>CM070711.1:10650450-11179049 GCA_036346275.1 Otatea glauca | reverse complement strand
CGCTTAACGTCGTGGCTAGACCGTGCCTTTGGTCGGTAGGGACGACCAGCGATGCCTCTGCGCGAGGTTCGGTGTCCGAGTACTCGCTTAACGTCGTAGCTAGACCGCGCCTTGGTCGGCAGGACGACCGCGATGCCTCGCGCGCGAGGTTCGGTGTCCGAGTGCTCGCTTTAACGTCGTGAGCTAGACCGTGCCTTGGTCGGGCAGGAACGAACGCGATGCCTCGCGCGAGGTTCGGTGTCCGAGTGCTCGCTTAACGTCGTAGCTAGACCGCGCCTTGGTGGCGAGGGCGAACCGCGATGCCTCTGCGCGAGGTTCGCGTGTCCGGAGTGCTCGCTTAACGTCGTAGCTAGACCGCGCCTTGGTCGGCGAGTGGACGACCGCGATGCCTCTCGCGCGAGGTTCGGTGTCCGAGTGCTCGCTTAACGTCGTAGCTAGACGTGCCTTGGTCGGCGGGGGACGACCGCGATGCCTCTCGCGCGAGGTTCGTGTCCGAGTGCACGCTTAACGTCGCAGCCTAGACCGCGCCTTGGTCGGCATGGACGACCGCGATGCCTCTGCGCGAGGTTCGGGTGTCCGAGTGCTCATTTTACGTCGTAGCTAGACGTAGGCTCGTTTTACGTCGTAGCTGGACGTAAGCTCGTTTTACGTCGTAGCTGGACGTAGGGCATCCATCCCGAGTCCTCGTCTAGCGAGGGGAGCTGCGAGAGGAGTGGCCGCCGTCTATCCCACACGTATACCCCATCCGCAGGTGTGAGACCTGGAGGGGGTGAGCGACGCGCGTTTACCCGCGTTGGTTTGAACGCCGTGCTCGTGGAGCTTATAATAGGTAATCCGAGTGGGTCCTGGGAGGTCCCGCCCAAGGGGGACCCTTCCGAGCGGACGGTCCCAGAGTAGGGTGTCCTAGCCCTGCTGTGGGGCGACCCATGAGAAACCTTTCTCTACTCAATCCCGTATGGGCCCTGGGTCGTCCGCCGACCCAGGGCACAGCTGGATGTCGCTCATCGATGAGCTCCCAGGAGAGTGTGAAGTATGGTCTCGGACGCGAGTAGAGGTGATTGGGTCGTCAGTCGACCTAACCGAGGGCCCACCGTGGGGCTCACCTCATACTTGCCCCTTGCTCAAGTTTCACTGGGCGACCTTATGCCCATCCGTGGGGTAGGCCTTTTGAACCCGCACTTTAGTCGGGCCCCGGCGCAAGCCACAGAGCTTTTGCCGTTTCGGGGCCGCAGCGGCCCAGTGGGCCTCTCACGCGTGCCCCAGAGCAGCCGTCCTGGCCTCAAGGCGGAGACCGAGAGGTTAGGACGCACTACCCGGGGGCGGCGGCTTTATGGCTCTGCCGTTTTGTCAGGATTAAATGCGGAGTGGAATTGGAAACCGGGAGTTACCAGGCTGGCGTGAGTGGACACGACGCCGCCGAGGGGCGCTGTTAGCTCGGCGCTGCTCGTCTTCTATATACGCTGTCGGGCGCTTTGAGTAGTTACGCTTGCTTGCTTTCCTCGCCTCCTGTCCCTAAGACAGAAAAGGAACAACAAAGAGCCAAGGAAAAGAAAACTCAGCCTTCTCTTCTCCTCGCCTTTCCGTCGCCTCTTTCGCAAGGATGTCGTGGCCGGAGTGCTCCGCCCAGGCCAGTCGCGCGCTTGGCTTGGTGAAGAAGGGCTTCCTCCCTGCGCAAGGTCTCTCCGGTTGGAGGGTGCCGACGGGAGTGGCTGCCCCCTCGCCGGGGGACGACGAGGTCGTGGTGCTTGCCTCTTTCTTTGAGCGCGGCTTCGGCTTGCCGCTGCACCCGTTCATCCGGGGGCTGCTCTTCCACTACAAGGCGGAGGCGCACCATCTTAACCCCAACGGGGTCCTCCACATCGCCATATTCATCACCGCGAGGCTTTCTTGGGAATCGAGCCGCGACCGGGCGCATGGAGGCATTTCTTCCAAGCGAGGCTCGAAGGACAAGGCGACTGACGCCTTGGCGCCATTGGTGGCCTGGCCCTCCAGCTTCGGTCCGGCCGGAGCACGGAGTACCTTGAGGTCAAGCTGCCATCATCCAACAAGGGGTGGCGCTCTGAGTGGTTCTATGCTCAGAACGTCGGAGACAGCGCCCCGCCCTTCACCGGCAAACTTCGTGGCGGGGAGGAGGGAACCTGGGCGCCGAGAAGCGGAGAAGAACAAGGTGGCCACGATCGTGGAGCGGTCGGGGCCCTAAGGAGGCAAGGCTCACCGGGGCGTGGTCGTGCGTGTTTTCATGAGGATGCGCGTGCAACCTCTTGCGCATGCACTCGCCCCTGCTTCCGCAGACGTGGGCGTCCCGACCGGATGAGGACGGCGGAGCCCGAGCCGGCCGCGACGGAGGTCGGCCGGGTGGCCGCCGTCATGGGAGGAAGCGCTCGAGGCGGCGGCGGCCACCCGGAGCCATTCTCGCGCCCACCCTCCAACTGTAGGTCGGCCGAACTTCTTCCCGTCCTCTTTTCTTTGCGTTTAGCGCTGGTCCGACCAAGTGCTTTTTATCTTATAGGGGCTCTTGGGCATGTCCTCCACGCGCCGCCCCGGAGATAAGGAGGCGAGGCGCAGCCTGCCAAAGGTCATGAACTCGACTCCTCCCGCAAGAAGCGGAAGGAGAGGAGGAAGAAGAAGAAGGAGCGCGGCGAGGCCGCGAGGCGAGGACGACGGAGGCCACCGCCGTGGGTGCAACCTCCACCGACAGCAGCCGAAAGCACCCGGTCACGCTGCATCTTGTGGGTTCCTTCCGACCCACCGACCGGGCGGCGGTCCGGCGTGGACTGCCGGAGGGCGACGCCACAGGCTCTGCGGCCGAGGGGCCTCGGGCGGAGGGTGACCGCGCGGTCGTGGCCATCGTCGCGCCTTCAGTGGAGGCAGCTTCAGGGAAGCGGTCGGCAGATCTGCCCCTCGGAGGGGGACCGGCGAAGAGGGCGCGCCTGTCGCGCACCCGCTCGGCTCAGTAAGTACTTCTTTTCTTTTATTCAAACACTTTTGCAGAAAAGCCACTTGGCCCGTTTTTTAAGCATTTTGCGACGTGCAGCGCCTATACGGGTGTGACCGTGGCGCGTCCTGTGGCGGTTCCGCAAGGGACAGCGCCGCAGGAGGTTCCAGAGGCGCCGATCGGGTCGGCGCCGATCGTGGTGCTGGCGGCCGAGGGCGCGCCCGCCCACGAGGCCGAGGCTGGCGAGGAGCTCCCGACGCCTCGATTGGGGATACCGCCGTCGGCGTGGTCATCCTCACAGAGGAAGAGGCGGCGGCGCCAGCCGCCGGTCGTGGCAGCGAGAGGGCAGCGGTGTGCGTGAGGTGCCCGACCCCGCAGGGAGGTGCCGACCGAGGTCCCGCAGGCGGAGGTCGCCGAGGGGACCTCCGGGGGACCAGTTCCACCATCGTTGCCGATGGTGCTGCGACGGTAGCGCCCGCCCGAAGCAGACGACCAGGCCCGCCGCCGGAGAGGCCCCTGAGTCGGGTCGATGGCGGAGCGAGAAGAGAGCGAGTGGGTCGCTCTTGACAGGCGTTACGGACACCGCGAGTAGATGGAACTGGTCCGAAAGGGTCTGACTCTTTGTCTAGAATCTTCCAGCCGAGCGTTGGACGTGATGGTCGGGGGAGTCCGGCCGATCAGCTTGGTAAGTTGACGAAAGAACCCAACTTGTAAAATTCTGACGTATGCGCTGTGAGACTAACGGATAGTCCGCACCTTGCAGCATCTGCGGGCTTGCTCGGAGGGCGAAGCTGAGCTTCTGCGGCGCTCGAACACCCAGCGGGCGGCTGCTGTGGAAGAGCGCGACCGGCTGCGCCTTGAGTTGCGCTTAGCTCAAGAGGCGCTGAGCGTGAGGCGGTCGGAGGCGACGAAGGTCCGCCAGGAGTTTGAAGGGGCCGCTAAGGCTCTCTTCGATGAGCGCCTGGGGGCGCAGTCCCTGAGGACGAAGGTAGCGGAGCTCGAGTCCTCCCTGGCAGAGGCCACCAGCGTTAGGGACGTCGCTACCACCGCTCAGGGGGCAGCGCAGGCGCAGGCAACCCGTCTGCGGACTGAGCGAGACCAAACCCGGAAGGACGCCGACCGAGTCTGCTTCGAGCGGGAGGCCGCTCGGAAGGACCTGACCTCCTTGAGGACCTCCTACGAGGCGGTCAAGCAAGAGGTCGGCAACCTGGCGAACTCCGCGGCCGGTAAGGGTCTCAACTTCTTTTTTGATTCTGTGGGCGCTTTTTGTAAGTCGTGATCATCTGGCGCCGTTGCCATCTGGTGAGGCGCAGAAGAACTTGGGCCTCGCGGTTGAGGCGGAAGGACACCCAAGAGCCCGTGGACGGCGTCCGCGGCGCGGACGCGACTCGCGCGCGCCAAGGTTGCCAAGAGGGTCAGCCGAGCGGCCACGCTCGAGGCCCTTCGTAAGGCGGCCAGACGTGTCGCCGGGTCCTTGGGAGTGCCAAGGCCCGCCGGCGCTCGGCGCCCTCGCTAGCCCGTCTTAGCCGAGCGCCGAGAGGGCGATGATCGCCGTGCGACGCTTGAGCTTCCTCCGTCAACACCATCTCGCACTATGATGGAATTGACCTCGCGGTGGTGGCAAAGCTGGCGTCGCTGGAACCGGACCGACGGAGAGATCGGCAGTTCGAGCTCTTGGTCGAGCCGCACGCTTCGGGAGATTGCCGACCACGCCTCGCCGCGCAGTCGCCTCGATGAAGAACAAAGTAGTTAGATTTACCCTCCTTCTTAATTGTAAAGACTATTATGCTTGTAAACAATCTTTAAGGTTAACAAGTTCCAGTACGCCTCTTGCCCCTTTTGTGTTTCTGGTGAATGTTTGACCGACCATAGCCTTAAGGACCGCAAGGGTCACTTATGCGTAGGTCGGGTTGCTTCGAGAGGGACTAAGAGGATAGGAATCTTGGTTACTCAGCAGTTATGCGCACTTGTGAGGGATAGGAGTGTTCCCGAACGACAAAGGATCGCTCCACTTGGGCATTTCCTTCTTCCGCGAAGCGCCAGAACCATAGCCGCTGGGGCGTAGGCCATAGCACTTGGGTCGAGAGGATTACCGCTCGGGGAGGACCTCATGACCGGTCGGGTCACCGGCCCGCACGAGCGCGTGAGCTAGCTGAGTTTGCGCAGAGGAGGAGCGTTCCCGACCGACTAAAAGGCCACTCCACTCGGGCACTTCCTTCTTCCGCGAAGCGCTACTTAGCAACCATAGCCACCGGGGTGTAGGCCGTAACGCTTGGGTCGAGAGGGTTACCGCTCGGGATGAATCTTGTGTTCGGTCGGGTCACCGACCCGCATGAGCGTGCGAGCTAGCCGAGTTTGCGCGGGGGAGGAGTGTTCCCGGCTGACTAAAAGGTCACTCTACTCGGGAACTTCCTTCTTCCGCAAAACGCTACTTAGCAACCATAGCCGCTGGGGTGTAGGCCGTAACGCTTGGGTCGAGAGGGTCACCGCTCGGGATAGACCTCGTGGTCGGTCGGGTCACCGACCAAGACAAGCGCCGACGAGCGGCTGAGCAGGGTGCCAAGGGCCCGAGCGTCGCAGGGCGACCAGGTGCTCGGAAGGGTAAAGGTAAAAGACCATGCCAGGAAAAAAGAAAAGAGTTTAGGGATAGAATCGCCTTAACTTTTCTATGTTCCAAGCGTTCGGAAGGATGCGACCGTCGGCGTCCTTGAGTCGAAGGTGCGTGTCGGAGAACCTCACGACGGTGAAGGGGCCTTCCTGTAGGCGATAGCTTGTGCTTGTCTTTGCCGGTTTGGACCCGGCGAGACCAGTCGCGCCAATACCAAGGATCGCCCTCGAACTCGACGGTACCGTGGTAGCGCCGCAGAGCTTGTTGATATCTGGCCGATCGCAGGATGGCCACGTCATGCGCCTCGTCGAGCTGGTCGATGGCGTCTTGTTGCGAGGCGAGCCCCCGAGCCTTATCGAAGGCTTGTAGTCTTGGGGCGCCATACTCCAGGTCGGAGGGTAGCTCGGCCACCCATCGCCCTGCGAAATGCTTGAGCCGACTGAAAATCCGTGGCTTGAGTCCTTGAAGGATCATGCCGTTCGCGCGTTCGACCTGGCCGTTAGTCCGCGGATGGGCCACGGCTGCCCAATCGACACGAATGTTGAAGTCGTCGCAGAACTCGAGGAACTCCTTCCCCGTGAACTGCGTTCCGTTGTCGGTGATGATGGAGTTTGGAACTCCGAACCGAAAAACGATGTCGCGAAAGAAGATGGCCGCTTGTACCGAAGTGACGCTCACGACCGGCTTGGCATCTATCCACTTGGTGAATTTATCCACCGCGACTAGGAGATGAGTAAAGCCCCCGGGCGCTTTCTTGAAGGGCCCGACCAGATCGAGTCCCCAAACTGCAAACGGCCAAGTGATGGGGTCGTCTGCAAGGCCTGAGCTGGCAGATGTGTCTGCTGGGCAAAGAATTGGCACCCTTCGCAGGTGCGCACGATCTGCTCGGCGTCGGACACGGCGGTCGGCCAATAAAAACCTTGTCGAAAGGCCTTTCCAACGAGGGATCGGGTGCGGATGGTGGCCGCAGACCCGCCATGGATATCGAAAGGCATTTGCTTCCTTGGTCGGCGAGACAGCGCCTGCGAGGACCCTGAGAGGACTCCTCTTGTAAAGGTGCAGGCCGACCAGACGAAAGATTTTGCCCGCCGAGCGAGCGTCGGGCCTCGGCCGTCTGGGGAGCGTCCGTCGTCAAGCGGTTGATGAAGAGCTTCCTCGGTCGGACTCGGTACGCTAGCACGCCGCGTTCGACCGGCCAAGTCTACGCCCGACCTCGCGGCGGTCGGGTGGCCGTGCTAGGTGAATCGAGACCGCTGGCCACCGAGTCGGTGGATGGAAGGTTGCGGAGGTCGCAGACGAAGATCCGGTGGAACCCGACCCTCTGAGGCAAGATTGGCTAGGCAATCGGCCTTCTTGTTGTGGCGCTTGTAGGCTGTGGTGGAGCTCAAACCCTTGAACTGGCTCCTCGAGCTTGCGCGACTTCCCGATGCAAGACCATCCACGGGCGTCTCGGGGCTCCAAAACCTTCATGACCTGGTCGACGACAAGCTTGAGTCCCCGCAGACGCAGAGTCGGCGCGCCGAGGTCGGCAGCGATCCGAGACCGTTGGCGAGAGCCTCGTGCTCGGCGATGTTGTTGGTCGCGTCGAAGAGCAACGATGGCGTACAAGTTTATTCCCGAGTGGGGAAATGATGACGACTCCGCGCCTGCTAGCCGTTCTTGGTGTAGGACCCATCAAAGTACATTGTCCAAGACGGTCTTCGATTACGGTGGCGCTGGGCTTGTCCACTCGGCGATGAAGTCGGCGGGGCTGCGACTTGATCGTTGTCCGAGGACGTATGTTATGCCGCGGGTCACGTGAGCTCGAGCGCCCACTTGGCTATCCTCCCGAGGCGTCGCGATTGTGGGCGATCTCGCCGAAGGGACGCGGTCACCACGGTGATGGCGTCTTTGGTCGAAATGGACGAGCTTTCTCTTGGCGATGAGCACCGCGTGAGCGGTTTACGCACCTACGGTGCCGAGCCTTGACTCGGAAGAACTCGCGATGAAATAGATTGGCCGTTGTACCTTGAGTTCACGGCCTTCCTCCGCTGCTCGCCACAAGGGCCGACCGACGACTTGAGCAAAGGGCGGCGATGTAGAGGAGCAAGCGTTCGCTGGTGCCGGGGCGACCAGGATCGGAGGTGAGGATAGGAAGGCCTTCAGGCGGGTGAGGGCTTCCTGAGCCTCCTGGGTCCAGCTGAAGCGGTCGGATTTCTTGAGCAGCCTGTAGAGCGGCATTCCGCGCTCGCCAAGGCGAGACACGAAATGGCTCAAGGCGGCAAGGCACCCTGTTAGCCTCTGGACCCCTTTGAGATTAGGAATCGGGCCCATCCTTGCGATCGTCGAGATCTTCTCCTGATTGGCCTCGATACCTCGCTCGGAGACGATGAAGCGGCGGCTTCCTTTGGGGACCCCGAAGACGCATTTCTCGGGGTTGAGCTTTATACGGAACCGTCGAAGATTCGCGAAAGTTTCTTCCAGGTCGGTAATGAGGTCGTGCGTGTTCCTGGTTTTCACGATGATTTCGTCAACGTAGGCCTCAACGTTGCGACTGATCTGGTTGTTGAAGCACGTTTGCATACATCGCTGGTATGTAGCGCCCGCGTTCTTTAGGCCGAACGGCATTGTAACGTAGTAAAATGAGCCGAACGGCGTGATGAAGGAAGTCGCGAGCTGGTCGGACTCCTTCAGCGCTATCTGGTGATAACCTGAGTAAGCATCCAGAAAGGAAAGAGACTCACACCCCGCGGTGAAGTCGATGACTTGGTCGATGCGGGGCAAGGGGAACGGGTCTTTAGGGCACGCCTTGTTGAGACTCGTATAGTCAACACACATCCTCCATTGCCCATTTTTCTTTTTTACAAGTACAGGGTTGGCCAGCCACTCGGGGTGGCGGACTTCTTTTATAAACCCTGCAGCCAAAAGCTTGGCGATCTCCTCCCCTATGATCCTGCGCCTCTCCTCGTCGGCGGCGCGGCGTTAAGCGGCCGGCTTTGAGCACAGTCGGATGCTCAAGAAGTGCTCGGCGACTTCCTTGGATTCTGGCATGTCGGAGGACCTCCATGCGAAGATGTTTTGTTGGCGCGGAGGAAGCCGACGGCCGCTTCCTATTTGGCGGGGCGTGGCTCGACCAAGACGGTCTTGGTCGGATCGCGAGGATCGACCGCGACCTTCTTCGTGTCCTCGGCGGACTTGAAGGATCCCGCCCGACTTGCCGGACTCGGGCGGACTCGAGGCTTCCCTCCCGAGGTTGTTGAGCTCGGCGAGACGCGATGATCGCCGAGGCAAGCTTGCAATCGCCTCGCTCGCGAGCTTGTAGGTAAGCTGGAAAGATGATGCCACGGTGATGACTCCTCGTGGCGGGCATCTTCGGCTTGAGGTAGGCGTGGTGGGGATCGCCATGAACTTGGCGTAGCATGGCCGCCCAGATAGCATGATAGGAGCCGGAAATCCACAACCTCAAAAGTGAGGGTCTCGGTCGGAAATTCCTGGTTCCCCAAAGGTGACGGCGGTCGACCGCCCGAGTGGATGGGCTCTTGGCCGTGGATGACGCCGTGGAAAGGGGCCTTGCTCGGTCGGAGACTCGGCGAGAATCCCCATGGTGTCGGCGTCTCCACGTAGAGGATGTTGAGGCCGCCGCCATCCATGAGCACCTTGGTGGCGCTTCTTCCTACGATGGGGTCGACTACCAGCGGGTATCTTCCCGGCTGGAGAATGTGGTCGGGGTGATCAGTCCGATCGAAGGTGACCGGGAATTCTGACCACCGGAGGTATTGGGGGACGGCTAGTGAGGCGGTGTGGACCTCACGGCAGGCGAGTTTGAGCCGACGCTTGCCGGCGTAGCACGCCGGCCCGCCAAAGATCATGAGGCGGCCGTCGGGTTCGGGAACTCGTCGTCGCCTTCTTCTCCACGGCCGTGGGGCGTGGTAGCTCTTTCCTTTGCCTCGCGGCGTCGTGGGCGCAGGAAAGGAAGTGCCTCGACTTCGCAGCGATCGGTACTTATGTTTGACGGGGAACCCGTGGTTCGAACGCGGCCGTCCATCAATTTCGAAGTGGTCGGTAGCGCGACGGTCGGTCGCACGGCCGCTAAGCGAGCGCGGTCGGCGATGGCGACCACTGAGACTCGCGGATCTGTTCCCATGCCGCCTCGCTTGCCGGAGCGGTCGGAAGGATCCGATTTGGATCTGGGCCCTTGATGGGCCTTTCCTCCTTCGAAGATAGCCCCACACCTCCTCGGAGGCGTGGTTGAGTGGCGATGTCGAGGAGCTCCTTGGCGGTCCTGGGCTTGAGACAGCCCGGCTTGTGCACTAGGGCTTTGCAGGAGGTGCCGTAGATGAATACTCCCACGACATCGGCGTCGGAGATGTCGGGGAGCTCGTTGCATTGGCGAAAAACCGCGGATGTAATCCCGAGGGTTTCACTGGCTGCCGCTGCACCCTTCAGTCCCAGGAGTTGCGGGCGCTTGTAAGTGCCACGAAGTTGCCGACGAAGAGGTCTTCAAGTCGGCCCGCCTCTG
Source organism: Otatea glauca (assembly GCA_036346275.1). Classification (NCBI taxonomy): domain Eukaryota; kingdom Viridiplantae; phylum Streptophyta; class Magnoliopsida; order Poales; family Poaceae; genus Otatea; species Otatea glauca. The sequence continues at coordinate 11,169,008 of CM070711.1, read as the reverse complement.
ATAGTTTTGGCGAGCAAGTACTCGAGCCAAGCTCGGGCGAGTCCGCAAGGTAGATGGGAGTCTTGGATGATGAAGAGATCATCCGTCGCTCCTCCCGCCCGGCATGCGAGCCGGTAGTCTTCAAGCCAGACACCTGGGTTTGTGGCCCCAGTGTACTTGGCGATGTTGGTGGGCGCCGGACTGGCGGGAAATCGCTGACGGATCCACAGCAGAAAGTCCGTGGTCGGGACCATCGGGGCTTGAGTCTGCGGCGGTGGCGCCGTCCCATCCTGTCGTGAGTGGACGGCCTCCTCCGCCGCCTTTCTCCGCGCCTCGAGGGTGGCGCGAACGTCGTAGGCGTCGCCGAGGCGCTGGCGCACCGGGGTGCGCGAGGCCTGGGGTGGTTCGTGGTGTGGCGCCGCCTTCGCCGGACCCAGCCGGCTTCGAGCGGCGGTGCGGGCCCGGTGGCCAGAGGTGGCGCCGGAGCGGTAGGAGCGGAGGATCGCATGTCTTGCCGGCCGACGCTCCACCACCCGGAGGTTCGGTACCACGGCCTTGGCCTCGGGTCGACCGGCTCGGAAGGCCTCGGCAAGATCGCAGCCGCGCCACGTTCGCTCGCATGGGGAAGAACTAAGGGCGTCGATTCTTCCGTCGACTGCGGTGTACATCGCGCGCGTCGTGCGCGCGTTAGCGGCACTGCCGGGTCTCGGGCTCATCTGCTCCAGTTAGCTCGAGGTGGTCGAGCTCGACCGCGCTTATCCAGCTCTTGCCATGGCATCGGCTGGAGTTCGCCATGGCGAGCTTGAGCGCGTTCAACACGCTTCGACTGGTGTTCCTCCTCCTGCGCCTCGTGCCGCATGGATAGGGGCCCCGTAATCATGGGGTTATGATTAAATCGGCCGTGTTCGCCATGTTGCACTCGCGAGAGTCGCCCATGGCGGTACTCCGCGTCGGGCTGGAGTCGTGGTGGAAGAGTCTTCCAAAGTTCGTGGATAGAGACCGGCATGTAGCCAGCCATCGCCACAAGTCGTGAGCCTGTGGGAGGTGACATGGTCACTTGCCCGGGCCCACGGGAGCTTTCGCCAGACGTGGCGGAGTGCTCCCCAGGCTCCGGCTTTGGGACTCGCAGGGGCGCCCCAAGCCGAGCTTACGGTCGCCGGAGATGGCGCCGAGCTTTCAAGCGAGCGTCGGGCCTCCGGTGGCGGCGGGGATGGCGTCGCCCTCCGCCGAGGTGGCGGCAAAGTTGAGGGAGCCGGCGGATCGCTCCCGCGCAGCCATGCTGTCGCGGTGGAAGATGCCATCGAGGAGGCAAGCGGAATCCGGAGATGGTGATGAAGACGCCGCGAAGGCCCTACAGGCGCGCTTAATCGCTTGCGTTTGCACCGGCAAGTAAATTTGTAAGTCTAAGGGGCCGCGCGTTCCACTCCCTGAATGGTTAGACTCAGAAGTCCAATATGTATACTAGTTCGGGCCGAAGGTCCCTACTCCAGTTCGTGTGGTATCGTTGTATTCCCTTTAGTACAGATGACTGCACAAAGTTTACAAGCGAGAGTGCTAATGGCTTAGCAAGATGAGTTCGATTGTGATCCTCCCTTTCCTACGGGGGTTCCTGCCTCCTTTTATACGAAAGGAAGGGGCAGGTTACATCGAGAATTGGGAGAGGACGAGATGACCTACACTAGGAGCTTGGTCCTTCGCTCTGTGACTTCGTCATCGCCGTCTTTGCCCATCTTGGTCGGTAGCTTAGTTGGTCGGGCGGTTAGGTATTTCCCGAAAGCGGCGCACCGCCTCTCTGCGAACCTTACGAGTGTTGGCGTTGTCGCGTCGACGTGGGTGCAGCCTTGGGAGAGGGCGTGTCTTTGTACTGTATGTGACCAACTGATGGGGCTGGGAGCATAACTTCGGTCAGTCATTAAACCATCTAGGGAAGGAGCCACCGGCCCTTGTATAGTCACCGATTGACCCGTTAGTCGAGTGCGTGGGTGGTTGGTGGTAGAGGCTTCGACACGCGGCCCTTGGCGGGGTTTGTGATCGAGTCGGGGATCTGACCACCGCGAGGGCCGGGAGCTCTGCTTGGTCGGGCCGGGGTCCGTCTCGTGGCGGGTCGGAAGCCCGCTCGGTCGGAGACACTTCCCCGATCGGTCGGAAGGGTGTCTTGTGTGGCCTTGCAGTGCTTGGTCGGTAGTGGGTCGAGCGGCTGTTGGGCTTGAGCAGTGCTTGAGGCTGTCGGCTCGTCGCTTTGGACCGTTGGGGTACCCTTGTTATAAGTATTCGTCAGGCTGTTACCCGACCTAGGGGGCTCGAACCAGTATAAACTTCGTGTCCTCTGTTCGACTGTCCTTTTCCCCTGTGCTACGCGTCTGCCGAGGCTCTTTCCCGGACGAACGAGGCTCTGGGCCTTGCCCCTCGTACGATCCTTCCTCCCTCTTTGCGGTCGACGGTCCCGATCGTAGACAATAAGTAATTCGACTTGCCTACCATACAGCCTAATATTAAATTTGTACCACATTACATTAACCCTACCAAATTAAATTTCTAAATATTGCCTAATATTTCTACTATATTCAATTTCTAGATACTGAATACTACATTAAATTTGTACATATTAAATACTACCCCACATTAAATTTCTAAATATTAACTGCTACATTAAATTTCTAAACACTACACAATCCGAAAATTTCTAAACGCTACACAATCTTAAAATTTCTAAACACTACAATAAATTTCTAAACATTAAATGCTACATTAAATTTATAAGTACTACACAGTCCTAAAAAAATTTCTAAACACTACACAATCCTAAAATTTCTAAATAATAAATGCTACATTTAATTTATAAATACTACACAATCCTAAAAAAAAATCCTAAATTTACCTCCACAAAAACGACGAATCGATTTTCTTCCCCTCTTCTTCTTCTTCTCTCCTTCTCTTCTTCTTCTTCTCTCGGCTGCTTCTCTCGCTCGGCTGCCGAATGCGCTGTGCTGGGATAAAAAGCCACCTGTCGCCCGTGCACAGGGCGATCGCTCGTGCGTCGGGCGATAGGTGGCTGGTGGGTGGCTGGCCGTTAACTAGTCGTTAAGCTGGCACCGATCGCCCCTACATTGGGTGATCGCCCCATGTACGGGCGACGGGTGTCCTTTTTTGCAATTTTCGTATCCTAACGACTAGTTTTGAAAAAAGATTAAAAATAAATATTAAAGAAAAAAATCATCAAAACAAGCTGTACCGCATTCGGGCCGGGCCGGACGGGGCCTCCCATTTGGCCACCACTAGGCTAAATAGACTAGTCGTTGCGGGCAGGCTGGCTGGGCCGCCAAATCCGATTTCGTGCTGCTCATCTGCGATCGGGCGCCGCCACGGCTGCCCGAAGTGGTGGCCGGTCACCGGTGGCGGGCACGGGTCGGGCAGCAAAATCCAATGCGAGGCGGCCGGCGGCGAGCGGCGGAACGGCAAAGCCGACACCCGTGGGTTAGCTGCGGAGCAACAGCGGCAGGCAACGCGGAATTACGGACTCTGTGTGAGCACGTCATCCCGCACCATACGGTTCGTTCGGTCTGCACTTGTAAATTGTTCTTGCGCATGCGATGCCGGTGTTGATTTTCAGCTTTTGTCCCCTCCGAACCTGGAATTCCCTCTGATCAGGCGAGCTAATTTACAACACCTTGGCACGAAATTCCCTAGTTCAAAACCAGAAGGTTTAACCCAAGGCAAGGAGAAATGGTGAATTCTACTCCAAATTAATTGCGGTTTTAAACCGTGAGTGAACCCTAGGAGCAGGACGCATCACTAGCTAAAGGATTTAATCCACATGTATACAGCGGAATATCGACTTGCTGAAACATTACAATTTACATGTTGTCTTCAGGCTTGTCGATTTTCATTTCTAACAGCTCAACCCTTGGTGTGGATGTATCCCGGCCGTAATCGGTGGACTCAAAGTCTTGCAAGACGAGAACAAGCACATGTCCGAAAGCCGCATTGCAAGGAAGGCCAAACCAAAAGGGTTGGCTCTGGGAGGCTGAGGTAAAGGAACACGGAATGTTAACACAAAAACCAGCAGCGAAAAGATATGTGCTGCTAGATGGATCGATGGTTACTTGAATCGATGACGACAGTTAACTAATTTGGCACCTTATCAGCACATTATGCTCCACATATATCCATGTAAAGTTTATGTTTCTTTCTTTTGGGTGTATAATGTGAATTTTGCATTTGCACGCTTTCAGGTTGTACTGCTTCATAGGTTAGAGCGGCCTGCTTTATAAGATTTTTTTGGGGTGCAAAACTGATCAGCTGCTTGGTGATTCCATATCTCTTTTTTTGTTTGACTTGCCTTATTAGACTTTATCTTGAGGCAGCCAATCGTGGCACGGTTCACATGTGTGCAGGCATTCCCAATGTGACCAAGGATTTTACTTGCTGCTTTCAGGGTAATCAATCTTCAAGAAATTTGACCAAGCAAAGTGAGTTAAATTAGACATAATGCCTTTTAACATGAGACAGTAATGGGGAGTGGAAGGAACCATCAATTGAATGATTAATCCTTAACTCTATTCTGAATCTGCAAAGACAAAAAAAACATGTATAGAACATATTTATCAACTAGTTATAAGGTCATCAGGCATTCAGGTATAGGACTGGCATTGCTGTTGAATTGTTGATGGACATATGAAGTTCCCTTTGTAGCTTCTAGGTCAAAGGTCAACTACTAGCGAAGGTTACTATTACTGCATTTGTGTAACTGAGAAGTGTTGTGCTAAAATGACTGCAAGGCAAGTTTTTAGAGTCCATATAACAATTAACGCGCTGCCCAAGGTATGCATGGTTACACAAATGGTAGGATCCTGGAAATAGAGGAAAAGCAACTCGATAAGATAACTCTAGTGAAAATGGTAATGACTCGTATTAACTGAGAATATCAGAGGAGGGTTACCCTACCTTCATACTAGAAAAGTTTTAGTAAAATATGCTGAAAAGGTTGCAGTATGATATCTTGGAGCCCACACAGAAAAAAAAAAGAGTACAGTATGCAGTATGCTATCTGATTAAGCTTGTTTGTCCATGTTCAGGCAGTTACGTTTCATTGAATCTTGGTTGCAGGTCAGTGATTTTCCACATTTAGTTCTGTTTGTGCATTAATTCCAATAGAAGATGCTACCTTTTGTTAGTTGGATCTTTAAATCAAATGCCAACTTTTATTTCTTCAAATCCAGATTTACCAGCACAGCAAAGCAAATATGGCATTCCAAGTTTTTTTAGGACCAGTGTAAAGTTAGGAGATACTGCACTGTCAAAAGTACCAGGCATTAACTGATTGGTGCGTATTAACCAAAACTACTTGCTTAGACAAGATTTCCTAGACCTTTCTGTGTCTTTTTACTGGACGCAACATGTCATATATTATATCTTACAGCCAAACCAGCAGTTGGATTCAGTGAGTGGAGTTTCTCTTTTTTAATGCACCTTTTCTTCATTGCCCACATGAAAACTTTACATTCAGATGGCACAGTGCCTTGAATATGACTTCATAATCATCATCTGTATCTCATTGAAGATGGTTGAGCACAGACTGGCTTATCTTTATCCTGATTCATGCCAAAATATGTTTTTCAGCACTTCCATTTGTGATAGCAAATTAGCCATTGAGTTATACATACGTTGCTTTCATGGTATGTTCCAATTTGTTAAAAGCCGCTCAAGTTGGTATCCCATGCACTCCAATATTGACCAGCTAAAAATTGTTAGGCCACCATCCCATTACATTAGGTCAAGGAACATGACTAAACATGTTGTGCTGTTTGGATGCAAGTGGCCCAGAATCAGTTCACCTATCTAGCTTGCCTGAGTGCTCTATTCCTGCCATTTCCAAATTATATTGAGTGAAATGCCTAAGTAACCTAAATTGGCCAAGATTTGTTTCCAGGCTGAGAAGCTGCAACCCAAATATTTTTGAACACAACACTGTTGCTAAGCCACCGTATAATTCTTAACTCTATTCTGAATCTGTAAAGACAAAAAAGACATGTCCCCCAGGGTCAGAATAGTTGCTTTCCGGCCAGCATTCATTTGTCTACCTTGAAAATTGATAAGAGAATCAAGAAAAAGTGAAAGACGCTGCCCCATCGTGAGCTACATATGCTTAGCCAATTCGATGTCAAACACGTCGTTTCTCACTGCCTAGATAGTTTACTGTCCTGATCAAGTACAAGCAATAATTTATTAAATTGAAGGCTGTGGGTGGTAAACACATTGCTCTCCAGTTTCTAAACAAAATCAATCACCATTACTGAAAACTGCAGAGGTGCAGAGTATTGCACGGAAATGGGAGCAATATGAAGCTTCTTTGTTTGAGGTATATATTATTATAATTTTTTTTGTTTTAATATGTTCATATTGATAATTTCTTTGTGCGTGCCTTCTTCTTGCTTCATAGATTGTTCTTGGACATGAAGAAATGAACTGCAAGTATTCTTTCTCTGCCCTCTTTGTTGCACTGATTCTCTACATGGCCCTAATATTTGTGGGCAGCCAAGCTGTGGTTGCAACAGATACCCTTCTTACTGGCCAATCTATCTCAGGCAGCGAAACCTTGGTATCAGAAAATGGTGTATTTGAGTTGGGGTTCTTCTCCCCAGGTGGTACGAAGCACTACTTGGGCATACAATACAAGAACTTGATAAGCAGCAGCCCAATACACTTCTGGCTGGGAAACAGAATCCCCATCACCAGCTTCCTTAACACATCGTTGTACCTCGATGCAGGTGGTGAACTATATATTGAGGAGCTTGGATCTGTTCTCTGGACCTTGAATTCAATGAGAAACGGATCAGCTACCGCTGTGGCAGTTCTCCTTAACACTGGAAATTTTGTTGTAAGAGATCAACTCAACTCTTCTAATGTCGTATGGCAAAGCTTTGATCACCCAGCTGATTCCCTGCTCCCTGGAGCATGGCTTGGATTGAACATGGTCATCGGAGCCAATATATCGCTTACTTTGTACAAGCCTCCTTATAACTGTACCCTCATGCTTGACCAAAGTAGGAAGAGGGGATTCGTCATGTTCATTGATGGGCATGACTATATTGGAACCTTTCCGGATTGGATGGTTACCTACAAAGAAGATAGCAGTTTGGTCCGACTAAATGATCCAAAAAGCCCAAATGATATTGAATTCATGAAATTGCATCTGGGGCAAGTCAGTTTGCTGAGGTGGGTGGATAATGCGACAATTAGTGGTTGGCAACCTCTATGGAGCTACCCTTCCAACTGCAAAATCAGTTCTTTTTTCTGTGGTGCATTTGGTGTTTGCACAAGCGCGGGAACATGCAAATGTATTGATGGTTTCAGACCAATGGATCCAAATGAATGGGAGCTTGGACATTTTGTTAGTGGATGCTCTAGAATTATCCCCTCAAATTGTGAAGATGACATTTCCACTGACTCTTTTATTTTGTTAGACAACCTGCAGGGTCTTCCTGACAATCCTCAGGATGTGATGGCAGGAAGTAGTGAAGAATGTCAAGCAACCTGTCTGAACAAATGCTATTGTGCTGCTTATTCCTACCACTCTGGGTGCAAGGTTTGGTACACCATGTTGCTTAATTTGACTTTAGCTGATAACCCTCCGTACAACAAGATCTATATGCGCATAGGTTCTCAGAAGAAAAAGGGGCAACACATAAAAGTTGTTATATTGGCTATTGGGCCAATAGCAATTACTCTTATCATATTGATGCTTTTTTGGGTATACAAGAGATCCTCATTTGTTGCAAGACAGACGAATGTGGAAGGATTCCTTGCTATTTACTCTTATGCACAACTCAAGAAAGCGACAAGAAACTTCTCCAACAAACTTGGGGAAGGAAGTTTTGGAAGTGTTTTCAAGGGAACAGTTGCAGGGTCAAATGTTGTTGCTGTGAAGAAGCTCAAAGGCCTAGTGCACACAGAGAAGCAATTCCGGACAGAAGTACAGACAATCGGGATGATTCGACACACTAATCTAGTGCGTCTTTTGGGATTCTGTGCTGAAGGGACGAGAAGGTTGCTAGCATACGAGTATATGGCAAATGGTTCTTTGGATGCTCATCTCTTTTCAGAAAGCTCTGGAGTATTAAGTTGGACTCTTCGTTATCAAATTGTGCTTGGCATTGCTAAAGGTTTGGCTTATCTGCACGAGGATTGTAGGAGTTGCATCATACACTGTGATATTAAGCCTGAAAATATACTGCTTAATGCTGAATTCTGCCCCAAAATAGCAGATTTTGGCATGGCAAAGCTTCTTGGACGGGATTTCAACGGAGCACTGACTACTATCCGTGGGACCATTGGTTATCTTGCACCAGAGTGGATATCTGGTCAGGCTATAACTCACAAGGTAGATGTCTATAGCTTTGGTGTTGTGCTTTTCGAAATAATCTCTGGGAGAAGGACTACTGAGAATATGAGATTAGGAAATCATAGGTATTTCCCCCTTTATGCTGCTGCTAAAGTGAATGAAGGAGATGTTTTATGTTTGCTGGATGGTAGGCTGGAAGGAAATGCTAATTTGAAGGAGCTGGATATGACCTGTAGGGTTGCTTGTTGGTGCATCCAGGATGACGAGATGCACAGGCCATCCATGAGGCAAGTTGTTCACATGTTGGAAGCTGTTGTCGACATTGAATTGCCTCCTATTCCGGCTTCACTTCAGAACCTTATGGACTGTGACGACAGTGGTGTATATTCTGTAGAATGTTGATGAAGCGATATTATGGATACCTACATCTAAGAAAAGAAGGCCTCTTCAAATTTTAGAATCTTTTTTGTTTATTTACTGTCATAGTTGATGTTGTCGGTTTAGTCGGAACTAGGGTTCCAAATCTCGGCAAAATTTCAGATTTTGGCCGGGGCCGAGATTTCAAATCTCAGCTGAATATAAAAAAAGGTCGCTACAGTAATTTCGGTGAATTTCGTCGAGATTTCAGATTTTTGGACCGGATTTCACACTAATTTTTTGTGGAGAATTGTGATGCCTTTTATGAGGAATACATGTGAAAAGTATGAAAAAAATATATATACAAATTATGTAACCCCTAAGCCTAAACTCTAATTTGGATTTCGGCCTTAAATGATATATTTCAGCCAATTTCGTCGAGATTTTGATTATTTTGGCCGAAATTTCGGTTTTATCAATTTCAAATTTACCGGATTTGAAATTCGTTTGGATTTCGTTCGAAATTCTGAAATCTCGCCAAAATTTCGGATTTCGGCCACCCCGAGAAGTGATCCGAAAATGAAATTTCAAACCTTGGTCGGAACTAATCATAATTTGCTGTATGACTAATATTAAAGGGACTTTCTGTTTGTTTCCTATTTGGATTTGTAAGGACTATTGACAGGTAGAAATTCTTTGCTTTTTCCACCTTGTAATGACATTATGAAGATGTACAAGGAAATATGCTATACAAGTTTGAACTCTCAAATCCTAAAGCCCTGTAGGATGTTCTGAATCATAGTTTCCGCCAATATTGGCAAAATGCACTTACATTTGGCCCCTGTGTTAAGAGATTCGCTCACTCTGTCCTGTGAATCTCAGTGGAAGGCAGTCATTGTGCCAATTAGGAGAACCGGAGCTCACAGACAGCTCAAGAGATAATGCGCTAGAATGGTTGTCTCTGAGATTGCCTCTAGATGAGCATATCAGATACAACCATGGTGGATGCCCTTATTAGCCCCTACTGTATCCAAGACAGTGGCGGAGCCAGGATTTAGGTAAGTCTCAGGGCTAGAAATATGCGACTATTACTAATGTCACAGACTACGAATATTGAGGTATAACCAAAACAAAAGGTTAATCTGGAATTGGGTAACATTCAAATGAAAGACAAGGCAAAACTCAAACAAAATACCATGGTTGACAAATTCCTGAAGAACCAAGGGGGGCTCAAGCTTTGTCAAGGAAGTGTCATAAGCAAAAGGAAGAGCTAACTCATGGGACTTCGCCACCAAATGCTTAGCCACTGCATATAGTATATGTGGTTAACAGGCAATACGTGAACAATAAAATCAGCTTCAAGCCTTAAAAAATAACTCAATAATGTCGATAATTAAAAAACACAATCAATCAGTCGACCAGATTTCTTTTAAGCTTCATTCCAACCGACGTATACCGCTCCCACTTATTAAAACTGAAAAATACCAGACTCATCTCATCCAGAACCAGAAGAATTCCAATGTACAGAAGATACTAGAGACACATTATTCCGATCAAGTTATACACAAAGCAGAACAATTGATAATTTGTCACACACGGACCTTCATTTTTCTTGTCAATTTTTAGTTTACATAGAGATGGCCTAGTTTTATCTATTTAGTTTACCATGGAGATGGATTAATTGGAAAGATGTTCTGGAAACAGGCTTGGTTTCTAGCTTTCGAGATCAACCATAAAATTGTTGCAGCACCAACAAGTACCATCCGGGATCCGGCGATTAGATTTGGAAAAGCTGCGATCTAGGTTCCAAACAACAACAACTACAGGTGCTCAACACTACTCACATCAATCTGCAGTTCTGCACTATCCGACGGCCGAAGGCGGCTCTTGCTTGGACTCGATGGCGCGGGGCCGCGGGCCGAGCCGCGGAAAGGCGACAGGAGGAGGCGGTGGGCGGGAAGACTCGATGGCGCGGGCCGGGCCACGGAGAGGCGACGGGTGGATGGCGGGCGGAGGCTGAGGGCGGGACGCCGGAAGCAGCAACGGCGCGTCGTGTGAGATGGTCTCTGGTCTATGGAGTGGAGGGCTGGAGGCTAGTGTGTGGCTAGGGTTTGTGGAGAACTGCAGATGCATATCCATATTTCCCTACTAGCATTTGGGCTAGGCCTCGGACCCCGGTGGCCTAAGGACCAGCTCCGCCCCTGATCCAAGATACTAAGGTCAGTTCGATGCTAATCATCATGGTATAGTCATGCATACCAATGAGGTAGCCACCGTTACTTGATGACCAAGTTGTCCCTTCCACGGTTCGCCTGTCCAACTCCGACACACTACCCTGAATCCCTGATGCCTCTTTGATGAGCGGAGCTTGCCAACCCTGCAACGCACGCTGCTCAAGGTTCAGGAAAACATTTGGTCGTTCTGTCGTGGAACGACACCACTGTCGCGCGTGCCATATCTCAGGACCTGGAGCCCGGGCGTGTGCGTGGCGGGCATAGAGGTAAGCGTTGTGCCGGCATGGCATGGGTCTCTCGGGTCACATGTTTAAATCGTGTTGTGTCGTGTCGGTTCGGTTCGTTTTCGGTGAGTCCAGGTATGGTCTATTTGCGATTCATACTGTGTCAGTCCAGGCCTTGTTCATTTGCACTATTGCGACGAGAGAAAAGGAGTTGGAGACGCACAGAGCTAAGACAGTTGACACAAATATTGAAGGAAAAAATCTAAATTTTATTCATTCTTGAACAGGTACACAGTCATTATCTCATTAATAACCTTACACCCCGGTATAAGGTGCCCTAGTGTGGAGCAGTTTAGTGCATGTACTCAGTGGTGAGGAGTATGTACTCTTCAGTCTCCATTCTCTATCTTTTAACATCTTCGTTATCTCTCTTTTTTCCACATGCGAGGGCCGTAACGATGCCAATCGTAAGACGAGCCACAACATGCCGCAATGTGGTGGCAGAGCGCCCTGCCGTGTGCTATGCCTGCTTCAAGCTAATCGAGCCTATTTCATGTCTGCCTGACCCGGTCCATACGCATGCGTGCAGTGCCGAGCTTGTCGTGCTATGGGCTGATAAAAAAAGCCCGGCCCAATGCGGCCAGAGCCCGTGCGTCTCCACAGATGAGCCCAGCAAGCCCATGCCTACCGTACCGTGGAACGTTTGGCTCTCTGGATACGCCAACTATTGCGGGTTTTTTCCCTGCGCGGAGGCGGCGTTTTCAGCCGGCGGCAGCACGGCTGGACGCGCGGACCGCACGTGTGTAAAGCGGAAGTCTCTAGGCCTGCTGCCCGGGTTCTTGTCTGGGGCCTTCAAGAGGGGATTGGCTGCCTGCGTCGGCCCAAAGGAGGTTTGGCGGGCTTGGTTTGTGGGAAGATGCGTACGTCCCCGTTGTTGTGAGGCCTAAGGTCCACGGCCAGGTCCATGTGGAAAGCCTAGTTGAATTTCGGTGCCGAATCGGAGGCCCGCAGGATTTGCTGGGTTGGGTTATATCGGCCTCCATCCCAGCCCTGATGAGCCCCGCGCTGCATATGCCACCGCGCCGCCCACCTGCGGCACACCAAGCCATGTGTGTGAATCTGGAATTTTTATTTTAAATAATATAATTTTTTATTCAAATTGCAAAAATATACGTCTATCTCAAAAAATTACAAAAATATACTTTTGTCGCTCGTATATGGGGGCGATCGCCCGTATATGAACGCGCGATATTTGCTCTGTCTACGGTCAGTTTCTAAAGAAAATCATAACTTTTTCATATGATGTCGGATGGAGATGAACTTTATATGAAAATTGTAGCTCTAGACGGGATCTACAACTTTTGTATACAAACTTTTTCAATTCGAATCCATTTAGATGGTCAAAAATGGGATAGAATGTTCAGATCTAAAAACAGATCTGTTTTTAGATCTGAAACTTCTATCCTATTTTTAGCTATCTAAATGGATTCAAATCAAAAAAAATTGTATACAAAAGTTATAGATCTCGTCGATAGCTACAATTTTCATATAAAGTTCATCTCTATTCGACATCATATTAAAAATTCATGATTTTTTTTAGGAACTGACAGCAGACAGAGTAAATATCGCGCGTTGAAAGCCGCACCGATCGCCCCATATACGGGCGACAAAAGTATATTTTTGTAATTTTTTGAGATTAACGTATATTTTTGCAATTTAAATAAAAAATTGTATTATTTAAAAGAAAAATTCGTGAATCTGCTGCGCCGGTAAGAATCTGGAATTTTTTTCTTTAATATTTATTTTTATTCTTTTTTTCAAAACTATGCGTCGGAATAAAAAAATTACGAAAATACCCTCCGTCGCCTGTATGGGGCGATCGCCCATACTGAAGCGATAGCGGCTCCTCCCAACGGCGATGCGGCTAGTATTAATCTGCGCGAGTGTGGGCCCCTATCGCCCCAGATGGGCGATCGCCCATCTGAGGCGACAATGCTCATATAAAACACGCCGACGCGCTTCGATCGGCTATCTGAGAGAAAGAAAGAGAGGGAGCCGAGCGCGTGCAGGAGAAAAGAGAGGAGAAGAAAGGAGAAGAGGAAGAGAAGAAGAAGAGAAGGAGCCAGAAATTTAGGTAAATTTTTAATTTTATTGTAGAGTTAGTTTAGCAATTTTTGTAAAGGTAAATGTAGGAATTTTTATAGGTTATGTAGTATTTAAAATTTAATGTAGCATTTAATATTTAGGAATTTGTTGTAGTATTTAGAAATTTTTGGATTATGTATTGTTTAGAAATTTAATATAGCGATTAATATTGAAATTTAATGTAGTATGTAGTATTTATAAATTAAATTTAGTATGTCAAGATGTGCAAATTTAATGTAGTATTGATATGTAGAGATTTAATCTGATGAAATATTAGACAATATTTTGGAATTTAATTTAGTAGGGTTGTGTATTAGTAATTTTGTTATGCAAATAATGTATTAGGCAATATATATACAAATGTAATGTTGTATGAATTTAATTTAGTAGGGTCGTGTATTACTAATTTTATTATGTAAATAATGTATTAGGCAATATATACAAATGTAATGTAGTAGAAATTGAATATTAGGACGTATAGTAGGCTAGTCGAATCACTTATTCATAGTCGTATTTTGTAGTACGATCAATGTACGTTTTGTAGATTGTATTTTAGAGTAATATTTTAAATCGGACGTTGCGACATATCGGAGAAATTGTATTTCCAAATATTTTATGGAGATGGGAGATAGCACGAGGCGGATGGGGTGGATCTATCATCATTTTCAAGAGTCGATGCAGGGCATATGTAGACCGAGCGATAGGACATACGATGTTTGTTGGAGTGGATGTCTCGGATGTTCGATTTGAATGCCCGTGACCGTTCGGTTGCGGGTGAGAGCGATAGTGAGCGAGCGCAAGACCGTTTTACGGAGAGTTGATTCCTATTAACTCGGCGTCAACATGGAGGAGTTATGTTGGTTTTGCCGTGCAATGGGTTGGCGCTCATGTTGTTGGTGAGTGCTACCCAGTAGCTCCATCGGTGTCGCAAGTTCGTGATGTCGGGTGGACATTACGGGAGGTGACGTCAAATGTAGAAGGATGCGAAGAGCAAGGCGGCGAGGAGCCCGAGACGAGGAGCACGAGGCGGCGGTGGCGAAGGGGCCGGGGCGAGAGGAGGCAGTGGTGGAGGCGCGAGGGTGGCCGACGAGGAAGGAGGTGGAGGACATTGTTGACTGATGGAAGAGGAGGACCGTGCGGATGAGGAAGTCCTCGATGGTGAGCACTCCGACGAGGAGGACAACGCCCGAGGTGCCTATCCACAGTGCGTGGACCAATTACAATTTGAAGACCTAACAATGAATGAAGGAACATTGATGCATGGGAGTATCGTGAGAACGAGGTGTGGAGGGCCATATATAAAGACAAGGAGGCATGATGGATGCGGTGAAATCTTGGGCAATGTCTCTCGTGGCAATTCAAGGTTGTGAAGTCCGAAGAAGAAGGACTACGACGTGAAGTGCGTAGTTGATTCGTGCCCATGGCGGTGCATGCATACCAAGGGAAGTGGAAGGACTCTGGAAATGCTCTATAGTGATTGAGCATAGCTGCGGTGGAAGAAGCGGGCGAGGACACCACAATCTGTCGTCCACTTGGGTGGCAAATGTGTTTTATGGTCATATCGTGGACAATCCCCATCTGCGACCTCGATCTATTATCACGGTAGTGGAGGAGAGGTTTGATACAAGATTAGCTACGCAAAGGCATGGAGAGCAAAAGGACAGACTCTGGAAATACGGTTCGGGGCGTCGAGGCTTCAGACGAGAATATTCCCACTTGCTCGGGGCAATCGCACATAGGAACCCGGTACATCCATCGACCTTGCGGAGTTTCCTGCGGGTGGTGTGTGCCGTAAGTGGGTATTGCGGCGTGCATTCTTCGCCACAGGCGCATGCATAAATGCGTTAAACGCTGTCGCCGGTCCTTTGTATGGGCGACACGTTCCTCGCGGGAAGTACAAGGTCGATTCTAATCTGCGGTCGCGGTGGATGCCAACAACCGAGTTCTACCGGTTGCGTTGGCATTCGTGGAGGGGGAAACACGGAGAGTTGGTACGGTTCCTTGAAAGAGTGAAGCTAGCGATTGTTCTCGACGGGCACGATGTTTGTGTCATCCATGACCAGGCATGCGAGGCATTAAGGCGATCATGGATATGCAACAAGGGTCCGCCGTCGTGGGAGCGACAAAGTGGCGGACACGAGGAGGGTGGTGCATGAGGCACATGGGTGCCAATTTTTCCGTCGATTCGGGAATAAGGAGCTTATGAACATGTTCAGCGCTGTGCAAACAGAACCAACGGAGGAAGTTCGACGCGCTTTGGAAGGCGTTGGGCGAACTAACGAAGAAGCAATCAATGGATCCCGGAGGTACCGCTAGTTCATCAAGGAACCCGATGGTGTACCATGAGCGAGGAGAGGACCCCACGACCTTGTGTGCGCTGGCCGACAAACCCCCGAAACCTCGGCGTGGCCGGTACCAACATAAAGAGTTTCACCGATTGGATCGACATGAGCCTTTGGAGAAATGGTCTCTTACGCATGACGAGGCGGCTCGCGTTATGGGATCATGACAACGAACAGCGGAGATTTACAATCAGGTAATGAAAGGCACGGATGCCTTTCACCGGTGGGTATAGTTGAGGTGTCTTATTAGTAACACGAGATATTTCATTGAGCGATACAAGACCTCCACGGCATGTATGTCGGACAATCGATTGTCGTACTCAAGCTGTTGTGTCTACCTACATGTCCAAGAAAACAAGAAAGGCGGACACATCGGGTTACACCGAGAGTGGCGTGGAGCGGAGATACCACGTGCACTGCGGTGGCCGAGGTCGCGGGGTGCCAGGAGAGGACTTCCCATCTGTGCATACTCCGAGTAGGTGAGTGCGAGTGCTCTGCCGAAACCACGCTGCCGCACTTGCCGTGCTCGCGTCATTGCCGCAGCCGCCGAGGCGCATCAATCCATCGTCCGTTCGTCTCCGTACTACTACAAGCGGGCGTTCTCAACACGTGGCATCACGAGGTGTCACGGTGCCGAGTGGATGGATCGTTCTACAGCCCCCTCGGACCATCGATGGGTGCCGGACATCCGAATGTTGAAGCCAAGGTCGGACGTCGAAGGACAAGACGTATTCGAACGATATGGGCGAGTCCGAGGCGCGTCGCAACCGCGGATAATGTAATTTTCCATGTTGTTCCCATCTTGTATTTTCAATGGACCGTAAGTTGTGATGTAAGTTGTAATGATCGATGTAATTTTCAATGTACTAGTAAGTTATTTTTCGCATCATGTAATTATCCGATGTACCGATTAGTAGCTATGAGGATAATGTAATTCTCGACGTTATGTGCCTCGTCGAACATGTCCTTGTCTTTCGTATGTTTGTAATATGAGATTTTTTGGCTCTCTGCACTTGGTTGTATTGTTTGATGAGTATGGTACAATTCGTTATTTAGCATTTCATTTTGTGTGCACATATAATTCTTGACAAATTTATTGTATTTGCTTTGTAACGAGCCACGATGGCGCGACCTTGCCCGAGTGCTTTGGCGTGACCGTCGATGTGACCACCGGTCTAGGTACTCCGCAGAGGAGAACCGAGAGTTAGGGACACTCCGACCTCGGGTGCCCAACGAGTCGCCGCGATCGACCCACGCCGGGTTCCACGGTAAGGCGCCAACGCTTGCACTCTTTTACGTACATGTACTTACCGTGTGCAATTCTAACGACGCAATGCACTACATGCGGGTTGCGGCGGTGGCTTACTTCCTCTTTGTAGGATGGTGGAGGAGGTGATCGCCGTTAGCGGGCAAGGAGGTCCCGCGGTTGGCACGACCGGTCCTGGCTGGCGCACTCGTGGACCGGTGGAGACCGGAGACGCACACGTTCCACCTTCCGTGCGGAGAGATGGCCGGCCGCTGCGGGGCGTGTCGTACCTCTTAGGCCTCCCCATGCGGGTCCGGCGATGCGTGCCGCCACGACGCCGTCACGTGGCACGCCGAGTTGTCGCGCGTTTCGCCACGGTGCGTGGCACCCGGGCATCCCCTACCGCCCCTCGGCGAGGTGGCGCCACGGACCGAAGCGAAGCGTGGTCGCCATTCCACGGTGAGTACCTCTTTCTTTGAGGATTAAAGAGAAGCGCTAAGTTGCTTGATAATGTTTGTTGCGAACTCTACAGCTCGGCTTCTCCACCGTCTGCGGAGGAGGCGGGCGTGGCACGCCACTTGAGGCATACCTCCTTGTTGTTCGGTTGGGTGATGTTCCGTCCTCCGCGGAACACGGTGGGCCAATCACTGATCGAGTACGTCTTGTTTTGCATTGCGGATGACCCGGATGGGTCTTTGCGGTGGGCACTCGATTCGCGCATCGTATGCGACCATGGGCGTCACGATGGGGCGCCGCGCTCGGCGAGAGGGTCACGAGACCCGACCATACGACCATGACATGTACGATCGATACATGGAGTGGTTCGCCCAGCGCGCTCGCCTCGGTGGGGTACACACCAAGACCAGACGTCGCCGCGGCGAGCCCTCGTAGCGGACACGCATACCCTTCACAGATGTCCCAGAGGGACAACGCCTCGGTAAGTGTCGCAACCGAAGCTATATGGGCACGTCTTTTTCATGTAAATTACGTAATAACAATCGGCGTTACATGCGGACTCAGCTCATGGGGAGATTGAGGTGGAGGTCGTGTCCATGTTGACGCGCCTACGGGGCATCTGGTGACCACCGCCGAGTCCGAAACAACTTGGGCTCGGGTCCTCGATAGGATGAGCGGTTGGCTCGCAGCCACTGCCGGGGCACGGAGACGTCGGCGGGCGCAACACACCACGTCCTGCGCCCCACACCTCGCCTACCCGCCGGTGCCTCGTCACGCTCCCACGCAGATTGCGGTGGGGGCGATGGTGGGAGGCTCCTTCCGCGTCTCGCCTACCTGCCGGTTCCTCGTTACGCTCCCACGCGGCGGCGATGGGGGCGGTGGGGCTGCGGAGGCTCCTCGTCGTCGCGTCAGCGAGGACCCGGGGTGGTTTCGGCGACCACGTGGACGGCGAGTTCGACTGGAGGAGTACCTTCGACCGACTACCTCGACCCTCTCTCGGCTCTCGGGAGCGCCGCCACAGACACGCCCTCGTCGCCGCCACACTACTCTCGCTGCGCCGCGCAGTGCGGCCTAGGAGGGACGTCCGTCCGCCGTCGCCACTCACCTACCCCACGAGTCGGATCGAGGCGTGGCGTGATTGACTTGTTATGCGGATATATTTTTGTAATGGCTTTACGTTCGTGACATATTGTATAACTCTCAGAGTTTGTAACATGACAACCTTATCACTTTAAATTGTTCAAATTCATGTATGCATTGCTTGTCTATGCCACACGACGTGACAACACACCAACGTCTCGGTGCACCTATCGCTCAGTAGTAGGGCGTCGCCTAATATGGGGCGATCGCCTAATATGAGGCGATCGCTCCTACCCAGCGATATCGCCCTTTATAACATTCGTTCTCACGGCGGTCTCGCAAAGAATAGAGGAAGAAAGAATAGAGGGTGAGGAAAAAATTCGGGATCAATCGAAAATGCCGAGGCGTGCAAGTGCAAAGGAAAGGGAAGGCAAAGGAAGAAGCAAGTGCATGCCGCGCAATTTAGCGTACCAAGATCTCTTCCTACCTCGTGGGTCAGTAGCACCCATGTGTATGTGCGGAGATCTTTGCGGGCTTGTCCGCTCTTGGGAAATTTCAACTTGGAAGAGGAGGTATTGGAAGTGCCGCAACTCGCCTTGATCCGCGGGAAGAACACGAAGGATCGCCGCATGGTAACAATCGTCTTGGTTACATAATATTTGTGAATGAAACTTTGCTAATTTACGTTTCATGCAGTCACCTCCGCCATTGTGTGAATTTGGGCGGTGGTTTGATACGGAGATCAACCCCGAGGACCAGCGGCTTCTTGACCAAGCCAACCGGCGGGGCGAGTTCACGCGGCGGCTTCAAGAACAACGCGATGCCGCACGCGAGGAGGCATGTAGGAAGAAGCGGAGGAGAAGGAGGCCGAGAGAGAGAGAAGCGAGAGAGGCACGACGTGCGAGAAGCCACGGAGGCATGGCGAATGGGAAGTGGCTTCAAGCATTGATGAGCGTCACAGTGTTAACTTTGGTTTTCTTTGTTCGTGGTACTCCTTTCGGTTTAAGTCGTAATAAAGAGCGCGCCTAACCTTTAAGTGTATGCTCACCGTCCAGAAGGGCTCGTATATGTCCTCTTGCTCCAGTTGTCCCAAATGATGTTATTTTTGTCCATCAAGATAGGTTATAGCATTTTAATTTCATCGGATTTGATTTCATCGAGTTTGACCCTCGTTTGCGAAAGATACAGCCATTTTGATGTTTTATCGATTGCATGTTCTGACAACAATAAAATAGTGCAGCCTAAAGTGACATCTAAATATTTTTACATATTTGTAACCTATGCAAGCCCAAGAATGCAACAAAACTGGTTCATCAAGTTTTGAGGTCCTTTAGACATTATTCTAACTGCTTGAACAATGAATGTTATAAAGGGTTTAAACTAGCCATCTTTGATTCAAAATGCAATCATATTTAGATATTTTTGCAAAAATTAAGTGCATAAGGTTGTAGTAACTTATTCTATTTATTTCATGATTTATGGATCAACACACATTGTAATTCCTTCACAATCCATTGTTAGAGCCTAGCATTCGAACTGAAATAAAATTATTTTTCTGCAAACAACACATAGATTTTTATTTTACAATCTAATTCCTCATTCCAAAATTTAAATTTAGAAACAAGTTTCATTTCATTTGAACACTCCTAGCAAAAGTTATGGGGTTCATAATAAAAACACATATAGTAATTACAAAAAATACAAAAAAACACACTCGCCGCCTGCCTCTGTCTCATGCGGGCCCACACAACGGTTGGCGACGGAAGCAAACGGCGCAGGCACGTATCGCCCGTGTATGGGGCGATCGCCCCATACACGGGCGACGGGCGTATAGTTTTGCAAAAATTTGATTTGGACGTATAGTTTTGAAAAAAAAATAAAAAAAAATATTAAAGAACAAAAAAATTCTAAGAATCTGACCGCGTGAATATGCTTGGCCCGTTAACTTACCCGAGCGCGTGACAACTAACCTAGCTCACTAATCCTCCTAGCTTTCTTTGTTTTTTCTTTTGTTAACTTGATCGATCATTTAGGACCGGTTTGTTTTTATCGTTGATTATATATTCTGGTTCCAAAAGTAGAATAAAAAATAAACAATCCGATTCTAAGAATCAATTCTCATAATCCAACCCATCCATATACATTAGAATCTACAATCCACTTTATATGTGATTTTGTATTTTAGTTTTTGAAAAATCAAATTTTCTACGACCACAATCCAAAATCAGCTTTTAGAGAATACAAAGCAAAAACAAACAACCCTTAGTTGTAGTTTTTTTATTTTTTCCTTGTTTTGTTATAATTCTTATTTTCATTTTTTTTTCTCATGTTATTTTTCACCATTATTTTACTAATATTTTTAATTTTTTAATCTTGTTTATTTTTTAATTATTTCTTTATTTTATTTTTCTTTTAGTTTCAGCTTTTTGCTTGAAGATCTTTGTTGTTCGTCTTGTTGATTTCTTTGGTCCGCTATTTTTCGAAAGGTATTTGTTTATTTGTTGCACTAATATGTTTTCAATTTGTTTCACCGACAGTCTTGAATTGTTGCATGAACACGTATGATACGTGATATCATTACTAATACAAAATATTCACAAATGATATCTTTGATTTGAAGATCTCAACGTAAGAAACACAACGTTTCAAACGGTTAGTGATTTCGATGCTTGGTTTAAAAGAAACGATCGTTTAGATTTTCGGTTTTGCAAGAAAAAAAAGCTATCTCCAACCACCTGCACTGACGTGGACCAACTCCCTCCGTGCGCGCCTCTCGGCAGTAGTAGGCTTGGACCGAAAAGGCGTCTGCTTTGCATTTCCACATGGACCTGGACGCATGGGCCGGGTGGGCGACGCAATTCTACTTGTACGCGCCGCGCGGGTGACGCCTAGCAGCTCCGATGAGTCCGGATCCCCGAACGGTGTTTCCCTTCAAATTGCAGTGACGACTCGCAACAGTCGCAAGATGCAAACTGAAGCGAAGAAGTCCTGAACTCACTGTTTAGCTAGCAAAACTCGGCGTTTTTCCTTTCAAAAAAAAAAAACTCGGCGTCTTAGTACAGCAGTGCATCTTGCATGTTTCTTTGTTTTTTTTTTTTTTCTGAGACTGCGACTTTGCAGGTTTCAACGAACAGGGATTCCCTGTAGTTTGAACGGGGACTACAGGTTTGGTAGTCCCCATTCAACTGAGCCGTCCGATCTAGGGAATCGACGGTCTGGATTGCCTCAAAGCTGAGTGATACATTACCTGCTACAATAACAAAATCGCTACATTGTTTTTCTACAGTACCCCGCAAAAATCTCGATCGCTGATTTTTCATCAAACGGTTGAACGGGGACTACCAAACTTGCAGTCAACTGCACGGAATCCCTGTCCGGTTTTGACGGTGTGTTTTATACGGAGTGCTGCTGCTGTATAAGAAATTAACTAAGTGGGAGTGTCGTTGTTTGAGAAGACGGAATTTCGCCGGTTTAGGTTTTTGCGGCAACCTGCATATTTAGTTCAGTGTAATAATAGTAACACTACTATTACATTGGTCTCGGTATATTAGCTAACAATCAGTTAATACACCGTATTCAAAATGTTGCAGTAGAACAATAATTGGAGACTGAAATGGAAACATATTACAATCTATTGTCATGCAGGCTACAGGTCTATAGTTATCAAGTCTTACATAATATACATAATACATCCATAATTAATTTACATAGTAATTAAGTACCTAATGGATCGACGTTCTCCACCGAATGGCTCATTACTCCATCCAATCCTCCTGGTGGTCCTCTGCCGCCTCATCACCCTGACCTAATGGATAATCCTCCACCCATTCCTCGCCGGTGAATCCATAATACTCAGTTTCTAAGCAGAGATGGAGTTAAGTAAGGGTGAGTATAAAAGTACGCAGCAAGCGTTAATAACAAATACATACATGAAGTTCTCTCATAACCATCTAATGTATTCCTTACCTCAAAATCTTTTTTTAACGAAATTAGGTTTTTGGTTTTCTTTAAGGTTGAGTTTTTTAATTATGAAAACTGCTACTAGCAGTCGTATATGAGACAGACTTAGCTTCCAAAGCCTCCAATTCAAGAGACAGGCATGAATTCACGATTTGACCCTGCGCAGGTTTGTACTACTTTACCCATAGTGACCCCATTCTATAAGGCTTTAGAATGTTTATCACTAATCCAGTATTAAATTTTCAACCTTGGCATAGCGACGAGTCATGGTGTCCTTCACCAACGTTCCCCACCCACTCGCAGCATACCAATTGTACCCCTGCCTGACATCAAAGATATTCCACCCTAGGCTTAAAATATAGCACATGAATCAACCACAATTGATTTTGAGTCCCTCACTGGGCCTTTTCGGTATTTCCTAGCTTCACACTTTCTAGTTATCTACTCTTACCTAATGTGGAGATCATAATATCTTCATAGGATAACCTTTCTTAAGTGATTTCACACACTATAGTTGGTATTGTAATTACGACTCATTACCTGAGTGTAGTTGTTCAATCTTATATTATAGCCTATGTAGAGGGCCCACTGGCATGACAAACCTTCTCATCGGTGCCCTCTACCGATCATACATATAAATACGTCACCGGCTCCTTTCGTTGGACGAGCCATTTCAACATATCAGTAATTTAAATACTGCCTCAACAGCAAACTTCCATTCAACGTATCCATAACCAACTATTGCCGCAGTAGTTCATCATCATACCCATCTTTCCAACCATATCCGATTTGAGGTTTTGCTTTAAAAGATATTTTTTCCCATGCACTGATGATATTATATACATGTATCTGAAAACATTTAAAGACAATTTCTCAAATATGATCAAGGGAAACATGCGTAAATTATGGTAAATATGATCGTCCTCACCCAGTTGTTGCTGGGGATCACCGGTCAGATTTGAATTAATTTCTGAAATTATAAAATACCATATCTTAGGTGGTTATTAGATTTTTTACATATTTTACGGCGTCCAACCCGTTCTTAAAATTTTATTATTTAATATACATATAATGACTCTTTTAAAATTTTGGAATATTTTAATCTAACATTTTCCATTTAAATACTTTATAGCTAAGATTGTTTAGTTTTTCAGATTTTTAACTAGGTAGAATCAATTCGGAGAATGCGCTGATCTTAGACAGAAATTTTCATTTTTCTTTTCTCTTATTTCTTTTTCTTCTCTTCTCTTTTCTTTTCTCTTCCTTTTCTTTTCTTTATTTTTTTCTTCCCCCTTTTTCTTTTTCTTTTTCTTTTTCCCTCATTGCTTTTCTCCTCACTCGGTCGGCCTTATCCTTTTCTGGCTCTTCTTTTTTCTCTGCTCCTCCGCTCCCTTCTCCTTGCCCATGCCACCACACTCTCCACGGGCCTCCGGCCCGACCATCCCCCTCCCCGATCTCTACTTTGCACCGCCCCTCGGCTCAGCACCCTTCGATCGCGCTCGGTCCAGCGTTGGCCGATGCCTCCCCACTTGGGTTCGGCCACGCCTCCACCTCCTTGCTCGTGTGAGCGCGCATGGGGCCTACCCCCGCCATTCCCCGGGCCGCCTCCTCCATCGGGCCTCTCCCCGGCCTCCTCCCTCACCTGGTTGTTTTGGCCCTTGGTTGCTTGGCCTGCTCGCCCAGCCTCCAAGCCCGACAGCACCATCGGATCTATCAGCCTCCTGCTCCTCCAGCTCCACCGAGCTCCGCGCCCAAGCTGGCTGCCGCGGGCCATCGCTTGGTCCTCGGGCCATCTTGAAGGACCAAAAAGGCGACTAAAGGGGGGTGAATAGGAGCCAAATAAAATATTTCCTCTAAAAATTTAAACCACCAAAAGAACATATAGAAAGAGAACTCGACAATCCGAACAGGTGATCGGATGAACAGTAACACCGACCAGTTGAGGTTGAATGAACAGTTTTGGGTGTGTGTTGGCTTGGCTTGTGTGTGGAATGCACTTAGGCTTGGTTTCGGTTGGCTAAGGGTCTTTACCTTTCTACTATACACATTTACCTTTTTACTACGGATATTTTTGGGCACTATTCCTACAAAGCTACGGTTACACGTGGCTCTACCGGGTTTGTATATGCCAGATGATGAACCCTAGGTAGCAAGAGGTGTTGGTTGGCCCCGGACGGTCTGGTATCTCGATGAGCGATACTCTCACATATGGGTCTGATGACAACTCTTTCTTTTTAATCTTTTGCCGTTTTAATGTATTGCCTCTTAGTTATATATGCATGCATGACTGACATTTTTCAGGGATTAAAGCTGCAGATCAAATAAAGTTTAGAGTTTACAAAAATTTAAACATTCTTGTAATCTTTATATTTGGATGTAAATGAATATCCTTGTGTAATATAATCGATACTATTGTACAATATTTGTAATGAATAAAGTTTATGATTAATCTTTTGTTGATTAATTCAATTATATATGCTATTAACTTATGCTAACGATCTTCTGTGCATGGATAATAGTCCGATGTAGCGAATTAGCGACCCAACGCAACTTGTGTTTTATCTTCGTACCCAGATGGCATCAAAAGCGACTGGCATTGCCCTCACGGGCGAGAAATTGTTAGTCATTTTAACACAATTGTCATTAATTACCAAAACTTAAATTAAAATAGGGGCTAGATTCTTCACCGGTCTCTCCTCTGCACCGCCCATCGGCTCGGCGCCCTCCGGCCGCGCTCGGTCCAGCGCCGACCGACACCTCCCCGCTTGGGTTCAGCCACACCTCCGCCTCCTTGCGCGTGCGCGCGTGGGGCCTACCTCGTCGTTCCCCAGGCAGTCTCCTCCACTGGGCCTCTCCCCCGCCTCCTCCCTCACCTGGCCGTTCTGGCCCCCGGCTGCTTGGCTTGCTTTCCCAGCCTCCAGGCCCGATCGCACCGTCGGATCTGCCGACCCTCTACTCTTCTGACTCCACCTGGCTCTACGCCCAAGCCGGCTGCCCCGGGTCACCGTCGGGTCCTCATGCCATCTCCTCCCCTCCCTACCTTCTAGAGCTTGGTGAAACCCTAGCTTCCCCAAATATTTTTTTCTTTCTGTTGATCCCTATGCTTTTTGCTTTGTGATGCTACATTATTATTACACATTTATTTTGAGTTGGTTGATGATGATTATTGGGTTGATGCTTGGGTTCGGTGATACGATGACGACACCCAACGGCCTCCCGTACGTCGGGGAGTATGAGGGGGTCGACGGGCACGCACGGTGCCACCCCTAGGCTACTCTACCCATTGAGACCACTAACCCCTACTACTGCCATTAGCATCTAAACTGGTTTCTTTTCTACTACTATTCCTTTGTTGGTGCTACTG
Source organism: Otatea glauca (assembly GCA_036346275.1). NCBI lineage: Eukaryota > Viridiplantae > Streptophyta > Magnoliopsida > Poales > Poaceae > Otatea > Otatea glauca. Next base: position 11,143,280 of record CM070711.1, on the reverse strand, counting down.
GAATAGATGATGGTTTACCTGAGTTTGAGGGAATAGGAAGAGGGTATGTGAATGTGTGGCTGTAGATAGTGAGAATGCTAGCGGGGTGGCTTTGATCTGCAGCCTCCTTGTTCTTGGTTGCTTCCTAGGGCTTGGATGCTTCCTGGTTTTGCTTTTTGAGCTCCTAGTAGTCTTCTTGGCCTCCTCTTGCCCCTGGTGGTCTGCTCCTGACTTGTGCTTGCCCTTGGTGGCTACCTGGTGGTTGGCTTGCTTGGGGTTGTGGTGCTCCTGGAGTGCTCTCTGGTGGTTTTGGGTGTGTGTTGGCTTGGCTTGTGTGGAATGCACTTATGCTTGGTTTCGGTTGGCTCCTTTTAATTAAGGCTCTTTACTTTTTTACTATGCACATTTACATTTTTACTACATATATTTTTTAGTAACTATTCCTGCAATGCTACGGTTACATGTGGCTCTACCAGGTTTGTATATGCCGGATGATGAACTCTAGGTAGCGAGAGGTGCCGACTGGCACCGGACGGTCAGGTATCTCGATGAGTGATACCCTCGCATACGGGTCTGACGGCAACTCTTTCTTTTTAATCTTTTGATATATTAATTTATTGCCTCTTAGTTATATATATATGTATACATGACTGACATTTTTCAGAGATTAAAGCCACAGATCAAATGAAGTTTAGAGTTTAGGAAATTTAAACATTCTTGTAATTTTTATATTTGGATGTAAATGAATATCCTAGTGTAATGTAATCGATATTATTGTACAATACTTATAATGAATAAAGTTTATGATTAATCTTTTGTTGATTAATTCAATTATACATGTCATTAACTTATGCTAACATCTTCTGTGCATAGATAATAGTCCGCTGTAGCGAATTAGCGACCCAACGCAACTTGTGTTTTATCTCCGTACCTAGATGGCATCAAAAGCGACTGGCATAGTGGCATTGCCCTCACGGGCGAGAAATGACGAGTCCAAACCCCCGTTGTCTTGTCTCGCATCTTGGCCGTGGCGAGTGGCGACAAGACATCATCCAGGGTTCATCATCTGGTTGATCGCTTTTCATATCGCCTGGCCTGGCCTGGCCTGGCTGAGGGGTCCAATTGTCCTATCTTTTTCACGGTTCCTCGAGTACAAACAAGGATTACTCCGATAGGGACGCTGGCCAAAAATTACAGCACATCCTACAGTAACTGGGATCTTGTTCCTACTCCTAACATGATGGAAATTGACTTACAGGGCAAACTTTAGCAGGAAACGAAGCTTGGTCCGGTCTAGCAAGTTACGTTGCCCAGCCACTATGCTTTGCAATCCTAGCTCTCTGATTATTCGTTCAGCAGTTCAGCTGCTGCTGCTTGACAATATTGTAAGCTAGAGCTTGGCTGGCACATAATTGGCTTGCATTGTCAATCATGACAGTGTTTATTCTACCTAGTGGATAGTTTGTTTAGCAGCATCGTCAACCCAGGAAAGAGCCGACAGGAATAGGTAATCACTTCGTAGCCAAAAGTTGGTGAACGCTCCACGCTGACAGATAAGTGTCTCGATGAAGAAGGCCGTATGCCTGAGATGATACGGATGGTGGGCGATTTGAGACCGGACGCGTCTCAGATCTCATCCAAGGTCATCGATCGCCTTTACAGACCTCTATCCACCCTAATGGCTATGGGCAAGCAAATTAAGCAATCTAATCAGCCGTACAGCTCAGTATAAATTCAGAGATTGAATATCACATCTCGTTTGGTGAGCGGTGTACGTAACTACGCATGTGCCTACGAATCATGATGCACTGATCAGCGGTCCATTCCGTGTCGTCGAGTCCTGCCAAAAAGACATGAAAGGCCAGCCCCTCTAAAAAGCGTTGCTAAGAAACAGCTTTGCGATACGGAGCGGAGTTGTCGATCTACGCGTAGAAATACCAGCTAGTTCATATACGGAAAGCTACGGGTTCGTGTACGAGTACGACACAGCCAATGAAGAGGTTATATATACGTACGGTTGGATAGTGTATACGCGGGCGCTCGTGCTTGCACGGAACCGCCTGTTGCTTCCGTTGAACATACTCCTTTCCGTCGTGAAAGGGAAGTTTTTTATTTTTTGAAGTCAACCAGATATTTCTTTAACCACTAAATTGTCTCTACTACTTCTAATTAGGAGTTGGTGGCAGTCCGTTCTCCTTCAGAGCAGCTGATCTGTTGGATCTAGCACGAATGGCTAAGATGGAAAGAGATTGTTACATAATTTGCAGTTTATCTGGCCAACAAATTTTCAAATTTTTGAATCGGTTTAGTTTAAAACGTTAGCCGCATCGATCTCGACTTGACGTTAGAAAAGAAACTAACAGAATCAATTAGGATGTACGAACGTTTTACTTTGTTGAACTGCTTAAGTTGCTGGAGCTCATCCTCACTCTTATTCTTGAGCTTGGCGCGATCTTGCGTAAGCTTTGGGCGATACGAACTCGTCGACCATGTCCCAGAGCCACTGGTTGGGAAGCTGCATATTGACGACGCCGTGGAGGATGACGCTAAAGACGTCGCAGTAATTGTTCCAGACTCGATCAGCACGGTGGCTGGCGGTTAGCGGGCATAGGCGCGCGTAGGCGTGGCGGTACCAGAACTCGCGGTAGAGGAGGAGGAAGATGTGGTCGCCATTGCAGTAAGGAGCGACGGCCTCAGCGAAGGGCCAAGGCGCATCGCGAAAGAGGTGATCGGAGAGGCACTGGAAGCCGCCCTCGTACATCTGGTGGATCTTGTAGATATTCTTGTCGTGGATGTACAGGTACAGGTGCACGACGAACGTCTTCACCGTGTTCGGCATGTAGCCGGGTCGACGCTGGCGCCCATTGTTGTCTTGCGGCGGTGCGTCATCCTCCTGGCCGTAGGGTGACACCATGGTGAGCAAGGGATTGCTTAGGGTTCGGGGGTTGCAGTAGTGGCGTGCGGGTCGGAAGCTGGAAGCATTACGTTTAGAGTGGGGTTTTTGCAGGCTGGTGCTTGCGGCTTCGCAGACCTGGGAAAGGGCGGGATGACGATCAGCAGGGCTCTATGGGCCGTGAGATTTCGCGTTTTCGGTTGGCTCATCCAATGTCGTTTCGGCACGCACCAAACAAACTCGTGTATTTACCCCACATGGAAAAAACGCTAGAGCCAAATTGAGTCGCGCCACCATCTGATCAGAAGCACGCGGACGGTGACGACTCACCAGTGCGCGGAATTTTTGTGATTTATTGAATTGATTTACCATTACACATTCAGAGTGAGTAGTATCATTCAGACATGATTAGTGCTCTTTGCAAATAATTTTTTTGGTCGCAAATTGAGTTTTCGTTGCAACGCACGGGCATATGACTAGTCTTATCATATGTTTAAAAAAATCTACAGTGTAATATTCTGAATGTATTTTTCACGAAAAATTAACTCATGTCATTTCCATTATCCAATTCATATACGTTTTAAATAGAGTAATATCTTTAGTCAAAACCAACCGCGTTAACTGAACACGTTCTAGGACAGCACTATTCTCTGAGCGGAGAGAGCACTGTTTCAGCCTGCATATGCGTGCGTCCATGGCATTACTATGTACTAGTACTATTGTTGCACGGTGTTGTTATGGCATAGAACGGAGTCAACGTCGTGGAACGAAATCTCTGCAAAATTTTACCAGATCTCGGATTTCAACCGAGGATAGGATAAAAATTTTTGACCGGATAAAAAAATTAAATTGACACAGTAATTTCAGAAATTTCGATGAGATTTCACCGAATCTCGGGTTGTTTGACTGGATTTTGACTTTTTTTTTACAAGATTTGGCCCAATATCTCTTAAGAAAGTAATTTTCTATGAATGGTAAATTTATTGAAAACTTGAATTTTTGAGACGTTTTATAATTTTGACAGAAACACTATCAGATTTTTATAGAATTGTACATGCTTGATCATGCTTTAAAACATTATAGTACAATCTTTAGCAGTGTAGGATCATACAGAAATTTTTTCAAAAGAATTAAACTTCATTTGTTATAATTAAAAAAAATCAAAAACAGAATAAACATAACTAAGACACTAACCTTGTCATAATTTTATAAATTTGCTTGAGTGTGATCATGATCCAAATTTTTTATAAGAGCTTAAGTATTTCCTTAAAACCTTATCTAAAATTTTCAAAAAATTTAAACTTTTTTTGTTTGCTCAATCAAATCTATGGATGCATTGAACTTCATTTGTTAACTTTCAGAAACAAAAAACACAAGGAACACAAATGGTATAGTACCATTTTAAGAAATTTATAAATTAACTGGAGTGTATAATGATCCAAAATTTTTATGAAAGTTTAAGCATTGCCTCAGAATCCTTCACTAAAAGTTTCAATCAAATCTATCTATTGATCATCAGGCTTTTATTAGGACAATAGCACTATCATAATTTTTTAAAATCCCTCAGACTTGATCATCATATGAAAATTTTATGAGAATATTAGTGGTACTTTAGGACCATTTATTTAAAAAAAATTATAATATGATTTGAACTATTTTTCATTCGATTGAAATTTACCTGTTAGCCTTCAGTAGCACTCTAATTTTTTAAAATTCCTTAGGCTCGATCATCATTTAAAAATTTTATGAGAACATTATTGATGCATTAGGACCATCCAAAAAAAATTCTCAAAATGTTCTACCGTGATTTGCACTATTTTTCATTCGGTTGAAATTTTATCGGTTAGCCTTTTATTAGGACAGTAGCACTGTCAAAATTTTTAAAAGTACCTCAGGCTTGATCCTCATCTGAATTTTTTATAGAAACACTGTTCAGTGCCCGTGCATTGCTACGAAAAACAACAATTGATAACGAAACATAAAGGTCAAGCAATAAAAGAAAATAGCCGTGTGTTGCTACAAATAAAAAAAATCATGTTATCTAACATATTGAGTTGGCTTATATCAAGTCATCGACTCAGTTGAAGTAACCAGCTGAACTCTGTCCGACCCGCATCGTGTCTTCTCCACTGTACTTGATCTACACTCCTCCTGGTCTACACACCTCCTCGACTCCATCGCCACGCCTGACTATGCTTTGCTCCGTGGCAGCCTTTGTTAGGCTTATCCCGCTATTCCTACCCGGAATCATACAAAAACCTGGGAATTATGAAAAAAATCATATTTGATGATAACGTTTTGCTATATATCACCTTCTTTTCATAATCAGGTGGTAGACAGATCGAAGAACCGTAGAGGGGTTAGAAAGGGAACCTTGCCGAGGACGAGGAGCTGCAGTTGTGCATCGATTGGCTGGTGTCGCTCCATAGCCACCTTCCACGTGGGCACAGCCATCGGTAGTTGTGCTTGCGCGCGTAGAATCACGAAATCCGACTGAATTGCCCCACGCGTGGAGAGATTCGAAAGCTTCACAAACTCAGCTTGAAAATTTTTTAAATTAGAAAGTTTCAGCTTGAAAAATTTCCAAATAGAAAATTCTTAAATTAGAAAGTTTCAAGTTGAAAATTTTCAAATAAAAAGTTTTGATTAAAAAACTTTCAGTTTAAAAAATTTCGGTTTAAAAACTTTCAAAAGCGGTTAAAAAATAGAGAAGGATGAATGGGATAACGCTGAGTAAGGAAAAAAGTGATAAAAGGAATGAAGTGTTGTTACTTATCATAACGAGTGGACATCCTAACCGCACCATCAAATTAGCTATTTCCGAACATTTTTCCATTGCACTAACGCCTCTTCTTCTTTTTCAGAAATCATTCCATAGCGTTATTAATACTTGGCCAAGAGCCTTACAAAAAGCAGCAATATTACCATCACCACCGTTACGACTTGCATGGCTAAACAAATCGTGCACCGTCGAAATCATTAGGAGTGTGTTTTGTTGTCTGCACCACCCTAGTGTGTCCCGTATGAGCCATCCAGGCTAGCCTTAGCCTACATGAGTGGATGCAGGTTGAGTTGTTTGGTTGCTTGTTTATGCATCTCATGGACTTGCATTAGAGAGAAGCCCAATTTTTGTGGTTCCTTCATCCTGCATGAGTGGATGCAATTGCATCCACGGCACAGATGAACAGAAACCAAACACTTGTCTAACGGATCTGATTGCATCCACTCATACGATTGGACACCCATGCGAGCAACCAAACACACCCTAGGTGCACGACGTCTGCCTGAACCTGAGCCACCGGTTCCGGAGGTCGAACTCCCAGAGGTGCTCCTGCTGCAGGATGTCGCTGATGACGGACACCCCAGGTCACGCGCCCTCCTGCAGCCCAATGCATTTCACGCCGGACGTAGCGTCGATCATGTAGCTCTTCGTTGGCGGTTCCAGCTGCGCCGACCCAACGAACTGCACCGTTAGCTTTGTGATGGCCGGTGCACGAGCTGTCCAGTTGTAGCAGTAGTCGAACGGGTCCATGCTCACCCGCGGCAGACCGACGAGTTGCTTGCTCAGCGCGAGACCACACCCTTGTACGCCGGGGTGGCGAGGATCGTCAGACTCGTGCCGGAGTCCAGTATCGCGCCGCCCTTCCTCTCGACGTTCCACACTTCGCCGATGTCGAGGGCCTCAGCGGCGATGGAGATGGCCTCCACCGTCAGGACGTAGAACGGGCTCGTCTGGCCGTCGAGAAGCAGCGGCGTCTGCGACGACGACGCGGCGGCGGAGCTGGAAGCCGTGTCTGGGCCTGGGCCGAAGGTGAGGTAGCTGGTAGCGTTGCGCTGGGCGAGGTGATCAACCAGGTAGTAGGAGAAGCGACCGCCGAAGCGCGCGGCGGCGTGGGACGCGAAGGAGATGTTGTTGTTGCCGAGGCTTAGCACGGCGCCCGAGGCCTGAAAGCTCTGGCTGTCGTATGAGGTGGTGCACCCCAGCACCACGTCCTGGAGCTTCGCCTTCTTGTCTGGCCTGCCGCTAGATAGCGCAACGGTCGCTGAATCGGTGTCGACCAAGCCGCGCGCCGACAAGCCGTCTTTGTACCTGCCACGTCCACGATTAGGTGACATTAGTTTAGTTATTTAGGATGAGGACGGGCACGCGGCGGCGTCAACGTCGACAGCCGTGGTGTCGGCCATGGTTCTCGCTCGGCTTCCTCTGTTTCTTGCACGCGCGAGGCGAGGCGGGGTGGGGCGATGGCTACGGTTGCATGCTTATAAGACCACGGCACGTACGTACGTTTCCTTGATTTACGCGCTGTGATGGCGCCATCATAGATTCACGGCTCAAGGCAAACAAAGTAAAATTTTCTTTTCTTCTATCCAAATTTTACATAATCTTCTACAGAGATATCAATTTGCAATCAATTATCAAATTGTGGTATGGTACACTACTACATTCCTTTTCTTCTGTCCAAATTTTACGTAATCTTCTATAGAGATATCAATTTCTAATCAATTATCAAATCGTGATATGATACACTACTACTTTCCTTTTCTTCAATAGAGATATCAATTTCTAATCAATTATCAAATCGTGATATGATACACTACTACTTTGCTTTCAAAATTTATGTAATCTTCTATAGAGATATCAATTTCCAATCAATTATCAAATCGTGATATGATACACTACTACTTTCCTTTTAAATCGTGGAGAACAGACCACCGCCACCAACTGATAATTAGAAGTAGTAGAGATTAGTGATGTGTCAAGATCATCCACAAAAAATTTTGACATCATTTCGACTACTTTTCGCTCCGATGAATTTCGTCGAGATTTCGGCATTTCTCGGCAAAATTTCGGTTCAAAAACTCCAGATTTTAAATTTTCTTTTTGAATTTTGACCGGATTTCATCCGAAATTCACCCACCTCTGAGATGTGAACAAAAACGAAATTTAGAACCCTTATCCATATAGTTAGTGCTTAATTGCTCCCCTATAAACTAGTGGCAAATTGGGTACACTTGCGCAATAATGACGCAACAATCATGCTAAGACGGGGCGAGTACGTCTGTACGTGCATGCACAGCTTGTGCGTAGCCGTCTTTTTTGTTTGAAGCCTGAAAGCAATTAGCGTGAGTTAACCCTTTTTGTTAGCCCCAAGCAAAAGCTTCCGCTACTGATTCCGTTGACATGATTGCCCCCTGATGATGCTAATGGCACTGGCAGTGCCCCCACAAGCAAGAAAGAGAGAGAGAGAGTGAGAGAGGAGTGCACAATATAGTTCTTCTGGACCTCTGGTGGGTTTGGATGTTCAGACTTGACTGGCTGATCTGACAAAAAGGAAAAGTGAAAGCGAAGTCAAGCAACCAGGCAGCAGTTGTCGTTGGATGCAATCATCGCCGCCTCCATCTTTCTTGTGCAGAATCCATGGAAATCACCTCTCTTTTCCCGCCGACATAATCCAAAGATTACTACTGCTTCTGCTGCTTGCGTTGGTGATGGGAATGTGTGATTTAGCATCATCTACTGCTTGTACACTCAGGGTATGTACAATAAAATCATGTTAACTGGTTTTTAATCTGTACATATCAGTTTTGTTTTATATAAAAGAGTGAGAAAAGAGTTGGCTCTTATTTAGTAGCCAACTTTGCACGAGAGTATAGGTAGATCATTTATGTGCAAGAGAGAAAAGATAGTTATTGCACAACATCTAAAGACAGTTATTGTACAAGCTGACTTTTAATTTACTATTAGCCGGTAGTTGTCTTTTCTATTGTAATTACCCCATAAGTTTTTGCGACTTTGTTAGTTTCTTAATGGTGTTCCTTTGACTTTTCAAACGGCATGTAGGGTCGTTAGGCTCTGAACTCTGATAGAGCAACTCTTGTAGAAGTGGACACATTTAAAGCAGAGCATGTCACATCACATAGTTAACTAATTATGTTAATGTATTTTTTTAGCAACTCTTGTAGAAGTGGACACATGTAAAGCAGAGCATGTCACATGTGATGGTTAACTAAGTACCCACCACAAGAATATGAACGAAAAGCGCAAAAAAAATTCTTTACACTGTTTTTATGAGAGCAAGTATAATAAAATCACTGTAACTTATTTTTTAGTCTGTACATATCGGCTTTATCTCATATGAAAGAGTGAGAAAAGATGAAAGAGAATAGAACTAACTCTAATTTAAGAGCTGGCACAAGAAATAAGATAGATTAGTTATGTGCAAGAGAGAAGAGATAGTTATTGCACATCATCTAGAGACAACCTTTAGAGATTGTTATTATACAAGTTGGGTTTATTACTTATTCTAGATGATATGGATGAGAAAGATAGAGTAAGTAGTGGACTTTGCCATTGTACTTGCTCTAACGATATCAGTGAGAAAAGAAACTTCACCTAGATGTTTCACTCTAACATAGCACCTCCCCCACCTAACCTTATCTATATCTCTCTATGCCCCAGTCAACCATTCTATGTCGTCAATCTCTCGTGCACACAGGAATCCATGTCGCTTCTCCTCCTTATCATTCTCCCACCGAGAGTCAGCATGGCCGGAGCTTGTGTGGAGCGCTCCCCTTCAAAGGCCGACACCTCTCATCCTTGCGTGAGGTCAAGCTAATGGTCCGTTTGAGGCTGTGAGGAGGTCGTCGACATTGTTGTTCATGAGCACCACTCAAGCTCCACCTTCGTTGCCTTTCCGCATCTCACTTCTTCCAATGTTTCAAGAAGTGTTTTTTGCTCATTGCAATGTGTATTCCTCGGATCTAGTAGCAAAATATTTTTTTGTTGTAGTTGAAGGTATATTTGTTGCAGAATAGTTTTTCCCTGTTGCAAAAGGGTACTTATTTTCCTCCCCATTTTTTTGTTGCAATGGATTGTGAAACATGTTATTTGTAGATGTTGCACTGAATATTTTTTATTGTTGCATATGCATCTCCAAAATGTTGTGGGTTTGCAACATCGTTTTTAAGATGCATTTGTTCTTTTTGAATACTTTTACACTATTTTTTCAAATAGGTTGGCCAACACTAATTTAAGCATCCAATAATACTCAAGTTTGTCTAAGTTATTGAGAGAGTGATTTTTTCCAAATCTTTTCTCGATGTTGCTTATGTGTTCTTGCAATGTTGCGCGTGCTGCCATGAATTGTTGCATGCATTAAAGAAATTTGTTGTACTACTTTCGAGAGCGGACGATGGTAACGCTCCCATCATAAGACCAGATGCTAGTATCATCCTTGTTTTTAAAAAAAAATTATGTACAGGAACATTTTACAAATCCAATTTACCACCAAGACAGTGTCAAACTCCAAACTGACATGAAAACTGTAGGCCCTGCACATCTGTGACTCCCCGTGTTGTTCCTAGTGTCACAGAGAGGCATGCTAATGGTTTCTAAACGAGCCCAAACCCAATCCAACCCATAGTAATAAAACCAACCAACCTACATGGTATATAAACCAAAACCAACCCAACCTACTTACTTGATATAGGTTTAACCAAGGTTAACAATATCGATATTGAAAAAACCGCTCAAAATTCGAAAATCGGCAATATCGAGTCAAAAATCAGGAAAAAATCGTTAAAAACTGAAGAGTTCCGAAATCAAAATTTTTGAATAAAAAAACAAAAAAAAATCGACAGTTTTTGACCAAAAACCGGTAGATTGAAAATCGACCAACAATTCGATTTTTTTGGCGGCCGATTTTTTGTGCCATTTTTGTCGATTTTCATCGAAAATCAAGCTATTTTCACCGATTTTTGACCTGTTTACGTCCCATATTTTTTTCCTTCAATTTTTTCAATTTTTTTTAATTGAACCGGTTTACCGACCAGTTTGTGATGTCGAACCGGCTCGATACGATCTAAAATCACGATTTTCAAGTGATTTTCGTTAATTTTTAAACCCTGGGTTCAACCCATTTTAGAACCCATTTCCACTCATTCTTTGATTCTCTCAAATGCAACATATTCTTTATTAGGTTTTAGCTGATTAGATTGGGTGATCCTTTTGGTGCCAAATATGGAGCACCTCCCCATCAAAGTTATTGTCAATATTCTTTCACATCTTAGCGCTACACACAACATCATGGTTGGCTCTGCTGCATGCCATGAAGTTGTCGTCTCAAGGCCAACCCAGATGGCACATGGCTGCATCCAGATGGCACATGGCTGCATGAGTACAGGCTGGCATGGTGCCGCCTTGGCACATCCATCACCACCAACCTTAGCAAGCAACATCCAACTTCTTCCCCGCCAGCGTCGAGAGAGACCAGCATCGGTGCCGCGAGCACAGGTGCCGACGCAGGCATCGTGTTCAATGATGCTAGCTTAGGCAGGGTCTAGCTTCTTCCGCACACGGTGTGGAGGCGATTGGCGAATAGGGAGCTATTGTTTATTTATGGGTTGCAAACCATATGAAACTATAGGTTCAAACCCACATGAAACCATAAATCTTCAACCCAAACAACTTTTACATGTAAATGCAACCTATTTTGCCCCTCAACCCATTTGAACCATTCAATTACACCCATTCCTTAAACCCAACCCGCTCAATCAATTTGAACCCAAAACATTAGCAGACCTACACAAGCCTCCAGCCATCATGCACCTTGAAAGCCTTTGCTTTTCTAGCTACATGACAATTCTTTTTATAAATTTAGCACTCTTTTAAATAACGGTTGGTTTCACGACAGGTCGTTGACACTGCTACCCGATCGGCTAGCCTGCTGCGAACCAAGAAATGTACCTAGATTTAGGGTGCGCATTCTTTGATAGGAAGGGATCCCTTTTATAAATTTATTAGAAAATTACTAGATTTTTTTTAAAAAAAAACATGTTTGTGAGGGCCAGGGAAGCGAATACCTCCGTACCAGGCGCTGCCATTGCGCCGGTCGCGGAAACGTCTCTCTGGAACCGTCTCGTCTCCCGTGCCGAGCCCGCCCAAATGAATGCCCAATCGCGCGGTGGTCGGCACCAGTAAACCACCCAAGCCGACGCGGCCCGCCCCGCCGTTGGCCAGCACTAGCCCATCACCCCACTACTCCGCACATGCAGCTCCCGCAAATCCAGCAAAAACACCACGATCCCCACGCCTCGCCCCCACTGCGCAGCACCAACCCTCAACCCGAGCCCCGGAACTCACACACGCTTCCCCAAGCTAGCAAGCGCAGCAGCCACCTTCCCTTCCACTCTCCTCCTCCGTTGCTCAGATCCAAGAAGCACCACCACCTCCCCCACGCGGAGCCCCACGACCATCACCATGCCGCCCCGGCGGCTGCTCTGCGTAGCCGCTCTCCTGCTGCTGTGCGCCGCCCTGACCGCGTCCGAGCCGGACGCCGACAAGGCCGCGCTGTTCGACTTCCTCGCGGGGGTGGGCCGCGGAAGGCCGCGCATCAACTGGGCCTCCTCCCCGCGCGTCTGCGGCAACTGGACGGGGGTCACCTGCAGCGCCGACGGCTCCCGCGTCGTCGCGCTGCGCCTCCCGGGGCTCGGCCTGTCGGGCCCCGTGCCGCTGGGCACGCTCGGGCGGCTCACGGCCCTGCAGGTGCTCAGCCTCCGCGCCAACAACCTCTCGGGTCCCTTCCCTGAGGAGCTCCTCGCCCTCGCCGGGCTCACGGGGCTCCACCTCCAGCTCAACGCTTTCTCCGGCGGCGTGCCCCCCGGCCTCGCGCGACTGTGGAGGCTTCAGGTGCTCGACCTCTCGTTCAACGGGTTCAACGAGAACCTGCCCGGCGCGCTGTCCAACCTCACCCAGCTCGTCGCGCTCAACCTGTCCAACAACTCGTTCTCCGGCCGTGTCCCGGACCTCGGGCTCCCGGCGCTCCAGTTCTTGAACCTGTCCAACAACCATTTCGACGGCCCCGTGCCCAAGTCCCTGCTGAGGTTCGCGGATGCCTCCTTCGCCGGGAACAACATGACGCGGCTGGCGCCGGTGTCACCGGCGGTGCCGCCGCCCTCGCTGTCCCCCCCTGCGGCCGGTGCGCCCTCGAAGAGGCGGCTACGGCTCAGCGAGGCGGCCATTCTTGCCATTGTCGTCGGCGGGTGTGTTGCGGTGTTCGCGGTTGTTGCGGTGTTTCTGATAGCGTTTTGCAACAGGCGGGGCAGTGTGGAGGTGAGCCGGGTGGTGACCCGGAAGGGCGGGGAGAAGAAGGGGAGGGAGTCGCCGGAATCCAAGGCGGTGACGGGCAAGGCTGGGGACGGCAACCGGCTGGTGTTCTTTGAGGGCCCGGCATTGGCGTTTGATTTGGAGGACCTGCTCCGGGCCTCTGCCGAGGTTCTTGGGAAGGGTGCGTTCGGTACCGCGTACCGGGCGGTGCTGGAGGACGCGACGACGGTGGTGGTGAAGAGGCTGAAGGAGGTGAGCGCCGGGCGACGCGAGTTTGAGCAGCAGATGGAGCTGGTTGGGCGGATTCGGCATGGCAATGTGGCGGAGCTCCGGGGATATTACTATTCAAAGGACGAGAAGCTGCTTGTGTACGATTACTATAGCAGGGGAAGTGTATCTAACATGCTTCATGGTATGCTTCTTGCTCTCGTTCTTGGTGTCACATCATTTCAATGCTTCCTTGCATATTGCAATTTCAATTGTTTGATAGATGCCATTATTTGTTAGTATAATTGTAGCACTGAATGATGATAATGAGAGATGTCGCGATTAAGGAAGGTAGTTTATAATGTGAATGATGTCGTGGTGATTTGGAATCTGAGGTTGCTTGTTGTTCGGGGAGGTGTTAGGGGTTGGATAAGTTAGCTGTTTGTTTAGCGCCACAAAATTTGTGTTGATTTTATCAGGTTGCATGGCAGGGTGGACAATAGAGATGAGCTTAATGATAGAAGTAGTGACGTATAGCAACGCTACCAAACGAACTATAGTCCTTGTTCTTGCCCTGCTTAATGGTTATTGTCTAGGCACAGTGTTGCCCTATTTTGATTTTCTGACCTGAGCACTTGAGGCCTTTTGACTGGTTTATATGGAAATAACTCCGGTTCTTACGTCTTTTTTTTTTAATTTTGATCATCGTAACATCTTAGAGTTTTTGTCTTTAAAATAAAGGTAAAAACATTATTTTTATTTAAAAATACCATTTTGTTTGTTTTTGAGAATTTTCAGAGAATAATTCAATTTTTTGGATGTCCTAATAATTATTTCTGATTTTTTGAGTTTTTCTCTAAATTTTCTGGATTCTAAAAAGGTTTTCTTATTTGAGAAATTAAAAGGTAATTTATGTGTAAAAATAAAAACCAACTTTAAGCTAGAAATATTTTTCTTAAGTTCAAAATGCCTCAAGGAATTTCTGTGAATCTTTTCTAAATTTTTTAACTCTATTTGCTATTTTCTAAAAGCCATTTGGATTTTATGGAATTATGTTAAATATTAAATCAAATTAAATTCCTACCCATTTTTCCTTCTTTCTGGCCCAGCCCACCTTGCCTTTTCTCCTTTTTTTCGTGCACCAGCTCGGGCCACGAGGCTTTTCTCTTCCTCTCCACCAGCCTGGTCCAGCTCCCCTACTCCTCTCTCTTCTCTCTCTGCAACCAAGCCCCACCCACTAGCCCTTCTTCCTCCCTTTCTTCTTCCTCCTGCGGTCGACTGAGCTCGCCACCATGGCCGTCCGCACGAGCTTCGTAACGGCGACCATTTCCACCTGTCTGTGGGCGCCTTTTTCCTAGGCTGCCTTGTGGTTGAGCCAAAGCCCATGGCCCAGCTGATGCCTGGCCTCCTTTTACCTTCTTCATCTTCTTCCTATAACATTTCTTTCGCTCTCACGCCTCCATCTCTCCCCCTCAATCTCTCTGTCTCTCAATCCCACTTAGGGATCCACTGATTCACCACATCGGCTGGTCGGATGGCTGGGCCTCCGAGGCTGGTGTCGCTGCAGCTATCCTCCACGCTGATTCATCGCCTCCTAGTCCCCATCTTGCACCACTGTGTGTAGGGATAGCAATCTTACCCGATTACCCGTGTACCCACGGGTAAAAACCCTAATGGAGGTGGGTATGTTCCTCTTGTATTACCTGCGGGCATGTTTATGGGGGACAAATTTTACCCGACGTGCAAATGGATACGGGCATGGGGGAGCTTCACCCGTACCCGTTCCGCCCGATTATCCGCCATATTCTATTGACATATGGGCTAGAACAGACGCCCAGTTGACCCCCCTATCCCCAATTCATGGTACCTCATATCAGTAATCGTTGAACTTGAGCATCTATTTGTTATTTGTCCGCATGTGTTATTTTAATTCTTATCCTCATGTACATTTGAAATTTTGAATCATTGATAATCATTCAATCCACATAATGTAGCTGATTCCCATAATTTCATCAAACAGATTGTATTAGTGCCATAGCTCATTAGCTCCTAGTGCTATTTGGTTGGAAGGATTGTTGATGGTGGTGGGTAAACGGGTATACCCACGGGTATCGGGTACCCGCGGGCGACGGGTATGGACGAGATTCTTCGCCCGCGACCCTTTGCGGGTATACCTGTGGAAGAGATTTTGGTTTGCGGGCATGGGTATGGGCAAGCACTACCCGTGCCCGCCGCACCCGATTGCCATCCCTAACTATGTGTAGTTGCGCCTTTGTGTTCCTCTGCCATGGCTTGTCGATGGTGTACTGTTGCGGTCGCCTCTTTATTGCCTTGACAACACATGGGCGTCCTCAGGTGAGCTTCTAGCCCTTGCCGCGGCTGCCTATGCCGTCCCCGAATCCGGGCGTGATGGAGCCCACAGCTGTCAGATTCGGCGTCCTTGAGGTTAGTGCCTCCATAACCGGCGTCTCGAAGGTCGCCACTGCTAGATCCATCATCTCCGAGGCCAGCATAGCCAGATCAGCCATCCGCAAGGTCGACGTCGTCGGATCCTTTGCCTCGGAGGTCACTATTGCTGGATCCGGCGTGCTCGAGCACAGCCACGATGGATCTGCCGTCCCTGACCCCGCTGGCGTCACCGTTCTTCTTCAGCTCTGGTGGTGTACACCTCATCCACGCCATGTAATCCACACACCTTCTCCTTCCTGTAGCAACTCTTGTTATCTAAAATAGTTTGGGTTGGCCTCAAACTCAGAAAACCTGAAAGAATGTCAGTTTTAGAAGGTTCAGTCTTTGCTGTTTGTTTCAGTTTCTAGTTTGCCGGATTGCAAACAGTATTGTAACCGGTACAAACTCTATCTATATTTAGTTGAGTCAGTTAAAGATTAGAGAGTCCGGATTACTATCTATATTTGCATGTAATCTCTAGCCTATATAAGTAATGATGGAAAAACAGAAATGCTGTGGTGGTTTGTTGGCAGCACAAAATTTTCTTGTTCATCAGATTTTGGGTTGCTTTGTTCTTGTCTTTGCTCTAGTCTTTGATCAGGGACTAAAGAACTTCTGTCATTTGGTATTAGAGCCAGTGCATACTGTAGATCATGCCATGAGGAACCGACGACGTACTGTTCTGCTTGCCGGAGAAAGAGAACGCCGGAGTCTCCTTGCAGTACCCCATGCTGACCCGGACAAACTATGCGGCATGGACTCTCAAGATGAGGGCTTGCCTGCGTGCTCAAGGGGTCTGGGAGGCTGTTGTGGTGATCCGTATAATTAACCCCCGGTAACGACTGTCACCTAGAGTTAACTATACGGACCTCAGCACAGTAACTAGCAAAACATCGGGCTTTCCGATGCCCTATTAGTTACTATACTGTATACAGAGTATTGCAGCAGAACAATAATTAGAGACAGGTAATGGAACTCCTTATTACATTCCATTAGCTATATGGACGTATCTAACCTAGGTTGAGTGCATATTACTACTCATGATGACATGGGAGTGCAGGATATGAACATAAACCATGATTACTACTGAACAATAATGTTTATAGCATGATGATTTCTATTTTTAAGCAACAAGGCAGCAGCTACTTTCATGCCAAATAATATGCAAAAATGAATATAACAGCAGGTTATGAATCAATAAAATGCATCCTCATGCCATGGCTCAAGAGAAGATAGCATGCTAGATGTCACATGGCATGAGTTGATTCAGATATTACTAGCATTCACTATAAAAAGATGACAGCAAGGTTCTTACTTGAAATAATGCATACACATGTCAATATTCAAGAGAGGATAACATGGTAAAAAAAATGAGAAGCAGCTAAATCATTAAATTGAACATGTGCAACAACATGTATATAATAAAATGGTAGAACTAAAATGCAATGCTATGAATGCAATTATGCCTGCTCAGCTCACATAAAGAATGGCATTTTTGCAACATTAATATATGCCAAACCACATATCTTCACATAACAACAGAACTAACATCTCACTCCTACCCTTCTTGAAAGGGAGCTAACCAACACTGGTGGTCATATTATTGCAATCAAATATTTAGAGCTAAGCATACTATTATCATTTGACGAGATGAGGCTATACATATAGTTAGTGCCATATAGCTAGTAAAAATGTTTCCCTTAGGCTTTCTACCAGTCTCTAGTTATTTATTTGCGTGGTTGTCGTAACCATTGCTCTGATACCAGCTGTGGCGACCCGTATAATTAACCCCCGATAACGACTGTCACCTAGAGTTAACTATACGGACCTCAGCACAGTAACTAGCAAAACATCGGGCTTTCCGATGCTCTATTAGTTACTATACTGTATACAGAGTATTGCAGCAGAACAATAATTAGAGACAGGCAATGGAACTCCTTATTACATTCCATTAGCCACACAGGGCTATTGTCCATTACATTACCTTAATTTACATAGACTTGATTACAGCAAAAGATATAGATATCTACTACAACCTCCTACTCCCTGAGGGCCTGCTAGAGCTGGAATATGGTCTACTACTACCTCGGCAAACACTCAAGACCATGTACCTCGGCGCCGAACGCGTCAAGAAGGCGAAGTCACAAACTCTAAAGGCTGAGTTTGAAGTCATATGCATGAAGGAGACGGAGACGATAGATGACTTCGCGATGAGATTGACAGCAATAGTTAATCAAATTCTTGATCTTGGAGAGATGTTGGAGGAGTCCGTTGTCGTGGAAAAGATTTAGCGCGCTACACCGCCAAGGATGGTCTCAATCGTGTCAGCTTTTGAGCAATTAGGGAACCTTGAAACAATGACCATTGAGGAGGTGGTTGATCGTCTAAAGGCACACGAAGAACGAAGGCGTATCGCCGGTAGAGAAGGCGATGAGCATATTCTCTTGACAAGAGCACAGTGGAAGTCAAAGGAGGAGTTCGAGGGGGGCTCATCTTCTAGCTCATCCAAGAGTCGAGGAAAGTTTGGTGGCTATGGCCGGGGACGTGGCAATCATGCTGAAGACGGTCGTGATAATGATCAAGGCCACAAGAAAGAATTCGACAAGAAGAAGATCAAGTGCTATAATTGTCATCAATTTGGTCACTTTGCATCAGAACCCCGATCAAAGAAGAGGGAGGAGGTAAAAGTCGCTGTCAACAAGATGACGATCATCCCGCACTGCTCATGGCCGAGTGCTGTGAACCGATTCTCGCTGTCAAGGAGGAGACTAAGGTGAAGGTGCTACTCAATGAGCAAGGAGTGTCACATCGGCTGGCAGAGGGTGAGAGCTATAATAGTTATTGTTGGTACCTTGATACATGAGCTAGTAATCACATGACAGGGTCCAAGGTGAAGTTCACTGACCTGGATATGTCAAAGTCGGGCAAAGTCAGATTAGGAGATGGATCGGCTGTGGATATTTGCGGTCGAGGAATAGTATTGTTTGAGTGCCAAGACGATGGACACCGAGTGCTAATTGATGCTTATATATACCAGAGCTTAGAAACAACATCATTAGCCTTGGACAATTGGAGGAGAACAACTGCAAGGTGGTTCTAGAAGTCGGGCACTAATGCATCTTTGACCAGCAGAACAAAATGATTGTCAGGGTTCAGAGAGTAAGAAATCGGTTGTACACACTCAATCTGAGTCTTGGGCGGCTGGTTTGCTTGCTGAGCAGTGTCAAGGATGATTGTCAGGGTTCAGAGAGTAAGAAATCGGCTGTACACACTCAATCTAAGTCTTGGGCGGCTGGTTTGCTTGCTGAGCAGTGTCAAGGATGACGCATGGCTTTGGCACACGACGTATGGACATCTCAATTTCCAGGCACTGCAGAAACTAGCCAAGATGGAGATGGTGCATGGACTCCCTCTCCTGGATCATGTCAATCAGGTGTGTGATGGTTGTCTTGTGGGCAAGCAACGTAGGGCGCCGTTTCCACATGCAGCCACCTTCCGTGTTGACAAACCTCTAGTATTGATGCATGCTGACCTTTGTGGGCCAATCACACCTGCCACTCCGGTGGGTAACAAGTATTTCTTGCTGATTGTGGACGATTACAGCAGATACATGTGGATTGTTTTGTTGAAAACTAAAGACCAGGCCCAATCGGCATTCAAGAAAGTGAAGAACGCTGCCGAGGTGGAGGTGGAGTTGAAACTCAAATCCTTGCAAACCGATCGGGGAGGAGAGTTTACCTCGGCGGAGTTCAACACATATTGTGAAGACAATGGGATTCGATGGTTTTTCATTGCCTCATACACACCACAGCAAAATGGTGTAACTAGTCTGTCGTCACCATGGCAAGAAGTCTTCTCAAGAGCAAAGGTATGCCAGGGCAGTTTTGGGGCGAGGCAGTGTATAGGGGAGGGACAGGTGATGCAAGGTTATTGGTTGGAGTCTATGTGGACGATCTGATCATTACCAGCTCTAACGCTAAGGAAATACTAGTATTTAAGAAACAGATGAGAGACTTGTTCAACATGAATGATTTGGGTTTGCTGTTATACTATTTGGGCATTGAAGTGTCCCAAACACCACATGGCATCATTCTGAACCAGTCAAGTTATGTTGCAAAGCTACTTGAAAGAGTAGGAATGAGGGATTGTAACCCATGTCAAACCCCCATGGAGCCCGGTGCAAAGTTGAGTAAGGAGGCTCAAGGAGCACCTGTCGACACCACATACTATAGAAGCATCGTTGGAAGTCTCAGGTATTTGGTTAATACAAGGCTAGATCTTGCTTTCTCAGTTGGCATGGTTGGCCGGTTCATGCTGGAACCAAAGTCAGAGCATATGGCTCCTATAAAACAAATTCTGAGATACATAAGTGGCACTTTGAACTTGGGCTGCATCTACAAGAAGGGTCAAGAAGGAGATGTCCTGGTGGGCTACAGTGACAGAGATCATGTCGGAGACGTAGCTGATCGCAAGAGCACGACTGGGATTGTGTTCTATCTCGGGTCAGATTTGATCACTTGGAGCTCGCAAAAGCAAAGAGTGGTGGCACTATCATCTTGTGAAGCCGAATACGTTGCTGCTACCACTGCTGCATGTCAGGGCATTTGGCTCAGTTGGTTACTTGCTGATTTAAGGTGCAAAGAGCCAAAGGAAGTGGTGCTGAGGTTAGATAACAAATCGGCAAATGCACTTTGCAAGAACCCAGTTTATCATGAAAGAAGCAAATATATTGATACTCGTTATCACTTCATTCACGATTGTGTGGAGAATCGGAAGATTGGAATGGAGTATGTCAGAACTGAGGATCAACTTGCAGACATCCTCACCAAGCCGTTTGGGCACATTAAGTTCAAGGAGATGTGTTAGAAACTTGGAGTGCTGGTGGCTAAACAAGTTTAGAGAGGTGAATGTTATCTAATCTAGTTTGGGTTGGTCTCAAACTCAGAAATTCTGAAAGAGTTTTAGTTTTAGAAGGTTCAGTCTTTGCTGTTTGTTGCAGTTTCCAGTTTGCCGGATTGCAAATAGTATTGTACCTGGTACAAACTCTATCTATATTTAGTTGAGTCGGTTAAAGATTAGGGAGTCCGGATTACTATCTATATTTGCATGTAATCTCTAGCCTACATAAGTAATGAAGGAAAAACAGAAAAGCTGCGGTGGTTTGTTGGCAGCACAAAATTTTTCGTGTTCATCGGATTTTCGGTTGCTTTGTTCTCGTCTCTGCTCTAGTCTTTGATCAGGGGCTAAAGAACTTCTGTCAACTCTTGCCTGTAGCCGCCTACTGGGATGTAGCCATTGCTTAGGGGCTAACATGGTGGCCCACATGTCAGTGCGTTTTTTCATGTTTTGGGAGCTGGTTTTCGAGGGGATCGTGGGATAGCTATAACAAGCATTGAGCGCATGGGGGGAGGGGGACAATGAACAAACTCCCCTTTTATGTTAGTAGAGATAGAGATAGAGCTAGAGCAGACAGTTGTTACTAAGCCACAAGAGCCTAAGTTTATCTATATCTGTATAAACTGGTGTGCACTGGTTTTCCCCCCTCTTTGATTGAATACTGACAGAGCTTCTGCCTCCCTGTTAAAAAAAAAACTGGTGGTAATAGAGGCACCTCTGTTTTGAGGGATAGGAATTCTTGCAAATAATCAGTGAAAAAGAAAATCTGAGACATTATTATATTATAGAATCATGGGAAAAGAAAAGAATGTATAGTACTTATTTTCGGTGGCAGCAGATTATGACGGCATAGAATATTAAATAATTAGATATAGATATCACAAGTGCTACATTCGTATAACAAATGCAACTATATTTTAGAATTGTATTTAGTTGTATATCAGATATAATTCTATTTTAAAATCTAGCAGCACAATCGCCCCCGCTGTTCGGCTATTTTTTTTTAAAAAAAATTAGATGATAAATGTGACAAATAGTGGACGAGCATTGTCGATAGCTAGGAAGCTAATCTTGTCGGGTTCATTTGGTAAAAGCTTTGAAATGGCTAGCATTGGTGTTCACTATCATGACCCATTCCTCCATTTCAGTATCAGAATCAGGACCAAAGATAGACCACTGTTAGGTATGCAGCGCTAATTTGCAATCAAATTAGTTAAGTGTCTGTATCATGATGGAGTACTAGAGCTAATATTAGATGATTTCAGTCTAGAAACAGTTGGGTTGTAACTATTTATATTTCAGTCTAGAAACAGTTGGGCTGTAACTATTTAGGTTTGCTAGCCTTATTGGCGACAAGTATCTCTGATGTATGTATATATCATGTTATCCTAGACAAACATTAGTTCTGCTGTGAACCCGTGATAGTTATGTAGATATAATGGCTTTTTTCTTCATCTGATTGAAATCACTTCACAAGATAAGCCATTTGCATTTATTGACATTCATAATTGAATATGATATGCATATCATATTTTTGCCTTTTTTTCCCCTTGCAGGGAAGAGGGGAGAGGACAGAACACCTTTGGATTGGGAAACTAGGGTAAGCATAGCCCTGGGAGCAGCAAGAGGGATTGCACACATTCACACCGAGAACAATGGCAAATTTGTTCATGGCAACATCAAAGCCTCGAATGTCTTCCTAAACAGCCAGGAATATGGCTGTGTCTCGGACCTCGGGTTGGCATCACTGATGAACCCAATCACTGCAAGGTCCCGTTCTCTTGGATACTGTGCGCCAGAGGTCACCGACACAAGGAAAGCGTCACATTGTTCAGATGTCTACAGCTTTGGTGTCTTCATACTCGAGCTCCTCACCGGCAGGTCACCCGTTCAGATAACTGGCGGGGGCAACGAGGTAGTTCATCTGGTCAGATGGGTGCAGTCCGTTGTCCGGGAGGAGTGGACAGCTGAAGTGTTTGACGGAGAGCTGATGAGGTACCCAAACATCGAGGAGGAGATGGTGGAGATGCTCCAGATCGGCATGGCATGCGTCTCAAGGACCCCGGAACGGCGGCCTAAGATGTCGGACGTGGTGAGGATGATTGAAGAGGTGCGGAGGAATGACACCGGGACGCGGCTTTCGACGGAGGCCTCAACTCCGGTGGTAGAAGCTCAGAGCAAGGCAGAAAGCTCATCTGCAGCTCCCTGAGCTCATCCAATGGATGCTAGTTAAGTACCTATTGTTTTGTCTTGCAAGGTAGGAGCACGGAGAATTCTGTGTTTTGACGTTCCTGTATGATTCTTTTGTCTTAAGACTATATGTTACTGTTACTCCATCCGTCCAAGTTTGCAGTGCTTATTTTTTGAATGCTATTGTCCACAAATATAGAGCATATTTTATATTCTAATACAAAATTAATATGATATTTTCTATATACTTCTAATAAATATCCATCTTTACTTTATATTCTCTACACGCATACGTTAGATATAATGTTTAGTGCTATTAATTAGAAGTAATTTAGTTATTTTCAATATTTTTTAATCTATATATTAAGAGAAAATGTCTTATAAACTTTGATGGATGGAGTTCGAAATTGTAACATATTGCCATGCATGTGGACATAGTTTGTTTATGCAGCGTCTGGCGCAGGGTTCACAAAACCGCTCGAAAACCGCGGTTTTCGAGCGCATCACCGAGTTCAAATCAAAACCGTTCGATAAACGGTCCATTCAAAAAAATTTAAAAATTTAAAAATTTTGAAAAATTTATGCGCTCGATTTTTCGCCAAAAACCGCGGTTTTCAATCAAAACCGCTCACAAAAACCGTTCTGCATTTAACATTCGTTTAGCGGTTTTTCGAAAAAACCGAGCGGTTTTTCTATTTTTTTTGGAATTTTTCAGAAAAATTTGATTTACTAACCCTTCGGTTTTTGGGCAGTTTTCCGAGCGGTTTTTGCGGTTTTCGTACTGCGAATTTCGAAATTCGGTTTTGTTAACCCTGGTCTGGCGTCTGCTTCCTGCTGATCTCTATGCAAAGAAAAACAGCTGTCCGATCTGATCTCTAGACACATCTTAGAAACTAGTTAAAATCCTACGAGTTATCCTGGACAGTCTTTTAATTTTAACAAAGAGAGAAGATCTTTTTTAAGAAATAAAAAGGAAACCTGTTTTAATATATATTTTTTTAAAAATATATTCGTTTAAAAATGTCTTAGGAAAATATTCCTTTAAAAAAGTCTTAGAAAAATTGATTTTTATGTAAAAAACATTGTTTTTAAAAAGATGTAAAAATTTAACAGAGGGAGAAAATATTTTTTTAAGAAATAAAAAAAGGAAACTTATGGTAGCTTAGACATACTCTCGTAACCCTTCTCAAGAAGTTTTAAAAATAAAAGTAATTTGATGGCTCTGGAAAACCAAAAACAACGGATTATCAGAATTTTTAAAAATCACACAAGTTTGATAATCATCTAAAATTCTTATGGTAGGTTAGGCATGCTCTGAGAACCCTTCTAATTGTTTAAAAAAATTCTAATATGATTTGGTAGCTCAATGAAATCAGTGAAGTTGCATTAAATGCATTAACATCATTGTCAGTTTTTTTAAAAAAATTGTAAAAGTTTAATAATGATCCAAAATTTTTATGGTAGATTAGGCATGCTTCAGAACCTTTCTCACAAATTTAGTAGCTCAATTAAATTAGTGAAGTTGCTTTAAACGCATTAGTAGTATTGTCAGAATTTTTAAAAATCGTAAAAGTTTGATCATTTTCTGAATTTTTTGCAGTAGCATAGGTATGGTCTCATGACCCTTCTAATTTTTTTTCAAGAATTTGCAAATTTAGTAGCTCAATTAAATCAGTGAAGTTGCTTTAAATGCATTAGCAGCATTGTTAGGATTTTTAAAAACCGCATAAATTTGATCATGATTTGAATTTTTTATGGTAGGTTAGGCATGCTCTCAGAACCTTTCTAAAAAAGTTTCAAAAATTTACAATATATTTAATAGCTCAACTAAATTAGCTACGTCGATGCAAAAAATCTAAAAAAATTAACCTTTGACGGGATTTGAACCCGAGATCTCTCACATGCACGGGAAGCCTTTGGCCATCTGAGCTACTATGAAGGGTAATAAATATTTGAGGCCTATATCGGTATTATAGAAACCACAATGAAAAATGCTCTCACGGTGGCGCACCACAAATAATCTATACCCTTTATAATGCAACTAAGCAATTTTTCCTACGTCTACCCTAAATAATGCACCTCATTAGAGATGGCTCAATGTTCGTGCACCCAGCAAAACGTCCCCAGAAACTTGCATTCATCAAAATGAACGTCTCAGATCTTTCCTCAGTTTTACTCACCCACATCCGATGACCGTTGTTTAATGTGTATAACTCATTCATTCATGTGGCCCACAACAGGAGAGCCCGCACTTATATATTTCAATTGAACTATATATATGGGATTTATGTTGCAAATCTAACCCCATTTGATTTCGATTCAATATTTACCATACCAATCAGTACCATGAATCGCGCGCTTAATTTTCTTTCATTCATGCATGTGCACTACATCCTATACAAGGCGCTCACGTACCGCCGTCATAATATTATTTAGCAAAAAATATTATATAAGGAATGTGTGTATGAAATGCAATTATCGTGTGATAAATATAAGGAATAAGTGCATTTTAGGACTTATTCCTAAATACACTATAGGAAGTAACCGATATTCTGATAATAATTAGCCTCAATCAGGACGCACAAATGGTGTTATATGTTAGCATTCATATTTGAATGACAATTAGGGAAGCCATTATTGGTCCAGCTTTCCAGGATGACATACTGCTGCCCGTGCGGCGTTCGACCCGCCCGGCGCCGACTACACCAGGGGCTTGCGTCGCACGATCGGCCTGCCGGAGATGGACGCTGCACCTTTGCGCGAGCGGAGGCGCGAGAGGTCGCGGACGCCGCTGCGGAGACGATCTTGGCGAAGCGCAGCGTGGAGGAGATCAAGGGCAACACCTTCGGGCATGCGGATCCTCCCTGTTTATTTCCTTGTTTGATTCGCTCTCCTTCCAAATATGTACTACATACAGTTTTGACAATTCAAATCTGGTTTCCTTGCATGCAGATTCTTCCTGTTTATTTCCTTGTTTGATTCGCTCTCGTTCTAAATATGTAGTACGTACAATGTGATCACAAGATTATTTATTATTAAGTATTATATTCATACTTATCTTTTATTTAATTGATAAGCAGATGTACTGTCGTCGTAGCGTTAGCACTGGCACTATACTAGTAGATATAAAAATCCCGCGCGTTGTCACGGGAGGATGTTCTGGTAATTTTAACAGAGAGGGAATCTTAAAAAAATTTAAAATAAGAAGGAAATTGATTTTCTTTCAAAAAAATATAGAAATCCTTTTTTGAAAAAATTGCCCTCGTTGAGACTCAACCTTTTTTCCTTTGTAATTTTTTTAAAAAATTGTAATTTTTTAAAATTCCTTTTAAAAAGTCTTAAGATGGTAAAAGAATTATTTGTAAAAAATAAAATATTAATAGCGTTTTCTTTTGCAAATTTTTTTAGAGAATTCTAAAAAAGTATTAAAATTCCTTTTAAAAATTATTAAGAAGGTAAAAGAATTATTTACAAAAAATATATTTTTTCTATTTTTTGAGAAATCGTTGTACTTAACCACTGTAGTAGTTACAGTGTTCCCGCCCATCCGGATTCAGAGCCAAGACCTGCCGCTACGACATCAACCAAATGAGCACCGAAGCCCTCACGGTTTGATTCACTTCTGATCTTTGTAGTTTCTTGATTAAAACCACAGTGGAAAAGGACACGTGGCAGGCTCCGGTGGGCAAAAGCACTGTAGAAAACACAGTGCGAAATAGCCATGTGGCAGCCACGTGCGTTGAAGCACTAAGATTATATATATATAGTTAGATTTCTTCTTCAGATCTGTTTGCAAACGGTGGTGGTGGTTCATTCACCTCTCTTCTTCTCTTTCTTTACATAAAAATTACGTATTGACATGTGGACCTTTCTAAGAAATCTCTAACAAAAGGTAAAATAAACTATTTATCAACAAATAAATATAACCTTGCTAAAAATTCTCTAACAACAAAAACATAGAAAACCGAGATCACAGTGAAGCTGAGCGCACGTAGGCACAACACGGAGGACATTAGTTGGACAGACCGATCCCAATAATATCAATTTAACATCCTACAATAATGTGATTATTTTCATTCATAGTATGACTTAGATATTTAGCTAGTAGCTAAAACAAGCAAAATTGTACACTTGTACTTTTTGCATAATTCCAAAGTGCGCAGCCGTGGCGGCCGAGTGGTTATGATAACCTTGGTGATCCATGCCCTATGGGCTTTCTGCACGGTCTAGAACGGCGTAGTTATGGCTTACGTATGACCCATGCTTCCCGAGAACCGCGAAATACACATGGAAGTGACGTCCTTGATGGGCTGAATTTAGGATGGGCAAAGGTTGCCTAATCATGAACAACATTGTGCTTCAAGGCTTCAATTGCAACAAGTCCCTCGTGATTCTTGCCAGGGGATCTCGAGTCAGACTCCAGTCCAATAGCGTGCAAGTCAATGTTTAATTTAACCTACAAGTGCTAGATGAAGCACGATTTGTCTACTCCTTGATCCCATCTAGGCATCTAGCCGTCCGACATGCAAAATGCCAAATAAAATTATTTTTCGAGACTTACCAGAGTCCTTTTTTTTCTTCTGACGGATCTGTAGTCCTATAAATACCGTGCACGTCGTGTTCGAGTGGCCGGTGCAGGCTAGCTGGCTGTGCAGCGCCAACAGAACTAAAGCTAGCTCCCAGTCATCCAGATGAGCAAGTACTTGCTGTGTGGGGTCTCGCTCCTCCTCCTCGGGCCGTCGGAACGGGCCGCCGTCTCGGCCTTCCCCTCCGTCGACCTCCGGCCGCACCACTCCCATCTTCAGCTTCGGCGACTCCTTCGCCGACACGGGCAACAAGCCGGTCGCCTTCGCTTGGTACACCGTCCCCGTCACCGTCGTGCGGCCTCCATATGGCACGACCTCCTTCGGCCACCCCACGGGCCGCACCACCGACGGCCGGCTCATCCTCGACTTCATCGGTACGTATGCGCGCGCGTTCAACTAGTACCAATTAAACGTGAGGTATTCACTGTTCTGTTCGACTGCTCCGCTTGCAGCCGAGAACCTGGGCTTGCCGTTCGTACCGCCTTTCCTGGAGCACAACGGGAGCTTCGGCCGAGGTGTCAACTTCGTCGTCGAGGGCGCCACCACTCTGGACACCGGTTTCTTCCATGACAGGGATATCCCGGCGCCCCCAGCAAGTTCCCTCTCAACACCAGCTTAAAAGTACAGCTGGAATTGTTCGAGAAGTTGAAGCCCTCGCTGTTCGGCTCAACCCAAGGTTGCTTGATGTCGCAAGATAGATGTATGCATATTTTACGGTGCTTTGTATGCGGGAGATATGTCCTAGAGGTAATCATAGAGATGATTATATTTTTTTAGGTTCATGATTTATTATCTTGTTTCTTGAATAATGTTATTATTATTTATTAGCAAGTATGTGACTTGTTTGTGAAACTCTATATACGACTTTGTGATGATTATTCTAAAGTGATCCTTAGTCGATAAACATATGAGAACACATGAATAGACTAGGATATGTATTGATTGATAACCATGTTTCACGGGTCATGGATATGAAGATATCAAACTAATAATATAGGCACATGTTAAAGAACATGAAGTTGGATCGACCAACCATGAGACGCTGCGAGAACGTTGTTGTAAAATCAATCACAGAAATACAAGAACACGAGATACAGATTTTTACGTGGAAAACCCTTGCGAGAAAAAACCACGGACGCCAATCGGCAACATCACTATTTGAGAAATTGTGTACAAACACTAGGGATTACAATGAGCGTCTCACCCTCCCCAGCAGCTTACAAGAGGTATTTATAGATGGATGAAGCGACTCGAGTCTAAAACGGGCTACACCGAAATATGGGTTAAAGATGCCCCTAAAGTCCAAAGAGAAATTCGGATCAACACCCAACAAACTCCACCTTGAGATGAATTCCCTCTTATAGCAAAAACATCATCACTGAACTCCCTTCAATAATAAATATCGCTGGCGCCAAAAGTCTCTGGGACTTAAACTAACCTATTTTATTTCTCGTACCATGCCAACTCTTGTATAAAAAACAGTTATCTTCTCTCTACTTTTTTTTTGTCGCTTTTCTATATAAAACAAAACCGATATATACTAATAAGCTAAAATGGCTTAGATATACATCGTCTAACCAATTTTCTCCGTGTTGTGGCATCAGGGGACAAAGTGGGCCCATTGTGCACGTGAGGTAGCAACGTGGTCGCATGCAACCCCTCCGATTGTGTTTTTAGAGGTGGGCGTCATGCTGGGTCGTGTCGGTCCGACACAGACCCATTGTGCTTTGTGCTTGAGCCGTGCCGGGTTATGACGGTCCGTCGTGCCCGCGGTGCCATGCTGTGCAGGCCCGGCTCGCCTTCGGTGAGCCCAGGCATGACCCCTTTGCGCTTCGTGCTGTGTCGGCCCAAGCCCGACCTATTTGCACTATTGCGACGAGATGAAAGGAGCTAGAGACGCACAAAACCAAGCCAGAGGCGTGGCGAGAGAAAGAGCTGAGAGAGACGGGCTAGAGAGGGGAGAAAGATGAGAGAGATTGAGAGATGAGCGACAGCTGAGAGAGATTGAGAGATGGGCGAGAGAGAGCGCCCGCGTCTCCCATGTCTCTCTCTCCCTCGTTGACCCCTCTCTCTCCCGTCTCTCTCAGCTTTCTCTTGCCTGTCATTTTCTCTCAATCTCTCTCAGCTCTCTCTATCTCGGAGGCGACGTTGTGGTTTTTTGTACAAAGTGCATAGTTCTCAACTTCTATTGTGCATGCAAACAGAGGATGTAAATTCGTGTAATTTTTGATTGATCACTCATGTTATCAGATATGAATGTGGAAAACATAATCAAATCATCTCCTCTTTGGTTTGCACTACCTCATCTAGATAATTGATGATTGGCTCGGCTTCGTCCCCCTCCTAGCTTCTTTCATAGCTTCACCGGTCGCTCACTCTTTTTTGCCTATCTCTCTCAGCTCTCTCTCAACCATGAGCACTGAGAATGTTGCAATATTAAATTTGGATTAGAAATCAATTCCATCGAGATGAGATTGTCCTTGTTGGATATGTAGGCCACCATATGTATGCCCAAGGGATAGCAGCTAATACTATTACAACCGCTCTCACATTAATCACGTGAGAACTACTAAGTACTCTTGTTAACTAATCTTAAAACAAATTACGAAATAATACTCATAAATTTTAGCACGTAACAAAATTTTCCTTTCTCCTCCCCCTTTTCCCCATTTTCACCAATTTTCTCCTTCCTCTTTTTTCCCTTTCCCTCTTTTCCCCCTCTCTATTTTCCCGCTCTTTTTCTCTCGGCCTCTCGATCTCATGCCGATCACCCCCCTCTCTGGCGCTCTCTCTCCCCCTCTCTTTTTCCTCCCCGAGACCCTGAGTCCCCGACCCCTCGCCTTCCTCACCTCCTTGCTCCCTCCTTCCCGGCTTCGTGCCTTCGCCCACCCAGCCTAGCACGGCGGTGCCCCCTCGCTTCCTTCCTTCCCCCACTCGGCTCGGCGCGGCGGTGCCGCCTCGCTTCCCTCCTTCCCCCACCAAGCCCAAGCGCCCCCTCCCTCCTTTCCCCTCCGCTCTGGTGCCCCCCGCCTCCCTCCTTCCCCCACCTGGTTCGGCGTCCCCAGCCTCCCTCCTTCCCTCACCCGGCCTACGTGCCCCTCCCTCCTTCCCCCTCCACTCTGGTGCCCCTGCCTCCCTCCTTCCCCCACCCGACCAGCACACCCCCACCCTCCTTCTCCCTCTACTTTAGCGTCCCCCGCCTCCCTCCTC
Organism: Otatea glauca; assembly: GCA_036346275.1. Classification (NCBI taxonomy): domain Eukaryota; kingdom Viridiplantae; phylum Streptophyta; class Magnoliopsida; order Poales; family Poaceae; genus Otatea; species Otatea glauca. The sequence goes on along the minus strand of CM070711.1, from coordinate 11,112,766 downwards.
CTACCAGCCCGGCGCCCCCGCCTCCCTCCTTCCCCTCGCGCTCCGGCGCCCCCACTTCCCTCCTTCTCAAGGCGGCCTGGTGGCCACGACTTGAGAGGCGATGGCGCGCGAGGCGACCGTGCGCTAGGCGGCGGGGCACGAGGCGGCCAGGCGCGAGGCAGCGGCGTGGTGGCTTGGGGGCCAGCGTGGCTCCCCTGTTGTTCGTAGCACGGTGGAGGCGCGATGCCTCAACGACATGGCGCTTCCGGACTGCACCGCCCACCGCGGTCTGCGGATACCGTCGTGCCCGTGCTCGGGCATTCCACCGCCGTGCCGAGCGTGCCCTGTGCCCGGCGTGTTCAGATCCTCGGCCCCGCACTGCCCGACATACAGTGACATGCTGGCCCAGCCCACTTCGTGTCGGGCCGTGCGGTCGTGCTTCGGGCTGGCCCACAAAGGCACGATGCAAGTGCCCACCTCTATGTGTTCTCTTGGACAATTCAATGTGTACACCTAGCAAAGTACGCGGAGCGTGAGTGGTTGGTGCATGTGCACATACCAAAATTAATGCTTTGGTCACGTTGCGGTGGTTGCGCATGCACTTGTCGTGGGACCCACCGCAGCAATGAACTTAGTGTGCTGCGGTGGATCCCACGATCTAGCAAGTGGGTCTGTGCAGGCTGAATATTTCTATCCTTGTTTCTCTCGGGTGAGCTCGACATACATTGAATAATATACTTCCTCTAATTATAAATAGTTATAGTTTTGAGCATCGACGTAGACTTCAAAACACAGTTTTAATCACTAGTTTTTATTTAATACATTTGTAAAACCTAATAAAATTATAATATTATGAGTCTACTTTTCGAGACAAATCTACACATATTATTTTTATATATCTAATTTAAATATTTAAAAAGATATTGACAGTCAAGGTTTTGAAAGTTTAACTGCATTTATATTCAAAACGATAACTATTTGTGACCAGAGGAATATCTATTTTGATCAACTCGATGAGAACTTTGTACCAGTGACATTTTATTCTGATATGCAACACTTTGTGCTTTGTAGCCTTCCAAATACATTTTTACTTTAGACTTGTACAGCTCAAATATAGGTCTACATGTAAACATATAAAATAGTAATAGCTGTGTAACTCCGAGTATGACACAGAAAAAAACCAATTACATAAAGTCACTTGGCAATATTTAATGTAGCTCAATAATACCTCTAGTTAAATAATATACTCAACTAAAAGTATTCGGCACCTATGTGTTTGTATCAATAAGGGTACCAATCAAATGCCAAAAATAAGGTGGGGAAGTGGGTGGGGAGGAGAAAGAGATTCAATGTAGTTACACGTGGACTGTTAGATCGAAAAATGATGAAATACTATTTAAAAACTATTAGCCATGTTACACATGCATGCGTGTGTCCAGTCTTGGCAAGCAAAGCCATTTTGGCCAGGAGATCAGCATGCGTGGGCAGGTGATTAATTAGGAGATTGTTTCCCTGTTTATCTTATCTATCTTTTGGCATGTATCCCAACCAATCTGGTTGACACTTGTACCATATAATCTCCTGCAAATCAATGCTAAGCTCAAGTGTGATCTCTAATTCACCTTCATGGTATCAGAGCACCATATGATCTAATCCTCTTCCCCACCACTTCCGTTCTTCTCTCGTGATGACGGTCGACGACGCCACCAAGGCTAAAGCCACCCAGGAGCAGGCGGAGCGCGACGCCAAGGCCGCACTCTAGGCGCAAGCCATCGACGTCTCCAGTGTAAAGCTTCTCGTCCCCATCACCCTCGACCTACAGGCGAGCAACTATGCCCAATGGCGTGGCCTATTCGAGGTCGCTCTCCAAAAATATGCCCTCGACACCCACATTCGTGAGGGCGCCCCCTTGGCTCCTAGCAACCAATGGACGCGCCTCGACGCCCTCGTCCATTCGTGGCTCTACGCCACCATCTCCCCCAGCCTCCTCGCCATGGTGATGGACACCAACGCCATTCCGCACACCATCTAGTCGTGTATCAAGAGCTTGTACCGCGACAACACAGAAACACGTGCCATCTACCTCGAGCAGGAGTTCTACGAACTCCAACAAGGTGCCATGTCCGTGGTCGATTACTGTAGCAAACAGAAGGCCCACGTCGATACACCTCGTCGTGGGAACACCGATTCTCAACAAGAGCTTCATCCTCAACACCTTGCTGGTCTAAGCCAGCGTTTTGCCCACATGCGCAGGCTCATCTCCATGCAGCACCCTCTGCCTTCCTTCCTTGAGACGCGATCTCATCTCCTTCTTGAGGAGCTCATGATCAACGCCGAGTCCTCGCCAGCTTCGGCCTTTGTCGCCTCCAAGCTCGCCACCAGCAACACCACCAACATTGGCGGTGGCCAGTCTCACGTCTCCAACAACAACAACACCTAGTCCGGCAGTGGCAGCGGTAGCGGTAATCACAACAATGGTGGCAACTCCGACAACCGTCATCGCAACAGCGAGGGTGGCGACTCCTCCCGAGGCAGTGGCACCAACAACACCTAGACATCCATGAAGAACCCTTGGGCCGGGTCCATCCAGATGTGGCCCGGTTAGGGTCCCTGGCCAAACTACCATGGCGTTCTCGGCCCGCGCCCGTTTGGTGCCTTCAGAGCCACCATGCTGGCCCAGACGCCCACATTAGGTCAGGTCTACACGCCTGCACTAGCTCAGTACTACGTGCCTGCGCCTGGCGTGCCGGCATATGCACCCGCTCCACCCTCCGCTACGATAGCACCACCGACTTCCTGGGACCAGAATCAACTCATGCATGCCTTCAACACCATGATGCCAGCTCCCCCATCATCTGACTGGTACATGGACACCGGTGCATCCACTCATATGATTGCGGACCATGGTAATCTCTCCTCTTTCTCTCGCATTCCTTCCCCTGCGTTCTCTTACGCCATCGTCGGCAATGTATCTCACATGCCCATAACCCGTACCGGCATAGCCTCTCTTCAGTTTCCTTCTGGTTTGTTCCAGTTAAATAATGTCATTGTCACACCTTCCTTGATCAAAAATTTTATTTATGTTCGTCGTTTCACTTTGGACAATAATTGTTCTGTGGAATTTGACACGTTTGGTCTCTCCGTGAAGGACCTTCAAACCAAGAGCGTGATCATCAAGTGCAATAGCCGTGGCGACCTCTAACCTTTCCATTGGCGTGCTCTAGCTCCTAGTGACCTCTCCGTCACCACTTTACCCTCCATCCTGTGGCATCGGCGTCTCAGCTCCCTCGGCGTCCAAGCACTGTCGCATCTTGCTAGTGCTCCTCATATTTCATGTAATAAAGTCTCCACAGACCTGTTGTGCCATGCATGTCAGCTAGGACGTCATGTGCATCTTCTTTTTATACCTCTTCTAGTTGCACACATAAATCTTTCGAGAATACATTGTGACCTATGGACCTCGCCTATCCCTAGTATTTTCGGTTATAAATATTATCTAGTTGTTCTTGATGATTTCACTCATTATGTGTGGATGTTTCCCCTTCGCCTAAAATCTGAGGTATTCGACACCCTACGCAACTTCTTTGCATACGTGGGCACTCAATTTTCCACCACTATTCGTAATATCTAATGTGACAACGGTCGTGAATTCGACAATCATGCCATGCGACTTCATCTCCTCTCTCATGGATCACACTCCGTATATCATATCCACATACATCTCAACAAAACAGTAAAGCGGAACGGGTCAATCGCTTTCTCAACAACATCTTACGGTCCCTCCTATTCCAACTAGCATGCCTCCCTCTTATTGGGTTGAGACCCTAAACACCGCTACATATCTTCTCAATCTCCACCCCCATAAAAACTCTTAACTTCGGCATCCCGCACCAGGCACTCTTGGGTTCTCCACCTGACTATTCCCACCTACGTGTCTTTGGTTGCCAATGCTATCCCAATTTGTCCCCCACTGTAGCCAACAAACTTGCACTGGGATCCGCTACTTGTGTCTTTCTTGGCTATGCTTCACACCATAAAGGGTACCGATGTCTCGATCTCTCCACAAATCGTGTCATCATTTCTCATCACGTCATTTTTGACAAATCATCCTTTCCATTCGCTGTGCAGTCCAACCTACATGTGCCCTCTGACTTTGATTTTTTGTCAGTCGTCGCACACACGCCCGTCCCTGCTCCCATCGCGCGCCCAGCTACCACGCTAGCTGCCACCACTCCACCACTCGCAACCACCCCACCAGCACCGCAGCTTGCTCATGCATCGTTTCAAGCACCACGGCATGCACCTGCACCACCACCTGCTGCACTCGCACCAGCAATGCCTCGAGCCGTTGCACCTTTGCCACCCACTACTCAGCCAATCACACTCGTGGTCAATGACCACACCATGATGACTCGCGGCAAACACAGTTTTCGATAGCCCGTGGACCAGCTGAACCTCCATGTCACTGCTTCATCTCCGATTCCGCGCACATATCATGCGGCACTCAGCGACAAAAATTGGCGCCTTGCCATGCAGCAGGAGTTCGATGCCTTGTTGTAAGTTCAAGCTCCATTAGTTTTGGTGAATGGTTTAATATTAATGTTTAATCATTGTTTAATAACAAATCTAATCATTATGAGACTAACATGTTTAATTGAGCTTTATTCTTATTGGTCTCATATTTGGATGAAAAATGGAAACCCAAGGTATGCACTTGTATTCAATCTATTGTTTTAATGCATACTTAGGATTCAAGTTAAAAGATGAACTCTTCCGTTGTCTTAGTCTAAATATGTGCATTATGTTTCCAAATCTATATATGCATGAATGCACACATCTAGAGGGAGTTGATATTTTAACTTGATGTTTCAATTGTAATTGATCCATGTCCTCTTGTCATATAATATAAAGGATCAAGACTTTGAAACAATCTTTTGAGTATATATGACTTGTGTAGTTGTAGTATACTCATGCAAATATAGGATAAACTCATATACAATCTAAGATTGATTATGTGCATATTGATTCTATGTTCAATTAATTATATGCATATACTTAATGGAGTTTATTCTATAGTTGATGGTCTAAATGTATTGATCATTTTCCATCACTCAAACATACTGGATCATTACTAACCATCACATTGAGTATATGAAACTTGTGTAGTTATATATACTCATATCAATTTAAATGTAATTTAAATTGAGTTCGATTGTCTTTCAATCAATCAAAGAATATTTCATCATGTGTTGATGGTGTCTCTTTGTTGATTAAAAGACAAGCGGAAAGTTCTTGAGTATAATGAAGCATTAGTTGCATCAAAGTACTCAAGACACAATTAATCATTCAAATTGATTAGTGTTGTACTCAATCGATCTTAGAGGCATCCATTATGTGTTAATGGAGTGCGGTGATGATTGAGACATCCGTGTTCGTTGGACTAACATCTTCCATGAGTTGTGAAGTAGGTTGAGTCCAAGATGATAAAGAATCGGGAAGAAGAAGAAGTCATCATGTGTTGATGAGCTTCAAGAGGTGATCCCGAAGTAAAGAGAAGGGCTAGATAAGGTTCATCATGTGTTGATGAACAAGAAGAAGAAGATGTGATCCTGGAGAGAAGATGAGTGGAAATCATAAAAAGCTCCAAATGGATCGCTAGAGGCAAAGGTATAACTAGCTAGGGCTAAGGATGTGTTCCTAGTCTTTTACCGATCTCAATGTTTGGATGTGAGACCGGGTTGCTAGTTAGGTGCCGTACTATTAAGAGGGGTTGAGTCTTTTAGCTTGAGCTTCATCATGTGTTGATGAACTCAATCTGGTTCACTCTAGCTCACTCTCTTGTTTGGTGTTTGCATGGAGCTAACCATTTGGCATGTGTTGCAAATGGGTGAAGCTCATGCATTGGACTTTGCATGAGCGAAATATTTGCATGTGTTGCAAATAAGGGTGCTCATGCTTGCATCTTAATTGAATCTTATTTGATTTGGTTTTTGTTTGGAGCTAAGTTTTGCATGTGTTGCAAAAGGAGAGAGCTCAAGCAACTTGATTTGTTGTGGTTGTTGCATGGTGCTATAGATTTGCATGTGTTGCAAATAGAGAGCTCATGTTTTGGTGTTTTAGTTTGTGATTGGATCATGTGTTGATCATCACAAGGCTAAGCTTGGTTTATGCTTTGTGTTTGCAAAATGTGTTTTTGCAAAGTATTGATTTGTTATATGCAAATGTGTTTTGCAAATAAGCTGGAAGTTATGAGGTTCGATCCTAGAGCATGTGTTGGCATTTGCAAATGTGTTTTGCAAAGTGTCGGGATCATGTGTTGATTCTTACATGGCTAAGAGGATTGATCTTAAGTTCGTGGTTTATTTGCGAATGTGTTTTGCAAATAAGTTGGAGTTGTTATTTGCAAATGTGTTTTGCAAATGAACTTGAGATTATGGGTTTCGATCCTAGAGCATGTGAATAGGGTTTGCAAATGTGTTTTGCAAATTGACTTGATCATGTGTTGATCATCACATGGCTAAGAGGATTGATCTCATAAGTTCTTGGTTTATTTGCAAATGTGTTTTGCAAATAAGTTATGCTTGATGAGATTCTTTGGAGTATGTGATTAACATGTGAAAATGTGTTTTACATAGTATTGTGATCATGTGTTGACCCTCACATAGCTCAAAGAATGAATCTTTAATGATTTGGAGAAAAGTTTTTGAGAAAAACAGTGTTTTCTCCCCAAGGCCAGTCGTACCGCCCATGTAGGACTGGTAGTACCGCTGGGCCGGTAGTACCGCTTATGGGAGCGTTACTGTCCCTTGGCCGGTGCTACCGCAGTATTGACCTGTAGCACCGCCCGGTGCTACCGTAGTATTGGCCGGTAGCACCGGAAGGCCGGTGCTACCGTCTCTCTGGTCGGTGTGGAAATTCCAGAGATGGATGTTTTTGGGCGGATTGGCAGTTCGGTGCTACCGCCCATGGTAGCACGATAGCTACCGCTCATCTGGCCGGTGTGAAAATTCCAGAGGAGGTGTTTTTGTGTTCGGTTTGGATTTGGTGCTATCGGGGTCCAAGGTCGATGCTACCGCCGGAGTGGTAGCACCGCTCCCAGTTGGACGGTGCTACCGGATTTCCTGCAACGGCTAGTTTTGTAGCCGTTGGCGAGGAGGTCGGTGCTACCGGTCCTAGTAGGGCGGTAGCACCGGGTTTGCTGGATTTTTGCCCAATTCATCCCCAACGGCTAGTTTTGGCTTGGAGGCTATAAAAGGAGGCCTTGCGGGCAAGGGTAAGTAGTTGTTGCTGTTGCTAGAGCATTTGGGTGTTTGTAGGAGTTGAGTGCATGTGTTGCCCTCTTCCATTTGCTTCTTGAGTTAAGAGTGAGCCCTAATTACATGTGTTGCAATTAGGAAGTGGATTGAGAGCCTCTTGTGCATGTGTTGCACTTGAAGAGGATCCTAGTGCATGTGTTGCCCTTAGGAGGTCACCGGAAGTGCATGTGTTGCACTAGGTGAAGTTCAAGCGGAAGGGCTTGACTTGTTACTCTTGGAAGTTGCCGCCTCCTAGACGGCGTAGAGCGTCGTGCGCGGTGAGGTTCTCAACGGAGGTTGTGAGAAGCCCCGGCAAAGTTTGTGAAGGTTGAAGCTCGCCTACCCGGGAGGAAAAAGGAGCTACCACTAGTGGATTCGAGGTGGGTGCTCAATTCGTGGAGCTGGTCCAATTCGTTTGGGCTAGCCTCAACGTGGACTAGGGGAGACCGGCAAGTCTCCGAACACCACGATAAAAAGTATTGTGTCTCGTGTGCTTGCATTGTATTCTTTATTTATATTCAAGCAATTTATATTTATAGAATTAAATTGATTGATTGCTTGTCTTTAGGATTGCAATATTTGTTAGAGACATAATTAGTTAGCGCACATAGTGAGCCTAGTTGGTTCAGGCTTTAGTTGTCAAAACCTTAGTTTATCGCTTCCGTATTAATAATTGTTAAGGTTTTAGCATTAGGATAATTATGGGTGAATTGCTTTGTAAAAATTAATGGAAAGAATTTTAAACGCCGCATATTCACCCCTCTCTAGTCGGCATCCTCAACCTTACACTTGTGTGTGAACAACATGTGAGACCTTGCTCCGCTCCCAACTGGTGCTAACGTTGTTACAGGTAAATGGATTTTTGGGCACAAGTTGAAGTCTGATGGCTCCTTGGACCGATACAAGGCTCGATGGGTACTTCGGGTCTTCTCTAAGCGCCCCGGGGTCGACTTTGGCGAAACCTTCTCTCCAATTGTCAAACCGGCCATCGTGCACACCGTTCTCACCCTTGCGCTCTCCAACGGCTAGTGGTTCATCAACCCAACATCGACAACGCCTTCCTCAATGGCACCCTCGTCGAGGTCGTCTATTGTCAACAACCATCCGGCTTCGTCGACAACACGCGCACCATGCACATCTACCGCCTCAACCGGTGGCTCTACGACCTCAAGCAGGCCCCCACACGCCTGGTTTAGTCGCATCGCCAGCTTCCTCGCGTCCTTGGGCTTCATTGCCTTCAAGGCCGATCCGTCGCTATTCATCTACCGGCACGGCTCTGACACGGCATACCAACTACAGTACATCAACGCCATCATCTTGACAACCTCGATGACCACGCTACTTCACCGAGTGCTCGACTCCCTTCATCGCAAGTTCTCTCTCAAGGACATGGGTGATCTCTACTACTTCCTCGGTGTCTTTGTCCAGCGCAATGGGTTTGGTTTCTTCCTCTCCCAGCGCTAGTACACTGAGGGGATCTTGGCTCGTGCAGGCATGGACAATTGCAAGACTTGCAGCACGCCCGTCGACACATGCGCCAAGCTTTCCTCCACCGGCCCTCCAGTTGCCTGCGCCACTGATTATCAGAGCATTGCCGGCGCTCTACAGTAACTCACATTCACGCGACTAGACATCACGTACGCGGTGCAACAGGCATGCCTTCACATGCATGATCCTCGTGAGCTGCATGTCAACCTCCTCAAGCGCATTCTTCGCTACCTCAAGGGCACCATCGACCATGGTCTATAGCTTCATTGCACCTCGTCGGCATCTGTGTCGGCATCTCTCACCGCATACACAGATGCCGACTGGGCCGGCTGCTCCAACACGAGGAAATCTACATCGGGCTATGCGGTCTTCCTCGGAGACAACCTTGTCTCATGGTAGTCCAAGCGACAGTAGATGGTCTCCCGCTCTAGTGCTGAGGCGGAGTACCGCGCCGTCGCCGAATCCTGCTGGCTTCGTCAACTCCTAGCGGAACTACATCGTCCTCTTCACCACGCGACTATTGTCTTCTGTGACAACATTAGTGCAGTCTACCTCTCAACCAATCCCGTCCAGCATCAACGAACGAAGCACGTTGAGATAGATCTTCACTTTGTTCGAGAACGTGTCGCGCTTGGAGAAGTCCGCATCCTTCACGTATCAATGCTGATGTCTTCACCAAAGGACTGCTGACTGCCATATTTAAGAAGTTTTATTCCAGTTTGAACGTCCATCCCACTCCCGTTCTAACTAGGGGGTTAGCCATGCATGTAACGTGCATGTGCGTGTCCAGTCTTGGCAAGCAAAGCCATTTTGGTCAGGAGATCAGCATGCGTGGGCAATGATTAATTAGGATATTGTTTCCCTGTTTAGCTTAGCTATCAGATCAGCATGCGTGGGCAGGTGATTAATTAGGAGAGATTGTTTCCCTGTTTAGCTTAGCTATCTTTTGGCATGTATCCTAACCAATCCGATTGATACTTGTACCATATAATCTCCTGCAAATCAATGCTAAGCTCAAGTACGATCTCTAATTCGCCTTCAAAAACTACATCAATTTTTGGTATTATAAGGGTATATACAATACGGCCACCTCAGCTGGCTCTTAGCCTGTGCACATCAGTTTTGATCTATGTGGAAGAGTGAGAAAAGAGGAGAGAAGAGAGCTAGCTCGTATTTAGGCTCTGTTTGGTAGAGCTCTATATCCCAGCTCCACCTCAGATCTAAAACTTGTAGGCTAAAATAAAGTGAATTAAGTTTATATTTTTAACCTAAAATGTAAATAAGATGACTCACATAAACACTCTTAATATACACATAGCTCTAGCTCCACGGATCTTGTGGAGCTAGTAATACTCAGCTCCACCAGATTTGTAGATCTGGTAGAGCTAGGGCTGTACCAAACACAGCCTTAATAGCCAACTTTGCACAGGAGCATAGGTAGATTATTTATGTATAAGAGAAAAGAGATAATTATTGCACAACATTTAGAAATAACATTTAGAGACAATTATTGTAAAAACCAAGCTCTGCCCGGCCGCTGGATAATTTCGGGCATGGGAAAAAAATTATAGTGCTTCTCAACCACGGAAAAAAAATTCCAGCACCTCTTCGTTGATTTTTTCTGTCTCGAGGCTACAATCGCAAATTCATCACCGCGAGTGCCTGATTCGGAAAAAATTATAACGACGATACTAATATAGTAGAAAATTCGAGCCTGAGGTGCTGGTAAATAATACCGCGTCACCACTCCGCTGAATTTTTTCGGCTCGAGGCTACAATCGCAAATTCATCGTCGCGAGAGTTGATTCAGAAAAAATTATAACGATGATGCCAATACAGTAAAAAATTCCTGAAAAATAAAAAAACAATCAAGCGGTGCCCGTCCGCTTGATAATTTTGGCAAAAAAAAAAAGAAATTCTCGGCAGCCGCTGAAAAATTCAAGTGTGGAAGAAAAAATAAAAAAAAATTCAAGCGGTGCCCGTCCACTAAATAATTCTGGGAAAATATGGAAAAATAAACTGCGCTCGCCGACCGCTGGTTCTGCAGGGAAAAAAAGATAAAAATTTAACAGCGCTCGCCGGCAGCTAGTTCCGCGAGAAAAAAATTGAAAAAAATTAATTAGCACTCACAGACCGCTGGTTCCGTGGATAAAAAATTAAAAAAATTCAGCGCTCTCCGTGCGCTGAAATTAGGCTATATGGGGCTAGATCTGTAAAAAAGTCTCGAGAAGGGTCATATTCGGGAAAAAAACGATCACGAGGCCAGGATAGTAAAAAATTCAAGTCTGGTTTCCTTGCATGCGGACCCTCCCTGTTTATTTCCTTGTTTGATTGGCTCTCCTTCCAAATATGTGGTACATATACAACCCCTTAATCCCTTATCATACACACCATCTTCTCTTCTTTTGTTAATCTTCTCACGTATTGGTTCCTCTCCCATGCGTCAAACGGGAGTTCTATTCTTGCAACATAATCCTCTAAAAAAACACAAAATAAATCCATACATTTCTTTCCCGTGTTTCTTGCGCAGGTCCCGGGAATTCATAACTAAAAAACGCCCAAACGCTGGGACGGAGGTGCCATACCTCCAGCCGTTTAGCCGTTCGGCGAGGCCGCGAGGCTTTTACGTGTGGCAACGGCGACCGGCGACGTCGGCGTACATCTATACCCCTTTATAATGCACCTAAGCAAATTTTCCTACGTCCACCCTAAATAATGCACCTCATTAGAGATTGCCCAATGTTCGTGCACCCAGCAAAACGTCTCTAGAAACTTGCATTCATCAAAATGAACGTCTCAGATCTTTCCTCAGTTTTACTCACCCACATCCGATGGTCATTATTTAGTGTGTCTAATCATCCCTGTGGCCCACAACAGACCTCCCCCACCTACATATTTGGAAGAAGAGCAAATCAAACAAGGAAATAAATAAGGAGGATCCGCATGCAAGGAAACCAGATTTGAATTTTTTACTGGCCAAAATTGTACGTACTACATATTTGGAAGGAGGGTGAATCAAACAAGGAAATAAACAGGGAGGATCCGCATGCAAGGAAATAAGACTTGAATTTTTTATTGTCCTGGCATTGTGATCGTATTTTTTTCCGAATATGACCCTTCTCGAGACTCTTTTACGGATCTAGTCCCATAGAGCCTAATTTTAGCGCACGGAGAGCGCTGAATTTTTATTTTCATTTTTTATCTAAGGAACCAACTGTCTGTGAGTGCTGCTTAATTTTTTCCAATTTTTCTCATGGAACCATGGCGGCGAAAGCATTTAATTTTTATCTTTTTCCTTACGGATCCAAATGGCCGGCGAGCGTAGTTTATTTTTTCCATATTTTTCCGAAATCATCCTGTGGCCCACAAATGACCTTCCTCACCTCCAAAGATCAACAAGGAAAAGGAAATAAACGCCCCAAATCAAGGAAAAGGAAACAAACGTCCCGGAAAAGGAAAGGACCATACATTACGTCTTGAGAAAGGAAACCGGAGATGGGGCGGCAGGCCGGAGAACCAGTGTCTGTAATAGCTCCACTGGCCGCCATCGGTGGCTTTTGCCGACGCGGCGAGGTTCTTTGTCGGCGACCTCATGCACATGTTCCTCGGCAAATTTATAATTTAATTTTTTTGAAAATAATTTTATTAAGTACAAAATAATCGAAAGTTTTTTTGAGAATTTTTCTAGAATTTTTTAACCTAATGTGCTATCTTTTAAAAAATCCTTCTATATTTAAAAAAAATGAAGGCAACTCACCTGTAGCTTCTTTTAGCTGCAGCCCAGACCAGAGAAGCTTCTTCTCTTCCCTCCCTCCATTAAAGCAAGAAAGAAGGCATCGAACTCTCCTCCACCCCAAATTTTGTGCTCTATTGACAAAATTTCCTCCCAATCTGATTTGATCCTAAATTATGGTTTCCATAAATATGCTTGTTTCGGTGCTATAAAAGCCGACGAGCTCTCCTCCACCCCATCGCATTGCGTAAATCCCCAAGTGCTCCCTCTTGTAAAGATCGTCGGATTTTAGAGATAACCCAAGCCATCACCGTCATCTTTTCCGGCGAAATTCACCGCAACCGTGACTCCTCCCAGCAGCGCTTGGTCTTGGTGATCTCGCCACACCAAGGCCGACTCCATCATGACCGACCGCCACCCCGGCCTTCCTCCCCTTACCTCAGTTAAGCCGCAGAGCACGCTGTGCTCTCTGTGGAAGCTGCAAAAAAAATAATCTAAGATCAGAAAATTCTTTTTTCTTTCTCTTTCTTGATTTAAAATCTTTTGGGAGCCCATTTTCGCCTATTCGACCTCAATTTAGTTCCGTTTTTTTTTTCTAAATTCATTTAAAATTCTAATTTTCTCTTTTATTATTAAGTGTTGTATTCATACTTATCTTCTCATTTAATTTGATAAGCGGGTGTATTGCTGTCGTAGCGTTAGTAGAGGCACTATACTAGTTACCTAATAGTGAACTTTGCTATCGTACCTACCTTAATAAATACTATTAAAAAATCTAGACCGTCTTAGTCTACATAAACTGCTTAACTTAGCGGTCTCTGTAGTACTGCACGGGAGCCTCATCAGTGGGAAGGTATGCAAAATGCCCAGCGGTGGAATCCTGCTGTAACCAGTAAGATCCACCACAGCATCAAGATGACCAACCTGCTTCTGCTTTGTGCCGTCTCGCTTCCCTTCCTCGCGGGCTCGGGATTGGCCGCCGTCCCCTCCCTGGCCCGCTCCGCCGCCCGGCGCTACGGCTCCATCTTCAGCCTCGGCGACTCCTTCGCCGACACCGGCAACAACCCCGTCGTCTTCGGGTGGTACTCCGTCTTCGACCCCGTCACTCGGCCCCCCTACGGCTCCACCTTCTTCGGCCGCCCCACCGGCCGCAACTCCGACGGCCGCCTCATCCTCGACTTCGTCGGTGCGTACTCGCGTCTAACTAGGGCTTGTCTGCTCGTCAATTCGATCTCCATCACAAGCTTGTCATATGCGCCACTCGTTTGTGATGTGCGAATCGTGAAGTAGTCTTTGTTGGTTGCTCCGCTTGCAGCTGAACGCCTGGGCCTGCCGTACGTGCCGCCTTTCCTGGCGCACAACGGGAGCTTCCGCCGAGGCGCCAACTTCGCCGTCGGAGGCGCCACCGCCCTCGACGCCGGTTTCTTCCACGACGGGGAGGCCCCGGGCGCCAGCAAGTTCCCTCTCAACACCAGCTTGGGCGTGCAGCTGCAGTGGTTCGAGTCGCTCAGGCCTTCCCTCTGTGGCACAACCCAAGGTTAGTTAGTACTAGTTCGCAAGTCATACACAGCTAGCTGCGCAACGGGAAATGCAAATCTCCACCTAGGCGGCGGGGCACGACGTCGGAGCTCCGACGAGCGGCAATTTGCACCACGCATTTCCCGTAATCGAAACGCCACCTTAGGTGAAGAATTTCCATCTCCGCCGCGCAACCATGCAGTCGTAGCTAAGATCTGCGAGACGCTTGGTGAAAAAGTGACACGTACATTTTGTTGAAACACAAATCACAACTTTAGAACTTCCTCTGTGCTTTGGTGAGTTTGCACGACAACGCAGTTTGAAGTTCAGAGAGCCTTCTGGAGGAGTAGCAAAAACACAACACCTGAAAGAACTAATCAGCAGAGCAGCACTTTTGTTCAGGGCAAGACAGAGTTTCAGAAACCAAATAAACGCAACTGCAGAGTAGAAATTCAGATCGAAACTTGAACGCAAGATCGTTTGCGACGTGCAAAAACTCCTCACGTCTTTTCTGGGTTTTTCATTACTTATATAGGCACAGCATTACATTAGACGTTATCGGACTCGACTCCAATTTATGATCTTAACAGAATAACAAACTCACTAACTATTTGCTATCCGACAACACAGTAAGAACTCTGGACTCCTGCAGACTCCGACTCCAATCCAACTAGGACTTTAAGCTAACCAACTCCTTATCTGTTACTTGCAGTTAGATTACAAGATTAGGACTAACAAATCTCCCCCTTAATCTTGTAATACTCATCTTACTTCTACCACTCCAATCTTCTCCCGAAGCTCAATGAATTTTACTCTTCCAAGTGCTTTTGTCAGCAAATCTGCCACTTGTTCTTGAGTATTTACATACTCCACTTCTATCTCACCATTTTCAACACAGTCTCTTATATAGTGATACTTCGTATCTATATGCTTACTGCGTTGATGATGAACAGGATTTTGACTTAACGATATTGCTGATTTATTATCTACTCTGAGCAGCACCTTCTGCACCTTCCAGGTCATCAAATCTGCCAACATCCTTCCAAGCCAGATTCCTTGACTTGCTCCTGTTGTTGCCGCAATGTACTCGGCTTCACAGGATGATAAAGAAACCACCTTTTGCTTTTGTGACATCCAACTGATCACATTATCACCAAGGAAGAACACAACTCTAGAGGTACTCTTCCTGTCATCAATATCTCCTGCGAAATCACTATCCGTATACCCAACTAATCGGGCATTGCTTGCTGATTTTCTGCAGTAACAACAGACATACTTCAAAGTTCCTTTCACATATCTAAGAATTTGTTTTACGGCTGCCATGTGCTGAGTCGTAGGCCTTTCCATGAAGCGACTTACTAAACCAACCGCGTATGAGATATCCGGTCTTGTATGAACCAAATACCTCAAACAGCCTACTATGCTTCTGTACAATGTTGGATCAACAGGAGGATTTTTACTTTCTTTGCTGAGCTTCAATCTTGCCTCCATGGGAGTAGATGTTGCATTGCAATCTTTCATCCCACATTTTTCAAGTATTCTCTCGGCATATGAAGATTGAGTAAGGGAAATACCTTCTGAACTTTGTTTCACTTCAATCCCAAGATAATAAGATAACAAACCCAAATCACTCATCTTGAAAATGCTTCTCATTTGATCTTTAAACTTCGTAATTTCTGAATTGTTCGGCCCGGTTATTATCAGGTCATCGACATAAACTCCAACTAGCAAGCTATTACCTTCTTGTGTTCTTTTATATACCGTGATGCTCTAATGGACACCTCTCAAAACCAAGACTAAGTAATGTTCTCATCCAGCTTTTGAATTCCAAGCACGTGGGGCTTGTCGAAGCCCATAAAGTGCTTTCTTGAGTTTATAGACTTTGTTTTCTTCTCCTTTACTTCAAATCCAAGTGGTGCGACACAAAAACATCTTCGATATTTCTCCATTGAGAAAAGCAGACTTCACATCCATATGATGCACTTGCCATGCTTCTTGAGCTGCTAATGCAATCAACAAGCGTATAGTTTCAATTCTAGCCACCGGTGCAAATACTTCATCAAAGTCTATACCTTGTCTTTGTACATAACCCTTTGCTACTAACCGAGCCTTGTGCTTCAAAATTCTTCCTTTTGGGTCTTTCTTGACTTTAAAAATCCATTTTAGGCCGATGGACTTTTGTCCTGCTGGCAGTTCGGCCAGCACCCATGTCTTATTTTCCTCAATCGATGCAATCTCTTCTCGCATTGCATTCTGCCAACACTGATGTCTAGCAGCTTCATCAAAATTTGATGGTTCCTCTGCACTTAATAGACATAGGTTCAGCTCTTCGGCTAATTCAATCGGCTCACTGTTTTCATAGATGTCCAGTAGTGACCTAGTCTTCCGTGGTAGCAAAAAGAAACTGGATGCAGTATTCTCGGCTGAACTACTTGTATACGTATCTCTTGATCATGGTTATCACGGCGCCCCGGCGAGGCGAGTCGCCTCCGGGGCGCCTGGACGCCTAGGCGCCTCGCCTAGGCGAGGATTAGGCGACAAATAAAAGTCATTTAAAACTGCATTTCTCTCAATTCCCAATTGAGCAGCCGCCTAACTGAAATGCAAATGTAGAGCCACCAAAATCCTCTCTTCCTTCTCACCACACCACGAGCCATACCATCCCCTTCCCTCTCTTCCTCTCTCTCTCTCCCCACTGATACATCAGCCGCCGCCTCCACTCCTCCTCTCCTCTCTCCCCATCCGATCAATTCGCCGCCACTCCTCCACTCCTCTCGCTCGTCCCTCCCCGATCCATTCGGCCGCTCCCTCTCCCGAGCGCCGCCGGGTTTGGCGACTCAGATCTGGCGACTCGAGCACGGCGACGCAGAGGAGCCGGGCGCGGAGGCGACGCAGCAAAGCGGTGGAGTTAAGGCGGCGCCACGACGGAGCTCCTTGCCTCTCTCATGCGCGCTGTATTCCTTCTCCGCGCCTCCTTTCCGGCCAGCGAGGCGACCGCCATGGCGGGCGACCACGGCGCGGCCGGACGCCTAGGCGACGCCGTGATAACCATGCTCTTGATGGTGACGTACCATACCTTGCTGCAGAAACCGGACTTTGTTCTTCCGAATCGACTTCAACTCTGTCGCCTGAGGAATCAATGCCTTGGTATGGAGATTCATCGCCTGTGCCTGATGGTCCACTATTTCCGCCTGTATCTGATGGTCCAACACCACCGCCTGGATGTTCAGTACTTGTGTCTTCGGTTTCTGCATCAACCGAAGGATAATGCCAAGTAAACGTCTCATTGTTCTCAGCAACAGATGCATCCCAGTCCCACTGCTTATCTTCTTCAAACACTACATCATGAGTTATATAAACTTTGTTGGTTTTCGGGTTATATACACGATATGCTTTAGAGCCTTCCGCATATCCGAATAAGACCATAGGGATACTCCTATCATCGAATTTCTTCAAACCTGGTTTGACTATTTTCACATGTGCCAGACAACCAAAGGTCCTCAAATGATGAACATTTGGCTTTCGATCATTCCAAGCCTCATATGGTGTCTTTCCATCCAAGCTTCGCGTAGGTGCTCTATTCAACAGATACACCACGCCTTCATCGCTTCTCCCGAATTTCCTGTATCGCTTTGCTCTTCATCATACTGCGAGCCATCTCGACAACTGTTTGATTGCGCCGCTCCACAACTCCGTTCTGTTGCAGAGAGTATGATGCTATGGTATATCTTCTAATCCCAGCCTCTTCACAGAACGTCCCAAACTCTATTGAAGTGAATTTGCCTCCTCTGTCAGTTCGAAGAGCCTTCACTTTCAGATTTTTCTCATTCTCAACTGCGGCTTTGAATTTCTTGAAATACCACAAGGCTTCATCTTTACTTTTGAGCAATTCCACCCACATATACCTGCTGTAATCATCCACAAGCAACAAAAAATATTGATTACCTCCTGGCGTGATGGGCGTGATCTTTTAGCACAAATCGCCATGCACAAGATCCAACTTATTCACTGCTCTGTATTGCGCAGAACCTGGGAATGGTTTTCTGTGCTGTTTTCCAAGTGAGCAAACATCACAAAATTGCTCAAGGTGCTCTACAATAGGCATACCTTCTACCATTTTCTTCATGCTGAGATTCCTCAAAGATCTGAAGTTGAGATGTCCGAATCTTTTGTGCCATAGCCATGCAGTTTCTTTTGATTTTGATAGCAAGCAAATTGGTTCGGACACTCTCAAGTCAATAGCATACAGCCTATTCTGTGATCTGTTTACCTGAGCCAGTAGACGACCTTCACGATCTATAATCTGCATTACTCCATCTTCAACAACGATTTTGCACCCATTCTCATCTAGTTGGCCAAGACTAACAATTCTACTCCTGAGTCTCGGTATAAAATAAACATCTGTGAGCAATCTATGTTCGTTATTTCTACAGTTTAACAGCACCGAACCAATGCCACAAATGTTCACAATGGAGCCATCACCGAATTTTACAGTGCCCTTAATCGATTCATCAAGGTCTGCAAAAAGTTCCTTCGCTCCAACCATGTGGTTACTGGCACCTATATCAATATACCACACTCCATCTTTAGCAGTTGCTTCATCAGTTAATTCTGGAAAGACATTGTCTTCATTCAACATCACAACATGTTCTGCATTTTGGACGACCTGAACAATTTTGCAAGTTTCAGCCAACAGCAAAGCAGATTCCATCTCTTCCTTCTTCTGGACATAATGTGCTTGTTCTCTCCTCGGTTTGCGGCACTCGCTTCGAAAATGCCCCATCATGTCGCAATTATAGCACTTGATTTTTGATTTATCGAATCTGCGATGAGGCTTATCTTCAGCATCTTCAATACCTCTGCCGCGTCCACTACCTTGGTTGCGTCCCCAACCATGCCACGCCACGCCCACGCCATCCTCGCTCCTTCTCATATGCTGGCCGAGGCTTCATCATCTCTCTTATCTTTCACTGATAAAGCCTCAAAGTTAGCTCGTGATGCCAGCATCAATTGACTGCCCTCATCTTTCCGCTGATGCCGCCCCTTCAAAGTTTCTTCAAAAGCACGCAGCTTCACCGACCGCCTCGACCACCGACATTGTCGACACATCTCCCACCGTTCTATCGTACAACAATGGGTAGAAATCATTTGATATAGCACCAAAAGCTTTTCAACCACTGTTTCTTTAGATATCTCCGTACCGAGAGATCGGATCTCACTAACCATCGTAGTGAGACGGACCGAAAAAGAGTTAATCGTCTCGTTCTCCTCCATATTCATCCGGTTGAATTGCCTTTTGAGCACCTGTACCCGTGCCTTCTTGACTCGATCCTCTATGACTCGCATCTCCCTGAGTGTGTCCCAAGCTTCTTTCGCCGTTTCCTTTTGTGCTATTGCCATCAGCACATCTTCCGGCACAGATTGGGCAATGGCGGCTAATGCACCTTGGTCTTTCTCCTCATCGACCACAGCATTTTCTACCGCCGCCCACACTCCTAGCGATTTCATGAGGATCTTCATCTTTACGGCCCAATAACCATAATTCGTGTCGCTCAACATTGGATATTGAACCGGCACATTGCTTCTGCTTCTTGCTGGAGCCCTTCCGTATGCCTCAACAGCACCGGATGTCTTCGGCGAGGATGCGCCTGACATGATCTCTGGAATCGACAGGCTCTGATACCACTTGTTGAAACACAAATCACAACTTTAGAACTTCCTCTGTGCTTTGGTGAGTTTGCACGACAACGCTGTTTGAAGTTCAGAGAGCCTTCTGGAGGAGTTGCAAAAACACAACACCTGAAAGAACTAATCAGCAGAGCAGCACTTTTGTTAAGGGCAAGACAGAGTTTCAGAAACCAAATAAGCGCAACTGCAGAGTAGAAATTCAGATCGAAACTTGAACGCAAGATCGTTTGCGACGTGCAAAAACTCACGTCTTTTCTGGGTTTTTCATTACTTATATAGGCACAGCATTACATTAGACGTTATCGGACTCGACTCCAATTTATGATCTTAACAGAATAACAAACTCACTAACTATTTGCTATCCGACAACACAGTAAGAACTCTGGACTCCTGCAGACTCCGACTCCAATCCAACTAGGACTTTAAGCTAACCAACTCCTTATCTGTTACTTGCAGTTAGATTACAAGATTAGGACTAACACATTTGCGCTGCAGATTGCAAGCATTTCTTCGGCGGATCACTCTTCTTCGTGGGCGAATTCGGGGTCAACGACTACCACCTCTCATTACGCGGGAAGAGCGTTCATGAAGTCAGGTCGTTCGTTCCAGATGTCGTCAGGACCATCTCCATGGCCATCAAGGTAAGCACTGACTTCATCAATCAGCCATGTGGCAAGTTAGTCAACCTGCAGCCTTAAAACAGAGGCAGCAGTAGCATTGGCCACAGGATGAATGAAAGTGTGGTAATGACAACAACAGAGGCTGATCAAGCACGGGGCGACGAGTTTGGTGGTTCCCGGGATGATTCCGTTAGGATGCGCGCCGCCGATTCTGGCGTTGTTTGCTGATCGTGCCAACCCTAAAGACTACGACTCACAGACAGGGTGCCTCAAAGATGTCAACAAGCTCGGAAAGCACCACAACTCGTTGCTGAAGGAGGCCCTCGAGAAGCTGCGGACCAAGCACCCGGACGCCAGGATCATCTACGCCGATTTCTTCGGACCCGTCATGGAGATGGTGGAGTCGCCTGCCAAGTTTGGTCAGTGCCAGACAACGAATGTTTCAGATTCCACATTCTGTAGGCTGTTTGCGAAGGTTGATGGTTGCACTTCGCAGGGTTTGAAGAGGATGTCCTTACAATTTGTTGCGGAGGGCCTGGGACAGTTTTTTGCGGCGATCCAGGCGCAACGACATGCGAGAATCCGTCTGCCCGTTTGTTCTGGGACGGCGTCCACTTGACGGAGGCGGCTTACCGCTACATCGCCGACCGCTGGCTGAGCAGAATAAGCTCGCCTGCAAGAACTAGCAGTCAGTAAGGTGGTGCAACTGTACAAGCAAGCTTCACCTATATTGGGCTGATGGTTGTATCAAGCCTGTCTGCATGAAGGCCACCAAGTGACTTCCTCATCTGAGCGCTGAAAGCAACCGAAGGCTGATGCTACGACTGAAATGGAACTATGGAACCATAAAACTGGCTTTTACACCCCTATCTAAAATAAACTAGTCTGAAAGAGTCACATTAATAAGTGCCAGAGCAAATTATAATCTAAGAACCAATGGATAAAACTATGCTAATTGTAATAGAGAACTACACCATTCATTTTGTTTGTTACTTCCAGTTCATTTCGAAATGACAACCAAAAGTTTACTGGATGGATCAAATTTGACGAAGACGATGTAGATCATCCTCTTTTTCCGGCTTTGCATAATAACTTTTAAAGTTATTAAGGATTGCATGACACAAGTTTTCCTAATTGAAAATATATCCTTCTGACTGATTGAATAGCTAAGTTCTTGCAGATCCTTTCAAAACGGTGGCGAGGTAGTTAGCCATTACCTTCTCATCGCCTCTAGCAGCATAGATGGCGGTGGTATAAACTTACAAAAATTCTGATGAATTTTGTGTACCATTGAAACTTTTCAGATGAACTGGCTTGAACTTCTCAGGCCAAGTAACAACTCAGAGTCCTAAGGAAAAAGCTTCGCATCTTGTGGGAAGACCCAAAGGAAATCGTACATTAGGAAATTCATCCATGTATTCAGGAGAATAAGGTTGTCACCGACCTCGAGCATGAACTTCACCTGGGGTAAGGCGTCGAAAATGCTTCTCCGACTTGGCGTATTCCTTCGCTCGTTATTAGTACCTTGCTGCGCTGTCCAGACGAGGATTGTTCCACATAGGAATCAGTCTGAGATCTTGTAGATTTGCACATGACCAGCACTTCATTGGTAGCTTCTTGTAAATCAACTGCAAGGGATTTAATGATTGTTGCATCAAGTGCATTGTTCCTTTCCGTTGGTTGGTTTGGAATTACACTAGTTAAAATGTGAATTCTTCCTAAAAGGGTCACCTCCTGTAAACTGCTAGGAACTGAATTTAAATCCCGTATCATCGCCCTTGGAGGTGGTGGTGTAACTGGAAGAATATGTCGGGGATGTCCTGAAAAATTTGTTCTACGAGATGAATATGGCTGACCATTGAAGTAATGACACTTTGCCTCTTTCACAGCCTTTTGTTTTGCCACTATGAGCTATTCATGATGCTCTTGAACGATTTTTTCTGGCAATTCACGGGCTTCACGCTCTTCGCGCTCTACCCGCTGTTCGTCTGTCTCACTTGTAATCGTACAGGCGTGGAACCCGGAGTGGCCAGAGGGCAAAATTGCCCCATCTTCTTCAGAAGAAGGGGTGTAGTCGAGACCACAGAGACATTCTTCCAATGATGGGCTCTCCAAAACTTTGTAATTACCTTTGGGAGCATTCTCACTATCAATTTTCATAGGATTTTCTTCCTGGACATCTGCCTCTGAATTAGTGGTAGGAACAAGTTGTGCTTCCATTTCAACTCTGCCTAAGTCTGTGCCAATTCGGCCTTAGAAACATACTCGGAATAGAAATCACACTTACAATCTTCTTCTGTCTGATAGTCGTTTCCATCGAGATCAACATAGTCGGTGAAGTCGAATCAATTTTCTTCATCCATCGCAAGGAAGGAATTCCTTCACCTTGATCACCGAGGCTCTTCTTCTAGCACCAACTGTCGATGTTCAAGATAGGGTCTCTTAATCGAGCTTATGAAAATATGATTGTGGATCCCTAGTAGACAAGGTGACGAATGATGATAGGAATTGCTTCTTTTTTAGCCAAGTGGCTTGACAGATTACCGGATTGGAGAGACTAAAAGTTTGATTATAATTGTGTTTGTCACAACTACTTATCCTAATTGCCAATGTTCTTAACAGCAAGGATTGGCCTCCTATTTATATCGGTTAGGTGTCTTTCCGCCAAATTGTGTCTTCTTGTCAAATGGTGTCTTTTCTAGAGACAATTTCTAGGTAATTGTGCGCATCTGTCAAATAACTATCCGCACAGAGACATGTGCAGGGATAACCGCTTGTCCTCGACCAGTTCACTGGTCGGAGACAACCAGTACGAAGCAAAGTTATTGATCACTTTGACTGAACTGGTCGGAGACTTAACCATTTGGATAAGGGTGAGCTCCGTTCTATATATTTTAGACTTTATGAATTGTAAGTCCATTAACATAGTATAATCACAAGCAATTAAGGGTTTAAATAAACGATATACTTTTAATCCTCGTCAATACACACACACGGCCGTGTCCACCTCTCCCTCCAATGCCCAGCGCTGCGGCTCCATCTTCAGCTTCGGCGACTCCTTTGCCAACACCGGGCAACAACCCCGGCCCGTCACGCGTCCTCCCTACGGCACCACCTTCTTCGGCCATCCCACGGGCCGCAACGGCGATGGCCGGTTCATCCTGGACTTCATTGATACGTACGTATGCAACTTATGAGTCCTCCGGCTGGGCGTCACCGGCATGCAAGACAACATATCGTTGTCGACTGTTTTCGTGGGTGCAGCTGAAAACCTGGGGCTGCCGTACGTGCCGCCTTTCCTGGCGCGGAGCTTCCGTCGAGGAGCAAATTTCGCCGTCGGCGCCGCCACCGCTCTCGACGTCGAGTTCTTCCGGGAGAGGGATATCCCGGGCGCCCCCAAGCAAGATTCCTCTCAACACCAGCTTAAGCGTGCAGCTGGAGTGGTTCGACAAGTTGAAGCCTTCGCTGTGCCGCACTACTCAAGGTTAATTAATCGTAAAAACCAAGGTTACTTCGGTGAGGATATATACATATATACGTGACGCATGCATGAAGAGTACTGCAAGGAATACTTCGGCAGATCCCTCTTCTTCGTCGGTGAATTCGAAGTCAACGACTATCACTTCTCTTTCCAAAGAAAAAGCATACAGGAAGTCAGGTCTTTCGTTGTCATCACGACCATCTCCATGGCCATGCATCGAGGTATTCCTACTTCATCAATCAATCATGTGCTAGCAGCTAGATTCAATCTGGATATTGACAACGTACATGGCGAATCCATCTATGTGCGTGCGTGCATGGTAATTGGTAAAAGAGGCTGATCATACACGGGCAGCACCGGGCTAGACCTGGAATTGGGTCGTGCCCGTAAAGGGCGGGCATGCCCCGGTTCGTAATCTAACGGGCTAGTTCGGTATGGCACGGTATAATGGGTTGTGTTGGACCTGTAAATCACATTCCATGAGCGGCACAGTAGAGCAGCTGGAAACGTGCTTAGATCGACTTTGCAAGAAAAAACTCGTTTCAGCTATAAACCTAGTCCATTAAACATAACTAGCAAGATGGCCCTCTTCGGATCGTTTTTTTCACCCTTCTGATCCTTTTTTCGCCCTTCTCACCCTTTTGGCCTCCTTCGGATCGTTTTTTTCGAAAGTAGCCTCATAAAACAAGAAATTTCAAAAATAGCCATGTTACAGTATATTCCAGCGGTGAGGCAGCGCATGAAATTTTTTTGCATTTTTTACTCCATTTCCAGCGTTCACCGACCGCATGATTTTTTTTTATCCCGCCGTTTCAGCGGTCACCGAGCGCTTAATTTTTTTTTAATTTTTTCACGCTTTCCATTTTTTCTTTTTTATTTTCGCCAGCGGAGAAAAATGTTATTTTATTTTCTCTGCATGGCGAAGCGCCTTGACCGATTCACGGGCGACGTGGCGCGCAGCAGCGAAGAATGACGGCGTGGTAGAAGCGCCAAGACGTTTTTTTTCGAGGACTTTTTTGTCACTTATGAATGTAAAATAAAGTTAAAAGAAATTTTGTTGTGAATTTCTGAATTTTTTTTGTTTTCTAGCCATTTTGAAAATCGTTTTGACGGATTTGGCTACTGTCGCGATGGTCGTCGGACGTGTTGAGGATCAGAAGGGTGCAAAAAATTAAGTGTTTGTACTCGGTTGAATGATCTATATAATGAAAAATTACAGCATACTGATTTAAAAAATAATATGACGCGTTTGAAATTTGTAATGAAAATAAATTGATCATTCAAACAATAAAATTTCAAACATCATCGGTCGAATGATTCATCGGACGATTAGGGACACAACTCAGCTGCTCTTTTTAGCCTCATGTTTTCTGGTTGTTCCCACGAAGCACTTAAATTATCTGTTGAACTTATATAAGGGCACATACACTGAAAGTTCAGATGATAAAATGAGCAATACATTAGATTATATTACAAGGGCATTACAATAGTGACGAAATTGCTTGACGAACTAATGAAAGCACTGTTTGTCATGGTGAAACAAGTGATTGTTTTGCCTATCTTGGTAGAGCGGGAATAATATCCCATATTTTATGCATGTTACACCACCCGTGTTAAATGATCGAAAATAAAAACTCCAACAAAACTACTACAAAATATGAATATCATAAAAATTCCTCCAGAAATACATTTTCAAATTTCCTTTTCCACCTCGCTTTCCTCTCTGTTTTTCCCTCCTCTCCGCTCCTCTCCTCTGCCTCTCGATTAGCAGCGCTCGCACTGCCTCGCTCTTCCTCTGCTTTCTTCCTCGAATGCGCAACGCAAATCATCGAAATATGGCTGCGATTTATAGCACCTCCCCGCGCACATACACCGAATAAACGGCTGTTTGTCGTTGCTTTCGGCGTATGATAAGACGTAACGATTCCAATTACGCAGCTTTTTTCTGTAGATTCCTGTGTAATTTGTACTGTACGCAGTGGCGCTTTTTTTTCCTGCCGGCGCGTCGACCGGACCCATGTTCCCTCCACGTGTCGCACTGTCGTCCGCTCCAGCAGCCGGCCCACGCACCCCGCTTCCTCCACCTGCCACGCGCCTGGTTGAGGAGCTGCTCGCACGGCCACATTGCATTACGCCATACGCCGCCAATAATCCAAATACTGAAAATAAAATAACATTTTTCCCTCCGGCGAAAATAAAAAAGAAAAAACAAAAAGCGTGAAAAAATTAAAAAAAAATTAAGCGCTCGGTGACAGCTGGAAACAGCGGGATAAAAAAAATCATGCGGTCGGTGAACGCTGGAAATGGAGTAAAAAAATGCAAGAAAATTTCATGCGCTGCCTCACCGATAAAATATACTGTAACATGGCTATTTTTGAAATTTCTTGTTTTATGGGGTTACTTTCGAAAAAACGATCCGAAGGAGGCCAAAAGGGTAAAAATTTCTTTGCGCGTGCATCATTTTTAAATTATGTTTAAATGACTTGATAATATATATATGATTTTTTTTCAAAAATAGATCAATACAAAACACAATTTATGATATTTTGATATTGTATATTATAAGAGAGAATATATTTACTCCGTTTCTCAGTACTTATCACATGTGACCGAAACTTTCTTCTACGAATACTTGCATAGAAAAATAGTAAACATAGCATAACATAATATTTTATATTTATATCATCATCTCTTAATTTCATTATTACAATGTTTGTCTCTTTCTTTCGGTACTTCTTTTATTGCACATCATATTGCTCATACCGGTATAACTGAGTGAACAACTGTCGATATATCACCCTCTTAATCTCTTCGTTCCGTGAAGATCCACCAAATAAAGAGTTAGAATTTTTTTGAGAATTTTTATTATATTATATATTATTTTAGCGACTATAAAAAACGTGTAATCGACTTTTATTACATAATAGTTAATTTTATATATACATATATATATACAAAAATCAAATTACTTACCTTATTTTATTTCCCCCCTTAAATTAGCATATTTCTAAAATTTTAATTCTGAATAAAATGAAAAATTATATTTTTCATTTAGTATGGAATTAAAAAATAATCCCTAATTTCTTTTTATTTTTATTCTTATGTTATTTATATTTAATTTTGAATTTCAAGTTTTGATTTAGAATTTGTATGAAAATCAAATGACTAATTTTATTTTATTTTTTATTCCGAATTTATGTTAATTTTTATTTAGATTTGCATATCGGTTGTAATGTAGAAATCGTAAACAAATCCAACTACTATTTTTTATATAATTTATATTCTGTATTTTAGCAATGTACATGTTTAATTTGGATTTCATATGAAAGTTAAATGGTTGATTTTCATTTATTTATTATTCTGAATTTCTATTATTTTTATTGTTCTTAGTATGGGCTCTTTCTTTTAATCTAAGCCATTGATTTTATTTTTATTTAGTTTTGAATATTAGTTTTGGATTACAATTGATATTACAAATTCAATTGCTAATTTTTACCTAATTTTTATTTTGAATTTTATTAATGTACGTGTTTTAATTTAGAGTTCATATGAAAATCAAATGTCTAATTTATTTTTATTTTTTATTCCGAATTTTTGTTAATTTTTTATTGTACTTCACATAGACTCTTTCTTTTAATCTAAGTCGTTATAATTCGGATCCGCTTGATAGACGGTTAGACGTTTTTTGAAATAGTAACATCAAATCTAATGGCTATTATAGTTCAACTTAGTTAAGGTTCACTAAATTAAGGGTTATATGTTTTGCTTTTTTATGAGAATTTCTAGCATTTTATTTTCTTAACAACTCTATATGATATGCTATTGAAGCGCCGTAGGACCGGTCTTGATAAGGTCGGTGTCATACTTGGTGTTGAATCTATCATAGACGAACCAAGAGATAAAAAAGAACAAATCTAAGGAATCCTGATTTTGTGAGAGTTAGATTGGGAGATCAGGAGGCACACTCTTCCACGTCAAGAAAGAAGCAGTGATTTCTGTTTTTTTTCTGGCTACGCAAGTAAAAGGATTCGAAGAGCGATCGAGCTCGTGCAATGTTATTATTTTCCCGTTCTTTTCTTTCCTCAGGAGCACTTGGATGGGGAGCACCAGCAGACACCATGACGTCCAGAGGATAAGTCTATATACAGTAAATATATTGATTTATTTGTTTCTCGACAAAACCGATCTACTTTAAGGGAGTTCTTAGAAAAATCAAATCAAATACAAATTAGTTTTGGGGCTGCATGAATTTTTTGTTATGGCTGAACCAACATGAGGTCATTTGTATTTTCTTTAATTACATGCATTGAGTTACATTGGTGTGTATTGTTTTTATAAGGCCAAGGTGCGTCCAATGTAATGTCAGAGTTCATGTGCTGATTTGTTGGTTATGATTTACTAATCGAAATTATAATTAGGCTTAATCACGCATGAGATCCAGATGTATCGATCCGCCCCTACCATGTAAGTTTTGTCTTTTATTTTGATTTTATACTACAAAGTAATATATATATATATATATATATATATATATATATATATATATATATACACTCAATAGCATCTAATGGTCAATATGATGCATTTTGAATTAGGGTCCACCAGATTAAAGGCTAGATATTTTGTTTTTTTGTGAGAATTTCTAGTTTTTTTCCTCAAAGATCCAATGACAATTGTAAATAAAGCCCACCAGATTAAGGGCTAGATATTTTGTTTTTTTGTGGGAATTTCTAATCTAACTCTCATAGGCTTTATTTCTAGTCTATTTCTCAAAGATCCAATGGCAATTGTAAATAAGGCCCATAAGATTATGGGCTAGATATTTTATTTTTTTGTGAGAATTTTTAGTCTATTTTTCTTTTTTCTTAGCGACTCTCGTGAGCTTTTAATATATAATAATAATAACCATCCCTATATCAACCTATCAATACTCTTCAAGCTCAACCCATATACCTTCATCCTCTTCACCTCTCCCGTGCCCGCGCCGTTGTCGATGCCATGCATGTCCCTCTTCTACACCTGTGCCGCCTTTTCCACCGATGCTTTCTTCACCTCTCTCGTGCCCACGCAACAATCTCCACCGACGCCATCTGCTGTCGTCGATGCTATGTCCTGCGGCGCACCACCATCTCTATAGCCGCCGTCTGCCACAGTCCATTGCTCCTTCGTCAGCGTACCATGCTCATGCCGGTCCGGCATGAAAGTGGCCTCGCGTGTTGTCAGACCGTGCTTAGGCCTTGTCGGTGGCCGGTTGTGCCAACAAGGCATAGCCCATTGCGTCCGTCGTGCCCGTGCTGTGCCGCACTGCACAGCCCAACTCCCAGCACCGCACGGGCGACGAGTCTGGAGGTTCCTGGGGTGATTCCGTCGGGATGCTCGCCGCCGATTCTGACGATGTATGCCGATGCCGACCCGACAGAATACGACCCCAGGACTGGTTGTATGAAAGAGCAGAACGAGCTAGGGGTGCATCACAGCTCGCTGCTGCAGGACGCCTTGCACAAGCTCCGGGCGAGCCACCCGGATGTCAGCATCATCTATGCCGATTTCTTCGGGCCCATCACGGAGATGGAGTCGCCTCACAAGTTTGGTCAGTAGCATGCATACATACGTCTTGAATCTATTAATTGTTAGTCCGATAGAATGCAACTTATAGTAGTTCTTATACAATTTAATTGCACAAGCTTATAGTAGCTAGTTCTCGTTTGTACCAGGACGTAGTCCATCTGACGGAGGCGGCTAACCGCTACATCGCCAATGGATGGTTGAGCAATATAAACTCGTTTGCTAGAGCTTGTAGCAAAAGGTGCAATGGGAGCAGGTCGACCTGTTGGTCCGATGGACCCCGGAAATTAGAGGCGGGTACAAAACAAATGAACCGCACCGACATCCATAAAAGCACGGGAGAATTGATCATTTATCTTGTTTTAGTTGGTGCAATCGATCATTTGTTTCATTTGTTTTACTGACATATAACCCTAGAATCCGCATGTCAGTGAGACATCACGGAACAAATGATCATTGGCACAAGTAAATGAAGGCAAATAATCAATTATTCCAAAAGGCACTCCCCTCGCTTGAAAACCCTTATATACCTCGTTAGGATTAGCAGGGCAAAAACCAGAGACAAAAGATTCAATGTGAAAAAACCTCACGAAGGAGAAAAAATCATGGGAAATAATCCACTAGAATGGTCTAAGGATTACATGTACAGGGGTGTGGATAAAACCAAAAGATATGATAAGTTGAGATATAGAGTTATCTCTAACAAACCTCCCTTTAACTCAAAATCTATAACGAAATTGTTTCCAAAAAATCCCAAAGGGTAATTAAGAACCATGAATACAAGTGTGTTAAAAGTCCAAGGGACTACTGAATAAGGACGACTGAAACTAGGGATGAAAACGGAACGGAAACGGTCGGTAAATGGTTGTTCCGTTTCCGTTTCCATATCTTTTACCGGTAACGGAAACGGAATCGGAAACCCCGGAAACGGATACGAAAACGAATAATGATCGAAACGGATGCGGAACGGAACGGAACGGATACGGAAACGAAAGTGGAAAATTCCATAAGAACGTAATACATGATCACAATATATATGACCACAAAAACAATGTAACTCATTCCATCACAAAGATGGATACAAGAACAATGTTATGTTCACCGGTATCACTAGAAAGTTTTTTCTCAGGTTTGTCAGTTGAAGGCTCGCTATTTGTCCCCCAGATCAAACCATCATATCCTTCTCCATATCATTATCATCGACATCCTCTTGCTCCTCCAACTATAAAAATGTAATGCCCTAAAATTTGCATATTATTGTTCAATGTTCATTTATGATTTTCTGAGATTTATTCTGGATTTTTTGGAGTTTATAAATGCCATTTTACTATTTTTTAGATTTATATAATTAATTTATTAATGAAAAATGAAGCCAAAAATATGCTAGAAATAATTTTCCTAGGTTCAAAATGTTCCAAAGTATTTTTGAGATTTTTTTTTGGAATTTTTGAACTCTATTTGGTATTTTCTATAAAGCCATTTGTATTTCTGAAATTATTTTAATTCGAAAATAAATATAAATTCTCCCTTCTCCTTTTTGGGCCAAATAGGCCGAGTTTCCGACGGAATTTCCGATTTTGCTTATACAGAATTTCCGATTCCGTTTCCGTTTTCGACGGAAATGGCTCTCCCGTTTCCGACAAAAATTTCCGTTTCCGTTTCCGTACCGACTTTTTCCGTTTCCGTTTCCGAAAAAAGGCTTCCGTTTCCGTTTTTCTTCGGAACGGTCGGAAATTCCGTTTCCGTTTTCACCCCTAACTGAAACAACCAATCCAAACACTTGTAGTGCGAAAAAACATAAAAGGCATGAAAGACTGGAACAATCTTATATAAATGCTTCTCATGAAGTAAGATTGAACAAATCACCAGTATGTCGAGAGAAAAACTGAAACAGTCAATCCAAACACACAGTTATTAATAATGCATACGAAAAAATCTGGATCTTCAATAATTCATAACCCCAGTAAAATTTGTGTCTGTGCAACTAACCTCTTGAAACAAACACTCAATCATCAAATGGCATAAGCCAAAACATCATTCGTGGTGCTATATAGATAGCGAAGAACTCATATCATGTACTTTTGGCATGCTCCACATGGAATATAAAATTCAGCAAACTGTCTACTCAAAATCCATAACATGATTGAAATCTTTGTCGGACCGGATTTCCAACCAACCCTTCAGGTATAACCTGTATAGTCCAGAAAAGCTAGCACATACAGTGAAAACAATAATGACAACACATACATGTCACGAAGCATATAATATTAATTAAGCAAAAGGGTGTTAGCCTTATGGCCAATTATTACAAATAAGCAGCATCATGGCTTGAGTTTAATAAGAAATAGCGGAAATGAAATAACAGTAGTAGGATAAGCCCATCCATTTGCCCAACAGGCAATCGACTAGGGTTCACGCCCTAGTATTTCGGATCACCTTCATTATAACCACAAGCATAGAACTCGTAGTCACCTTCAACTTCTGCGGACTCTTCTGTGGAAAGTTGGGGATGTTGCAAGGGTGAGCACAGAATATACTCCGCAAGTCTTGGAAACATAATGCATGATAACTATATAAAAGGCTAAAGAATTGAAGGCATAATATGGCTCTTTTAGCATAAAGCAAAGTTTAACCGTAAATACCAATGGTAATTTCACAAAGCATCGTTTGACCAAAATGTAAATAGCATAGTAATTGAATTTGATATGACAACTAAAGCAGGTTCTAGCTAACTGACTGGCTCCATCCGCTCACGGATTCCCAAACCAAATTTTCATTTAAAACAAAACTATGAAATCTACAATGTGCAAGCGTACCTCGCCTGCCCTTAACCGTGGGCACGGCTACTTAAGTAGTTTTAACTCTGCGGAGTGTGTACAGCTTTACCCACAAGACATGATCGACTCTTGTTGCCAAGCTATCAACACACTTCCTTTGGTGTGTCGGCAGAGAGATAATGTAAGGCCCCCATTTTTTATAGTAATTACCAATAATGGGTACCATATGCATACAGTACTAGTCCCATGATCAGTAACTAGTACGCACAATTACAAATTAATATCACAGTCACACATAAGTTTTATTACACAGCGGAAGCAAAGTTACATAATATTCTTACAATACCAACAGTAAAAATTGCAGTGAAGACAACATCTTGTAGTATGCCTTTTTAACCCATTGTCCCCACATGCAACTGACAAGGTAAAACCCTAGAAAAATCATCGTTAAATTCCCTGTATCCTACATCAACGTAAGAGTCGTCGGGACAGTCTGATTCTTCACCTAAAAATATCAACATAGGCAAGTTGAGTACTTACGTACTCGTAATACTTTTACAAATCCTATAATACATGCAGGTCATTTCAATGGAAAGGTTATTATGGTTAATTTGTATAAAGCCAGTTTGAAATGTAAATATAAAATAATAGATTGCAAATGGAATTTTAATTAAAAGCAATTTTATATGTAGAATGACAGTATGTAAATGCGAATAAGTGAAATCACGAACCTGGGTATCATGACCACATCGATGAACCAATTTCTACCAACACCCGTTAGAATATAGAGTTTTATAAAAATAGAAACTGCTAACTATGTGATGACTTTACCAAGTGCCCTTGACCGCGGACGCGGTTAATCGATTAGTTTTACACTCTGCAGAGTTATACAGCTTTCCCCATAAGACATGACTGACTCTTTGTGCAATCGATATTAGCACACTTCCTTTGGTGTGCCACAGAGAGTCATGATATAACCGTTACATTACTTAACCCTGACTTTGCACCAGCACAGTGACAATAAACCCATTCTGTGGTGGAAGGACTCAGAGCATAGAAATGATGGAACTCCCCACAGTATGGCGTACACCGTTATATTGGTAAACGTTTATTCCATGATCACCTCGGTGTGGACGTCCCTTCGAGCAATCCATTAAGAAACAAACAGACTACTCCAGCCTTCCAAGTGCAAAGCCAGTTTTAAATAACTTAATAAGTTAGAGCTGTCCCATACCAGCACTTGTGGTTGTATGATAATTCTTGACTTGAAAACAACTCATAGTTTGGTCCTTAATCCGACACGGGCAATAATCTCCCCCTACACTACGTGCAACACCAACACATTCGGCTATTGTCAATAATTGCCCGCATCTAAACCATAGTTTTATTTTCATTTTCATCCAAAATACCAATCATAAAGAGAGGTCATAGCCATTAAAATGTCATATCCAACATTTTGGTCAAGTCAGAGCTTTATGTTGCTTTAAGCATGGCTAAGCATGACACTAAGTGTGAGTAACTTAAATTGACATCAATTACTGTCTATGTTATTCTAAAGTTTTCAAGGTTCACAAATCCATACTTATCAAGGAAGTTCTATGAAACTACATGTACAACTACCAATACCCATAATATAGCAGACTTTAGTAAAAGTAATGTATGCAGTAAAACATTTATAAAACTGGGATCAATATGATCAAAGGGGGTGATTGCCTTGTTGGTTATCCTCAACGTCGAACTCTTGATCGTCGACTATATCAGATTTGTCGGGTTCTACACGTCGTTCGACAATACATAGCAAATAACAAATTTTAATAGGGCAAAAAGAAATCAGATGGAAGGATTCAAATAAAACAATTTCATAATTCAGGAATAGTTGCATGGATCAGCTATTCTTATTTGCAATTTAAAGGATTAAATTCATTTGGATTAATATTGAATTGTTTTACTACATATTTAACAACTGAAATTTTTATTATAACAAACCCTAAGTATTTTTACATATTCAGGTTCTTACGATTACCAGGAGGTCAACAAAATTTATTTTACTCAATTTGGAGGTCATTTGCAAAAATTCTATGAATGGCATATTCTAGTCCTTTTCTTCGAATTTAAATTTAAAATTTAACCCGAGATCATTTTCAAAATATTTTTTAATATTATTAATCTACATGATTTATCATGAATTTATAAATTTATTTCATCAAATTTGGATTTGAAATGCGCAAGATATGAACCATTGAATATTCTAGGGTTTGAAAAATACTAAAAATCAGGAAATTGCCAAAAAGGGAAAGTACGCTTTCGTGATGGAATTATGCTTTCCGTTTTCGGGCGGCGCCGGGCTGAGGAGCTGACGGTCGGGCCCCAGATGGCAGTGACACTTCAGCGTTACGCGGTTGACGCTACCGTTCTGCGAATCGCGCCGCGAGAGATCGATCAGCGGGGCGGCCAAGAACACTGCGCCTCGCGATCGCCAAGTGGGCCCGCGAGAGTCGCACAGCGCAGGATCGACAAGGGTCTCACGTGGCAATGGCTCGGCACAGCTTGAGGCTGACCGACCGGTCCCGCTTGGCGGTGACACGGAGTAGGGGAGACGTTGGGGAGGCTCACCGACGGCGAACCATCACCGGAGACGCCGAATGGGTTCCACGGCGAGCACTAGGGGGCTCACGCGCATCTAGGGGTGGTCGCGCGGTGGTCGGAGGTGGCCGGGAAGGGGGTCGCCACCGACGAGGTGCGGCGGTAGCTGCAGTCGAGGCTCGCCAGCGTCAATTCACCGCCGGAGAGGAGGAATGGGTTCCACCCAAAGATTCAGCATGCTAAAGCGCACACGGGGGTGGTCTAGGTTCGGCTGGGGGTGATCTGCAGCGGCGCGCCACCGACGACGTGCGGCGGCGGCCATGGCCGAGCGACGGCGGGGCTAAAACACATTTCATCTAGCTTCATTTTCACCAAATTAAGCATCATAGCATTATAAGGATTCTATTTTATCACTTAATCAAAGGAATGAGCAACCGAAGATGAGTTCTCACCGTGCGCGGTGACGACGGAAGAAAAAGCTCGACGCGGAGGCTCGTCGGGGAAGAAGAGCTCAAACCGAAGGTGGAGAAGGGTTCCTGGCGTTGTGAGGAGGCTTCGGCTCAGGTGGTTCGAGCTGAGATTGGTTGTAGCGGCGAAACGCGACTTTTTCCTTTTCTGCGCTCCGTTCGCCAGAAACGAAGAAGACGGGGAAATACGGCGGAATGAGGCACGCGGGAAGTGAATGGGTCGGCTGCTGCGACGCGCGATGCTTATATACGGCTTGAAGTCGGTTCAGCAGTGCTTGGACACGGAGGCGGCGACTCGGTCATCAACGCGGGAGAGGTCGCAGAGAAGAAGAGGGGAGAAGGGAAAAGAAGAAATGGCGAGAGGCTGATGCGCTGGGGCGAGCTAGCAGAGGGGAGGTCGGCAAGGGGACGCCTGGCAGCTCGGGCCCACATGTCAGTGAAAGAAAGTGACAACGCCGAGGAGAAAATCTGGAGAGCCCAAGATGGTTCTACTAGATTAAGCCGTCATTTGACTAAATTATTTCTGAAAAATTTTACCTAAGTCAGCAAGGCAAATATAAGCATCATGCAAAATTTTCAGGTAAAAACTCCAGGTAGAAATTTTATTAAAATTCTGACAATGGAGCTTTTTCATTTCTGTCAATTCTGTTTTATATTTAATTGATAACTGAAATGCGGTTAATATTTTATAAAACATTTTATGAGGGTCTGAAATAGTATTATCCACCTTATTTAAAATTTTCAGATTTTTATAATTAATATTTAAATTTTAATAATTCTGAAATTACTATTGTCCACTTTATTTCTTTTCTGGTTTCGAATTTTTAAAATTATAAAATTGAGTATTTAATTTTTTATATTTTTAACAGAGGTAGGTACTGTTCTTATGTCAGCAAGGTAAAAATGTAAACCCAGGATAACTTCTTAATAATTCTACAAAAATCTATTACATTCTGCATTGATTTCCCTTTCACATGCTTTTGCTTTGATTTTGTAATATTTTAATGATTCCAGGTCTCCAACCACCATAAGCTGGCTCTAGAGAGCCCTAATATTTTACTAAAATTTTTGCAGATTTTTGTTAGCTTGGTGCTTCTATCTTTTTACTTTTAACATTTTACTATATCCTTAATTTACTTTCTTTTATTAGAGAAATGCCAAAAGAATTTACAATAATCAGGAAAGCCAGAAAATACAAGAATAATTCACATGAATATTTTGGATATTATATTTCTCATTTTATAAATTTTTGGACTGATACAGATAATGACAAGGCCTTTACAATGCACAATCCCACTATTAGCCTCGCCCGCTAAGGTTTCACCGTTTTTAAGGTTCTAGCTGCCTAGTGCAGAAGCCCCCTCTTGCGCCTGCCATCATCTGGCACTCACTAACTGGCGAAGCTAATAACGAGACGCACAAATTATTTAGCCAGGTCGTACTCATATAGACTTATGGTTGTACGGTAGTGCTTAGTCCATGATAACACATGCTTCGGTCCTTAATTGACTAGGGCGGAACATTCATATTCCAAGGTCTCGTGCTTTCTGCACCCGCCAACCATCCATCCACCCTGGTCTAAACCATGCTTTCCACTTTATTTCATTTAAATAACAATAGCAACATCAATTGCCCCGACTTCACAAATAAGTTTCAACAATGTTTGAAGTGATTTCCATAATGGCATAATTACCAAAACATTCAAGCTGGACTAAGCGGTTCTACCATCCTATGCTAACCTACTGGTTATCACCAAATAAAATAGCTAGTATCATCTAGGGTGTCAAAGGTTTGTCATGATTAATGTCAATGAGGGTATAACGAAGCTGGCATTTAACTAAACCCTAAAATTATATTTAAAGTACTTTGCTGACGAGGACACCACGTGGGCGGAAAGGCTAACGCGGCGGCTGAGGTGGCGCGCCACGCGGGAGGCTAGGGCGGACGTGATCGGGCCACGTGGCTACCGACACGGCGCGACCGATGCAACGCAGAGGCCGACGCGACTCGATCGGGTCCGTCCATGTGGCGCGCATCCGGTGGGCCGAGGTGGATCGGCTGGCTGGAACGCGGCGGGGCGGTGATGGCGGCGCAACGGTTGCACGGCCACCGGAGCGGGAGAAGAAAGTGACGGCCCAGGCGAAACTGCGACAGATCCGGGGCGAAGCGTAGGGCAAAGGAGAGAGGGCACCATGAGGAGTGCAACTACGCAAGCAATGACGGCGGAGGCTCACCGTGGGCGGAGAACGGCGACAGAGAAGAGCTCGGAGCCGACGGCGCTAGGGTTGAGTTCGGGGCTGCTGTTCCAGGCGGCGAATCTCGAAAAACGGGAGAGGGGCGAGGGCGGTGCTATATATAGGAGCGGATCCCCATGAGTTCGGCGGCGCGACGGAGTCTGCGCGGAAGACGGAGGTGAGGCGGCTGACAGCGGGCCGCGACGTCGTGGCGAAGGCGGGCGCGAGGCAGCAGAGCTCTGGCGGGTGGCACGGTGAGGAGACGGGCCGTGCAGGAGAAAGGACCGAGCCAGCGCGAGGGGAAAGGAAACGGGCCGTAGAAGAAAATCAGCCCGAGAGGATAAATGAAAAAAATAGTTTTTCAGTTTAGAAAATTCCAAAGAATTAAGAAAAACCAAAATAAATAGTAAATAAATTAGGAAAAAGTTCTCAAAAATACTTTTAAGTATTTTGAACCCAAATAAATTATTTTGAAGGTACTTAAACTTAAAATTTTGATCAAATAATTTACTAGCACTAAAAGAAAAAATTTTAAATTCACCAAAGTTTTAAAAAGGCTCAAAAATAGAATGTTACAACTGCTCGTGCAAAAATGTCAAGATGAAGAAAAAAAATCTCGTGCTATTAACGGAGTATAAATTGCAGTAGACCCCTCGTATCGAGTAAAGATAACAAAACAACGTTGTAGTATCCACGCAGAAATAAACTATTTCTTGCACTTTAAACATTCTTCTCAAACTAATATTGGAGCAAAACCTTGACTCGAAAAAACTCCGAAGAGTATAATGCTACCAACAACATATCATCAAATTGCAACGCATTCAAACGGCGAATAAAACACCAAAATAATGGCGATGAAACACCAAATTCCAATTAACGGTAGTGAAACAGCAAATTTAGTTGTCTTCTCAACTGATATTATTATTATTCTTCAAAGTAGACA
Source organism: Otatea glauca (assembly GCA_036346275.1). Lineage (NCBI taxonomy): Eukaryota > Viridiplantae > Streptophyta > Magnoliopsida > Poales > Poaceae > Otatea > Otatea glauca. The sequence goes on along the minus strand of CM070711.1, from coordinate 11,074,395 downwards.
ATAAAACGTCAAAGAAAATGCACAATGATACCATTTGTTAGGGATAAAGCTCTGATACCACTTGTTAGAGTTAGTACGGCAAAAATTAGAGATAAAGATTTAACGTGAAAAAACCTCACGGGGGAGAAGGAAAAACCACGGAAACAATCCACTATAATGGTCTAAAGATTACATATATAAGGGTCTGGCTTAAATAGACAAAAGAGTCCGAGTAGCTGAAGACTTGGACTAACAATATATTTAGATAAAATCAAAAGATATGGTAAGTTGAGATATTGAGTTATTGTACTCAGAGAAATCCAAATGTACATAAATATGTGCATCAATGAACGTTATAGATGGGAAATTTGCCGGCAAATGTCAAACCGCTAGGATCTGCCGGATAATAAACCCTCGACTTCTGCTTCCGTCTAACTCCAGACTCCAGAGCACAAAATCCGGGTGAGATAAGGGAGATATTCTTTCCAGAAACATTGTTGAATCCAAGGCTTCCTCCGGGGAACAGTGTATCAGTAGGATGATCAATACTCTACCAGAGCACCGTAGAAGTGTTCGCTTGGTCTCTTATGACAAGATTTCCACCGTCAAGAAGCACTGCAACCGTGGAAATAGAAGTATTCTTCCCAGAATCCGTTGACCAAAGAAGAGAATCATTGCTGAGTAAGCGTAGGCTGCCATCTTCTGAGAGGGCAAGCGATGCAGACCGAGGGTTAGAGATTACGATATCCGTATAAGGCTGCCAAACTAGAAATTTATCACAGAATGGGCTAGTGAACCAGATTCCAAGGGAGGTGGATGGCCAATGTAAGCCAAGCTTGAAGGAGCCATCTTTTGAGACTAATGTCTGGTTGCCACGCAGAGACTAGCCTGGAAGGAGGGTATCTGCCTCATTATTTGCATATGCAAATTGGCACACGAGATGCACAAGGAGGAGGATCGACAATAGAAACATCGCCGCGAAGGACAACGACAGCAAAGGCCTGCACTTGTTTGTTGCCTTCTCCATTTCTGGAGAGATTTCTTGCCAAACTAATGGGGTTGCTCTTGCTTGCTAATGAGGATGCTCCGCCCCTCGTAACGATGAAGAGAGAACGTGAACCAATTGGCTTTGCTTGCCAGGTCAAAAATGGTTAGCATCCGAGTAGCTTTTCAACAGGTTATTTCGGCTGCGCGCTGGATGGGGACTTCTAAATTAAAATTATTATGGTGTGGACAAAAGATCTACACGTTTTGACAATGGATGAATGATTGAATGAGTATGTTGGGTGTCACAGATCAAAGAACTGTTCGTCAACAGATGGATGGAGAATTTTTTTTCTTTAATATTTTTTTTATTCTTTTTTTCAAAACTATGCGTCCGGAAAAAAAATGACAAAAATGCCCCCCGTCGCCCGTGTATGGGGCGATCGCCCCATACACGGGCGATAGCTCCGCCTCCGTTCTCGCATTAACGGCACACGTGTGGGACTCCCATCGCCTCAGAAGGCGACGCCTCTCTGAGGACGACAGGCCATTTTAACCCCAAAGACCGCTCGGTCATGAGAGAGAGAAGAAGGGGAGCCGAGCGCAGCGCAGGAGAAAAAGAGAGGGAGAAGAGAGGGAGGAGAGGAAGAGAAGAAGAAGAGAAGGAGAAGAGAAGAGCCGAGAAATTTAGGTAAATTTTTGAATTTTATTGTAGAGTTAGTTTAGCAATTTTTTGTAGAGGTAAATGTAGGAATTTTTGTTAGGTTATGCAGTATTTAAAATTTAATGTAGCATTTAATATTTAGGAATTTGTTGTAGTATTTAGAAATTTTAGGATTATGTATTGTTTAGAAATTTAATATAGCAGTTAATATTCAGAAATTTAATGTAGTATGTAGTATTTACAAATTTAATTTAGTATCGTCAGTATGTGCAAATTTAATGTAGTATTCAGTATGTAGAAATTTAATACAGTAGAAATATTAGACAATATTTCGGAATTTAATTTAGTAGGGTTGTGTATTAGTAATTTTGTTATGCAAATAATGTATTAGGCAATATATATACAAATGTAATGTGGTATGAATTTAATTTAGTAGGGTCGTGTATTACTAATTTTATTATGTAAGTAACGTATTAGGCAATATATACAAATGTAATGTAGTAGAAATTTAATATTAGGCCGTATAGTAGGCTAGTCGAATCACTTATTCATAGTCGTATTTTGTAGTACGATCAATGCACGTTTTGTAGATTGTATTTTAGAGTAATATTTTTCCGTCGGACGTTAAAGATGTCGGAGAAATTGTATTTCCAAATATTTTATGGAGATGGGGAGATAGCACAGGGGCGGATGGGGTGGATCTATCATCATTTTCAAGAGTCGACGGGCATATGCGCATCGAGCGATAGGACATACAGGGGTTTGTTGGAGTGGATGTCTCGGATGTTCGCTTGGATGCCTGCATCGTTCGGCTATGGGTCGAGCAGAGTGAGCCAAGCGCAAGACCGCTTTTACGGAGAGTTGATTCCTATTAACTCGACATCAACATGGAGGAGTTATGTTGGTTTTGCCGTAGAGCGGGTTGGCCGCTCATGTTGTTGGTACAAGGCTACCCGTAGCTCCATCGGTATCGCAAGTTCGTGATGTCGGGTGGACATTACGGCGGAGGGACATCAAATGTAGAAGGATGCGAAGAGGAAGGCGGCGAGAGCCCGAGACGAGGAGCACGAGACCGGCGGTGGCGAAGGGATCGGGGCAGAGGAGACAGCGGTGGAGGCGCGAGGGGTGGCCGACGAGGGGAGGAGGTGGAGGACATTGTTGACTGATGGAAGAGGAGGACCGTGCGGATGAGGAAGTCCCGATGGTGAGCACTGACGAGGAGGACAACGCCTCGAGGTGCCTATCCTCGGTGCGTGGACCAATTACAATTTCAAGACCTAACGATGAATGAAGGGAACATTGATGCATGGGAGTATCGTGAGAACGAGGTGACGCAGGGGCCATATATAAAGACAAGGAGGCTGTGATGGATGCGGTGAAGCATCGGGCAATGTCTCTCCGCGGCAATTCGTGGTTGTGAAGTCCAAGAAGAAGGACTACGACGTGAAGTGCGTAGTTGATTCGTGCCCATGGCGGTGCATGCATACCGTGGAAGTGGACGGACTCGGAAATGCTCCATAGTGATGGAGCATAATCTGCAGCCGGAAGAAGCGAGCAGGACACCGCAATCTGTCGTCCACTTGGGTGGCAAATGTGTTTTATGGTCAAATCGTGGACAATCCCCATCCGCAACCTCGATCTATTATCACACCGTGGAGGAGAGGTTTCAAGACAAGATTAGCTACGCAAAGGCATGGAGAGCAAAAGGACAGCTCGAAATACGGTTCGGGACGACGAGGCTTCAGACGAGAATATTCCCACTTGCTCGTGGCAATCGCACAAAGGAACCCCGTACATCCATCGACCTTGCGGAGTTCCTCGGGTGGTGCGTGCACCGAAGTGGGTATTGCAACAGGCATTCTTCGCCTGGCGCATGCATAAATGCGTTCCAAGACCGCCGCCTGGTCCTTTGCATGGACGGCACATTCTCACGGGAAGTACAAGGGCCGATTCTAATCGATCGCGGTGGATGCCAACAACCGTGTTCTACCGGCTGCGCTGGCATTCGTGGAGGGGGAAAACACGGAGAGCGGTATCGTTCCTTGAAAGAGTGAAGTGGCGCTTGTTCTCGACAGTTCGATGTTTGTGTCATCCATGACCGACATGCGGGTCGCTAAGGGCGATCGTGGATATGCAACAAGGGTCCGCCGTCGTGGAGCAAAGAAAGTGGCCGATCCGAGGAGCAGTGGTGCATGAGGCACATGGGTGCCAATTTTTTCCGCGGGCCAGAACAAGGAGCTTATGAACATGTTCAAGCGCCTGTGCAAACAGAACCAACGGAGGAAGTTCGACGCGCTTTGGAAGACGTTGGACGAACTAACGAAGAAGCAATCAATGGATCCGAGAGGTACCGCTAGTTCATCAAGGAACCCGATGGTGTACCATGAGCAAGGAGAGGACCCCACAGCCTTATGTGCGCTGCCGATAGACCCCAAACATCCGGCGTAGGTCGGGTACCAGCATAAAGAGTTTCACCGATTGGATACGACATGAGCCTTTGGATAAATGGTCCCTTCTGCACGACGAGGGCGGCTCGCGTTATGGGATCATGACAACGAACCTGGCGGAGATTTACAACTGGGTAATGAAAGGCACCAGATGCCTTCCACTGGTGGGTATAGTTGAGGGTGTCTTATTAGGGACACAGAGATATTTCATTGAGCGATACAAGACCTCCACAACGATGTATGTCGGACAATCGATTGTCTTACTCAACTGTTGTGTCTACCTACATGTCCAAGAAAACAAGAAAGGCGCAGACACATCGGGTTACACCGGAGAGTGGCGTGGAACGGAGATACCACGTGCACTGCGGTGACCGAGGTCAGGTGCCCACCGAGAGGACTTCCCATCCGGCATACTCCGAGCAACCGATTGCGAGTGCTCTCGCGAAACCACGCCGCGTGACTTGCCGTGCTCGCACGCCATTGCCGCACCGCCGAGACGCATCAATCCTGCGTCCGCTCGCCTCCCGCACTACTACAAGCGTAGCGTTCTCAACACGTGGCATCACGAGGTGTACGGTACCGAGTGGACGGATCGCTCACAACAGCCCCTCCGACCATTGATGGGTACCGACATCCGAATGTTGAAGCCGAAGGTCGGACGTCAAGGACAAGGCGATTCGAACGATATGGACGAGTCCGAGGCGCCGCAACCGCTGATAATGTAATTTTCCATGTTGTTCCCATCTTGTATTTTTCAATGGACCGTAAGTTGTGATGTGTTGTAATGATCGATGTAATTTTCAATGTAATCGTAAGTTATTTTTCGATCATGTAATTCTTCGATGTACCGCTTAGTAGCTATGAGGATAATGTAATTTCGACGCTGTGTGCCTCGTCGAACATGTCGTTGTCTTTCGTATGTTTGTAATATGAGTTTTTTTGGCTCTCGCACTTCGTTGTATTGTTTGATGAGTATGGTACAATTCGTTATTTCGCATTTCATTTTGTGTGCACATGTAATTATTGACAAATTTGTTGTATTTGCTTTCTAACAGCCACGATGGCGCCGACCTTGCCTCGAGCCGCTAGACGTGACCGCCGATGCGACCCACCGGTCTAGGTACTCCGCAGAAGAACCGAGAGCTAGGGACACTCCGACCTCGGGTGCCCAACGAGCCGCTTCGATCGACTCCACGCTGGTTCCACGGTAAGTCGCCAACGCTTGCACTCTTTTACGTACATGTACTTACCGTGAATGCAATTTAACGACGCATTGCACTACATGCAAGTTGCGAAGGTGGCTTACTTCCTCTTTGTAGGATGGTGGAGCAGTGATCGCCCGTTAGCGGGCAAGGAGGTCCCGCGGTTCGGTACGACCGGTCCTCGCTGGCCGCGACTCGTGGACCGGTGGAGACCGAGACGCACACGCCCCACCTTCCGCGCGAGAGATGGCTCCGACGCCGCAGACGGTCGCACTCTTAGGCCTCCCACGCGGGTCCAGCAGCGTGCCGCCGCACGACGCCCGCCACGTGGCACGCCGAGTTGTCCGCTGCTTGCCGAGGTGCAGGCACCCCGGCAGCCCCTACCACCCCTTAGGAGGCCGAGCGCCACGGACCGAAGGCGTGGTCGCTTCATTCACGGTGAGTACCTCTTTCTTTGAGAATTAAAATAGAAGCGCCAAGTTGTCGATAATGTTTGTTGCGAACGCCGCAGCTCGCTTCTCCACCAAGACGCGGAGGAGGCGGACGTGGCCCGCCACTTGGAGGCATACCTCCGTTGTTGTTCGGTTGGGTGATGTTCCGCCCTCCCACGGAACACGGTGGACCGTCACCGATCGAGTACGCCCAAAGACATCGCCGACACCCGGTGGATGAGGTAACACACCTGGGCCTAATCTCGCCTCACGAGCACGCCTAACTCCCCTTGTAAACAGTGATGCAGTGGTCGTGGGCCTCGGTGTGCTTGCGCGACGTCAGAGGTCCAGGCGACGCCGTCTCTGACGGAGCACGACGCGGCGATGTCGTTGCGCCCTACTCCTCCGCTTGTGGTCTTGGGAGCGCTTCTCCGCTTGGCAGCTCGTTGTTGACACGACACCGCACTCGAGGAGCTTTGCGGAGACGACCGGTGGATCGCCCACCATGGGCCACTCTCGGGTCCGACGATGTATGCTCCTCGTATCTTTTCCCCACTAACGCACTTGAATAACCTTCGCCATTTCTTATTTCCTCGCAATGAGGTTCGCGACCGACAGTGAGGAGGTCCTATCGAGTTCGCTCGAGTTCGACCGCCTCCACGACGAGGACGTGCGGTGGACGCCATACACCGCAGACGACGTTCACGCCGAGCACTCACGGGTCTCCGTGCTTTGCACGCGAGATGAGGCCTTTGGCTCACCCGTAAGGTGCTCGCCTTTGACCTTTGTGTCGAGGAGTACTCCCGCACCGAGCGCCGCGGCGCTTCGCTTGTTCCATCCTTTCCTTTGCCGCCTCGTCACGTTGTCGCGCGTGGCGCCATGTACTTGCCCCGATCCTACTACTCCGCATCTTTGCGAAATTAATGTGGTGTGTACTTATCGCTTTTGCATTGCAGATGACTGGATGGGTGCTGCGGTGGGCTCTCGGCCACAGATCAGATGCAGCCATGGGCCCCGCAGTGGGACACCGCGACTCGACGAGAGGGTCACCGAGACCCGGCCAGACGACCATGACATGTACGATCAAGACATGGAGTGTTTCGCCACAAGACTCGCCTCGGTGGGGTACACACCAAGACCGTGACGTCGTGACGCCAAGATGCATCGGTAGTGGACACGCACCCTTCACAGATGTCCCGCAGGGACAACGCCTCGTAAGTGTCGCAATCGAACCTACATGGGCACGCCTTTTTCATGTAACTTACGTAATACCAACTGACGTTACATGCGCACTCAGCTCTTGGCGGAGATTGAGGTGGAGGTCGTGTCCATGTTGACGCGCCTGAGGGGGCATACAGTGACCACCGCCGAGTCCGAGACAGCTTGGGGTCGGGTCCTCGCTACGGTGAGGCGGTTGGCTCGCTGGCCACCGCCGAGGGCGCGGAGACGCCGACGGACGCAAAGACACTATGTCACTTCGCCCCAAAGACTCGCCTCTACCCCCGGTGCCCGTCACGCCCCACGCACCGCAGGGGGACAAGTGGGCTCGACGAGGCTCCTTCGCCTCGCCCTACCCGTCGGTTCCTCGCACGCTCCCACGCAGCAGCAGTGGGGACAGTGGCTGGGAGGCTCCTTCGCGTCTCGCCCTACCCCGCCGGTTCCTCGCTACGCCCCACGCAGCAGTTAGCAGGGCGATGAGGAGGCTCCCTCGTCGTCCCGCGCCCCAGCAGGACCCTAGGGTGGTTTCGACGAGCCTTTCGACGACGAGTTCTACCTGGAGGAGTACCTTTCGACCGACTACCTCAACCCCTCTCAGCTCTCGGGTGCGCCACCACAGGACTTGGCCTCGCCGCCGCCGCACTACTCTACGCCTGCGCCGCAGGGCCGGCCTAGGAGGGACGTCCGTCCACCGTCGCCACTCACCTACCCCACGGGCCAGATTAGGAAGCGTGGCCGTGATTGACTTGTTGTACGGATGTATTTTTGTATTGGCTTTACGTTCAGCAGCACATTGTATAACTCCCCGAGTTAGTAACATGACAAATTATCACTATAAATTGTTCAAATCATTTATGCATTGCTTGCCTATGCCACACGACGTGACAACACACCAACGCTTGGCACACCTATCGCCTCTAGTAGGGGCGATCGCCTAATGTGAGGCGATCGCTTACATGGGGCGATCGCTAAATATGAGGCGATCGCTCCATACCCGGCGATATCCGCCTTTATAACATTCGTTCTCACAAGCGGTCTCGCAAAGAATAGCGGGAGAAAGAATAGAGGGGTGAGCATCAATCGAAAATGCCGAGGCGCAAGTGCAAAGGGTAAGGGAAGGCAAAGGAAGAAGCAAGTGCATGCTCGCGAATTTAGCGTATCAAGATCTCTTCCTACCTCGTGGAGTCAGAGCACCCATGTGTATGTGCGGAGATCTTTGCGGGCTTGTCCGCTCTTGGGAAATTTCAACTTGGAAGAGGAGGTATTGAAGTGCCGCAACTACGCCTTCGATCCACGGGAGAAGAGCTCAAGGATCGCCGCATGGTAACAATCGTGCGGGGTTACATAATATTTGTGAATGAAACTTTGCTAATTTACGCTTCATGCGTCACCTCCGCCAATCGTGAATTTGAGCAGTGGTTTGATACGGAGATCAACCCCGAGGACCAACGGCTTGACCAAGCCAACCGGCAGATGAGTTCACGCGGCGGTTTCAAGAACAACGCGATGCCGCACGCGAGGAGGCATGTAGGAAGGAAGCGGAGGAGAAGGAGGCCGAGAGAGAGGAAACGAGAGAGGCGCGACGTGCGCAGAAGCCCACGAGGCATGGGCGAATGGGAAGTGACCTCAAGCACTCAATAGACGTCTGTGTTAACTTTGATTTTCTTTGTTCGTGGTACTCCTTTTAGTTTTAAGTCGTAATAAACAAACAAGCGGCCCAACCTTCAAGAGTATGCTCACCGTCCGAGGGCTCAGATATGTCCTCTCGCTCAGCTTGTCCCAAATGATGTTATTTTCTCCATCGAGATAGGTTATAGCATTTTCATTAAATCGATTTGATTTCATCGAGTTTTACCATCGCTTATGAAAGATACGGCAATTTTCATGTTTTACCGATTGCATGTTCTGACAACAATAAAATAGTGCAACCTAAAGTGACATCTAAATATTTTTACATAATTGTAACCTATGCAAGCCCAAGAATGCAACAAAACTGTTCTGTCAAGTTTTGAGGTCGTTCGACATTATTCTAATCGCTTGAACAATGAATGTTGTAAAGGGTTTAAACTAGCCATCTTTTATTCAAAATGCAATCATATTTAGATATTTTACAAAAATGAAGTGCATAAGGTTGTAGTAACTTATTCTATTTATTTCATGAATTATGGATCAACACACATTATAATTCCTTCACAATCCACGCTAGAGCCTAGCATTCAACTCAAATAAAAAAATTCTGCAAACAACACATGGATTTTTATTTTACACCTAATTCTTCATTCCAAAATTTAAATTTAGAAATAAGTTTCATTTAATTTGGACACTCTAGCAAAAGTTACGGGTTTATATTAAAAAGCATATAGTAATTACAAAACAAAACTAAAAAAAACTCAAGATTTGCACCGCCTCTGTCTCGAGCGATGTGGGGCTCACTAACGGCGCCGAACGGCGTTGACGGCAGAGGGCACCGATCGCCCGTGTATGGGGCGATCGCCGCATACACGGGCGACGGGAGTCATTTGCGTAATTTTTTTTTTTCGGACGATAGTTTTGAAAAAAAGAAAAAAAAATAAATATTAAAGAAAAAAAATTCGATGGATGGAACCGGCGTTACCTGGTTCTTTGTTTGAGAGGGGGCGGCCGGGGGGAAGCAGGCCGCCTCGCCTCCGGAACGCGCTGCGGCGTTGAGCCATTTCGTCAAACACCTAGGCTTCGTCCGGCCTGCCCGACTTGCCTTGGAGTCTTGGACACCCGAACACCACCGGTAAATGCTATACACGAGACGACGGCATCGGTAGCAGCGGCGGCCAGACGGTGCCAATGCGGCCCGCGAGTCAATGGAGGTTAGATTGCTTGGGCCTTGCAATCTAGTTGGGCCTAAATATGGTTTCGCCGTGAGCACAACAAAGATTTCTAGTGTGAGATGAACCGAAGCAAAAGGAAAAAAAATAAGAAACTGTTGGTACCGGAATTTGGCAAGTATACGACTGATTTACAAGGCTAAGTTCAATTTGGATATCTAGCTGACATCGATTTGAATAAAAAAAATTATCTGCAAGAGATAGAGGATGATACGATTTATGGTTTGCAACGAATTGGAGAAGAATACGATCGGCCTATACACTATAAAAGGATTATCATAAGCGAGTTGGAAAAACAACAAGAAGCAACCAAACAACCTACATATACTTTTTATTTACTTTCTGTCAACTAAAAGTAGCTTTTGTAATTTGTTTTGATCAATAAAGTTACGTACCGTCGATTTTGATCATTGTTGATTTACACAATTTACTCAGGTTTGTTTTTCTCAGATTTTGTTGTGCATCGCCTTTTTGGGAAAATATGCCTTTATCAAATCATCTAATCAGCCCTAACAATCTGTTTAGACTTATCGTTACGTACAATTTAATCAGCTAATTAGCTGTTTAGATCATATATTTATTGAAAACCTAATCGGCTGAAATAACTGTTTAGGTTGTAATTTTTTTGCCGATTGTATGATCAAATCGGCAGGTGTAAAATCGAGGATGCCGAATAGAGGGGGTGAATAGGCGGTTTTAAAATTTTATCTCTAAACGCTCTTTGCCAAAATCTAGAATTAATGCGGAAGCGATAAACTAAGGTTTTGACAATTTAAACCTAAATCAACTAGGCTTACTAAGTGCACTAGCTAATTATGTCTCTACTTAAGGATATACAATCCTAAAGACAATCAAGCAATTTAATTCTTGGAATGTAAATTGCAACAATGTACATAGAGAATTGCAAGCAAACATAAAAAGACACATCGATGTTTTACCGTGGTGTTCGGAGACTTGCCGGTCTCCCCTAATCCACGTTGAGGTAAGTCCAAACCACTTTGGACCGGCTCCACGAATTGAGCACCCGCCTCGATTCCACTAGTGATAACTCTTTCCCCCTCCGGGTTGGCAAGCTCTCACCTTCACAACTTTGCCGAGCCTTCTCACAATCTTCTTGAGAAGGTCACCGCGCACGACGCCTCCACACGCCATCTAGGTGTCGGCAAACACCAAGAGTAACAAGCCAAGCCCTCTAGCTTGAGCTCCACCAAATACAACACATGTACAATGGTGATCACTGAGTGCAACACATGCACAAGGCTCCCCTCAAGTGTAACACATGCACAAGAGGCTCTCAATCCTCTCCTAAATGCAGCACATGCAAATAGGGCTCACTCTTAGCTCAAAAACCAAATGAAAGAGAGCAACACATGCGCACACCTCCCACAAACCTTCCCTAAAGCCAGCAACACCCAAATGCTAGCCTCAAAGCTCCTTTTATAACCTCTCCAAAGAAAACTAGCTATTAGGGGGTAAAACGGGCAAAAAGTGCAGTAAACCCAGTGCTACCGCCCTACTAGGGCTAGTAGCACCAGCCTATAGGCTAACGGCTAGAAAAACTAGCCATTACTCAGAAAATCCAATGCTACCAAGCTTCGGGTGGTAGTACCGGGCCTTTTTCCTTTTTCTCGGGCTAAAAACACGTGTTCTGCACTTTTTACACTGCCCTTTGGAGCGGTAGCACTGCCCCGGTGCTACCGCCCATCTAGAGGTGGTGCTACTACTGTTTCAGCCACTAAAACCGTCATAACTTTTTACTCCGAACTTCAATTTAGGTGATCTTTGACTCTATGCGAAGCTTATCACGAGAGCTACAATCTCCATCTATTTTTAAGATTTAAGCAACCATAGATATTTTTAAATATCATAAAAACAAAGACTCTAATGTAGTCATTCAAGTCTAAAATCTGATTTCTCGAAATCCCTCACATAGACTTGATCAAGAGCGTGACTACAATCTAGAGAGAGTCAATAAGATCAAATCTTGAGCCATGTGATTATCAACTCATGATCAAAATAATTTTACAAAACACATTTGCAAATTCTAATCACATGCTCCAAAATCAAATGCATGAACACCAATATCTTGCAAAACACATTTGCAAATATAAATCTTGCAAGCAAGAGTAATCAAGATCATATCTTTGAGCCATGTGGTGATCAACACATGATCAAACCAATTTTCAAACACATTTGCAAACCCTATTCACATGCTCCAAGATAAGATTCAATTAAACCATATTTTGGGAAAAAAATCATTTTGTAAACACAAAGCATACACATATCTTAGCCTTTGTAATGATCAACACATGATTAAGTCACAAGCTAAGACTCCGATGCATGAGCTCTCTATTTGCAGCACATGCAAATATCTAACTCCATACAAACAACCACTTAAACCAACTTGCATAAGCTATCTCCCTTTTTGCAACACATGCAAATCCATAACTCTATGCAAAAACCAAATCAAGATTCAATAAAAAGCAAGCATGAGCTCCCTTATTTGCAACGCATGCAAATACTTAACTCATGCAAGAACCAACCAAGAGAGTGAACTAGAGTGAACCGAATTGAGTTCATAACACATGGTAAAGCTCAAGCTATAAGACTTGACCCCTCTTAACAGTACGGCAACCTATACTAGCAACCCGATCTCCCATCCAAACACCGAGACCGGTAAAAGACTAGGAACACATGCTTAGCCCTAGCTAGTTATACATTTGCCTCTCGCAACCACTTGAAACTTTCATGATGACCGATCATCTTCTCTCCAAGTCGGTATCTTCATCTTGATGCTTATCAACACATGATGACGTACTTGTCCCATTTATCCATCTCGATCTTGGCTTGATCTATTTCAAACTCATTGAAAGTGTTAGTCCAAAACACATGGTTGTCTCAATCATCAATGCACTCTATTTACACATAATGGATGCTCCCAAGATCCTTTGATCTTTTCCTTTGGTGATTGACCACAACCCAAAGACAATTGATTGAAAAATAAATTGTGTCTTGAGTATACTAATGCAACTAATGCTTCATATACACAAGAACTTTCGATTGCCCTAGGATCAACAAAGTGAACCATCAACACATGACTAGTTCTTTGTTGATTGAATGGCAACCGAACATAATTTAAATTGTATTTAAATTGTCATGAGTATATATTAACTACACAAGTTTCATATACTTAATTCGATGGAATCTAAAAGTAATAATCCAATTTATATGGAGTGGTGGAAAGGGATCAATACTCTTAAGACTATTAATTACAGAATAAACTTTGTTAGATGTGTGCATACAAATAATCGAACTTGAATCAATATGCACATATTTAATTTTTGATTGCTTTGGAGATTATCCTATATTGCCATGAGTATACTACAACTACACAAGTTAAATATACTCAAGGGGTTGTTTCAAAGTAATGATCCTTAATATAGAAAGATGAATTAGATCAATACTATTGAAACTTCAAGATTAAGCATGAACTCCCCCTAAATATGTGCATTCGTGTTTATATGGAGTCAGAAACAAGATGCACATCTTAAGGTTAAAACAATGGTGTAGTTCACCCTCAGTCTTGAATCCAAGAAATGTATCTAGAAATAATAAAGTTGCATTGGATACATACCTTTTGGATTTCTATTTCTCTTTTTCATGAGACTATTCAAAAATATACGTAATAAACACGTTAGTCTCACATTTAGATTTATCAATAAAATCATAACATATTTGACATCAAAGAATGCAACAAAATATGATAAACTTTTGATATTTCCATCTTTTTCATCCAAAAGAGACTAATAAGAGTTAAGCTCAACAAAGGAGTTAGTCTCATAAAAGATTTGTCATTAATTAACAATTCAGACTAATCAATATTATGGTTATCAAAAGAGTTAGTCCCAATGTTAGATTTGTCATTAACACCAAAACTAACTTAATGGAACTTCAACTTTCAGCAAGCACACCCTGAACCAAATCAAATCAAGTGTTTGCGTGTTTTGAGTTGATCAATCCTTCATCATAATTTTTGGTGCCAACACACTTTTGGTATGCCTGGTGAGACAGAATGTCTTCTTTAGGAAAGTCGATTCCTCCGTTCGATGTAAATACCGAAGCTATAATCATTTTGATAATAGATGATTTAACTCTAGAACAACGCAAAGACATAGAGGATCGAAAGGCCACGCTCGAAGAGATAATGTTGAACTGCTAGCAGAAGACTCGACGTGACGTTACTCAAAAAATCGTGCTGCCGATGGTCAATTTCTTCGACAACACAGAAGCTGTGGTTGCGTCGAAAAACAGAACGGTGAGTGTAACATCCCAAAAATTTGAGTTTTGGAATATTTGAATTTAAAAATAAACCATTTGCAATTTCTCTAAATTAATCCAAGCTTAATTTGATTTTCTATTAATGAAAGGATTTAATTTGACTAAACTATTCATCAAACTAAAGATTTTCAGTTTTAATTGGGTTCATGGTGCTCCAAGGAATTTTTCTGTATTTTTGGAGTTTTTTCTGAATTTATTTGCTATTTATTTGAATTTATTTGCTTTTATTTGAATTTCTGGAAGTTTATTAAATCGGAAAATCTTTTTACTTTGAAAAATCGCCCCGGGCCAAATCTTCCGCTAGCCCATCCCTATTTCCCTCACGGTCCACCTCCCTCACGCTTCGCCTCGGCCCATGTCCGCTCCGTCGGCCCAGCCGCCCGCGCATCGCACCGCCATCGCTGTGTGATCCCGATCCAACGCGTCTCATGCAGCCGCGTAGCCTTTTGGTGTGCACCGTCGGATCCACACCGCATGGGTGGTCCGGATCAGCCCACGTCGCGCTTGCGTCGCCGCCGCTCGAAACCCTAGCCGCATCCGTGCTGTTTTCGGCGTCCGTGCCTGTAACATCCCAAAATTTGGCCTAATTATGTTTTTATTGCTTAAATGTGCACTTATGATTTTCTGGAATTTATTTGAATTTTTCTGGATTTATTTGAATTAATTTTACATTAAGTTTATTGCCCTTTTATTCAAATCTAGTTAAATCTGTGTAAAGTTAAAATAAAGTTTTGCCAAAAATATTTTATTTGAGTCCAGAATGTCTCAAAGTATTTTTGAGATTTTTCTTGGATTTTTTCCAATAGTTTTATCACTTAAAATAAATAAAATGAATTTCTTTAATTATTTTAAATAAGAAATCTTTTAAAAAGTCTTGTGATAGAAGCCCGCGTCGGTGCGGCCCAATCCAGCCCGCGAAGCGCAGCGAGGCAAAACCCTAGATCTTGGCCGTTCGCGTGCGATCCAACGGTCCAGGGAAGGCCGCGTGTGCGACCACGTCTTGGCCGTCGGATCGGGACACGCGTCGCGCGATCGGTTGTCGTCTTCGTTCGGACTCGGATTCGCGCCGTAACGCCCTGGTCTTCTTCGCCGTAGAGCTCGGACGCCGAGGCTATAAAGGAGGGTAGCACCCGAGGTTTGCGATCGAGCGCGCGTCTTTTGATCGGAGGGTTTCGCGAGGATCGTCGTAAACGCGCAGAGGAGCTCGCGGAGTTGGAAGTGCGAACGCCTCGGTTTCGTTCGATTTCGCGCGCCGTTCGCCTTCGCCTCTCGACGCCATCTTCGAGTTCGCCGGACCGAACCACGTTGAACCCGCAGATCACGCCGCGTAACCTCGCCGAACGCCGCTACCTCGGTCTTCTTCTTCGCTGCCGGTAAGATCTCGCCGTCGCATAGCCATCGCCGGACCCAGAAGCTTTGAGCCGTCGGATCTAGATCTGTTAGCTGATGCGTTGCCACGTCGCGCGAGATCGCTGACCGTCCGATTGGTCTTCTGCGGATCAGATCGAGCCGCACGTGAGACCAATCAGATTGCAACGCGTGTCGGGCGTGGGTGTCGAGGCGTCATGGACCGAGCTCACCGTGGTCTCGCGCTACGCTGTGGACTAAGTCCATACGCCGAGACACGTGTCGGCTTATGATTGGCCGAGGTCTCGCTGACGTCATGCTTACGTCATAATTGTATTTTTCAGTTGGAAAAATAATCCGATTGGAAATTCTGTGATGATGACATCATCATGAGGTCACGCTGACGTCATAAATCGGTTTTTCAGTTTAAAAATAAATATGTTAATTTCGATTTTCTATTTTCTGTATTTTCAGTATTTATTTCAAACTTCAAAAGGCTATATCTTTTGCATCGTAACTCGGATTTGAGTGATTCCAGTTTCTAAAAATTTATAAAATTGATATCTATTTAATGGTGAATTTTATTTGATTTTTTGAGTTCAATTTCTCTCTGTTTTGGTATTTATTTGCTTTTCTTCTTCGGTACTCGTAGACGTTGAATTGTGCGACGCTTTGGAGGAAGATCCAGCAACTCAAGAGCAAGTTCCAGAACCATAT
Organism: Otatea glauca; assembly: GCA_036346275.1. Taxonomy (NCBI): domain Eukaryota; kingdom Viridiplantae; phylum Streptophyta; class Magnoliopsida; order Poales; family Poaceae; genus Otatea; species Otatea glauca. The sequence goes on along the minus strand of CM070711.1, from coordinate 11,058,207 downwards.
CAGGATCTATTCCAAGGCAAGTTGTGCTTTGATCATGTTGAACCCATGTTTATAAAATTGCTATGTTTGTTTTACCCTATTGCATATATTTCAAATATACAATTGTTTCAAATTAGATTGGGCTTAGCTAATGTACCAGATTGATCTACACCCTACCTTGTCATTGTATGCCATGATCCATTGTCACCCTAGATTGGTTAAATATAGTTGGTTAGTAATTATAATCAACATTGGAGGATTAGTCCGTATTAGTTGCTTAGTCATGCCACGTCATCACATGTGTCAGAATCATTGATAATTAATCTTGATTAATGGAATATAGAACAATATTATGAACTTGTGTGTCATGTGGGATCACACGATGAGATTGAGTTGTTGTGACGAGTCATGTCACGCAACGATGTTGAATTGTTGATGGCACGTGGTGCTTGGTAATCAACTGGGTGATAATAACTTGGATTGGGGCAAGTGACAAGGGGCGAGGATGCCAAGGTGGGCCCGATGGGCAGAGGGTATGTGGATATCTTGCCTTGATCACACTAAGGACTTAACCTTGCAAGCCTTTGACCTGAGTCAATCATGCAACCACATGTCTGGTATGGGCCAGCCTAGCTGAGTAATTTGCAATGTCTTAATTTTGGTACTATCGTGGTCGGTGTGAGTTCCCGAGTTATGGAGTAATTCACATGGCGCAAGAGGGGGGCCCTGGTTATGGTTTTCGCACCACCAAAGGTTGAAACCTTAGCGGGTAGTATCCGGTTAAGCCAGCGCATTGTAAAGGCTTTGTTATAATCACTCGCCTTGGTGGTGTTTGGTTGTATCACGTGGGTAAAGTGCATAACCTCTGCAGAGTGTGAAACTATTCGGATAGCCGTGCTCGCGGTATTGAGCAATGCTCGGGAATTACAATTAAGGGTTAGTTTAATTAATTGGACAACTTGGTTGGGATGGCGGAAGGCCATATGGAAGATAAAATTTGACTTAGGATTGGAAACTTGGTTTATTTGAGAAATACTGAATCTATTTACTATGGTTATTTGTTTTACAGTCTTTACAATCTATTTATTATATTTGTTCATAAATGCTGCTTATTGCAAAATAACCATGATAACCTATCCATTGGAATAAGCCTTGCATATAGATACATAGAATTGCATTCTGTGCACAACTTGTTGAGTGCTTAAGTACTCACCCTTGCCAAACAACAATAATCAACAGTTGAAGAATCTACACCTGTGTTGGAAGAGGAAGTCCAGGAAGACACGAGTCATTAGGGTCCGAGCCTTGTCGGTAGGTGGTTAGGGCGTCCACCTGGGTTAGTCATCAAGCGTTTGCGATTTTCCCCAAGCTCCTTGCGCTTATCCTCCAGAATCAAAGCCTTGTTTACCAATTCTTGGAAATCTGGAAAAGTGTGGGTAATCAGCCCCACTTGCAGCCCTGAGTTTAGTCCTTTCATGAAGCGGGACTGTCTAGCCTTGTCCGTCGCTACATCTTCAGGAGCATAGCGTGCTAATCGTGTGAATTTGTTCAAGTAATCACCACAAGGTTGGCCTCCTTGCTTAAGCGCCCGAATTCTTCCTTTTTGTGTCCATCATTCCCTCCGCACGTGGTATCGCGAAAGGCCGTTGCGAACTCTTCCCACGTGATTTCCATGGGTGCCTCATGAGTAGCACAAGAGTTCTCCCACCATTCTGCAATTGTTCCCTCTAGCTGATGGGATGCGTAAAGAACCCTCTCATGCCCTTCACATTGTGTGATGTACAACTTCCTCTCAATGGTTCTCAGCCAATCATCTGCTTCCAAGGGGTTGACGTTGCCCGAGAATGTTGGCGGTCGGGTCCTCATGAAGTCCGACAACTTGGAGTAAGGACGAGGCCCGCCATTGTTGTTCTGCTCAGCGGGTTGTTGACTGCAGCCATATTGGTCATCTGCTGCATCATAGTCTGGCATCAACGGAGTTTGCGCAGCGAGAAAAGCTCCCAAGTTCGCATATCCACTGGCGGTGCTTGCTGCGGTGGTACTCCTTCATTGGGATTGTTGCCTGAGCGTAGACCACTTCCCGAAGCCCCATTGTTGCTGCGAGTGTTCACCATCTGCTTGATTGCTTCTTGGGTTAGGAAAGATAGATGTAGCATAGATAAGATGCAAGAATTTCTAAGGCGGGGGAAACAGGTTAAACCCAACTTAAATAATCTTTATTATTATTACTTGGTATGGTTGCTTACAATGCCTAAGGGCTTTGCAACACATAACGCACACTCAACAAACAATTAAGAACCAACTAAACATGCAACTTTAACGCCTACTAAAAGGGTAAAGGCTAACTTAAAACGCGACTCAACACTCGAGTCTCAACACAACTCTAAGATCGACTTCACTCATCCACCCACCTGGCCGAGACCGATCCGGGCATACATCGGTTGGTGGGTGGCATGGTGCGAACCTATCCCGGTGACCCTCTGCTGGCTCCTCGGCTCCCACTCACGCTCTTCCGGTCTTCTTCTTCTTCTTCTTGGCGACCTCATCCGGCTCTGGGCGACTTGGTCCGCTATTTCTCGGCTACCGCAAGGCCTCCTCCACCGCCGATGACTCGGCGCTGCGTCGCGGGTCTTTGAAGCTCCCGCTCGCCACTCTCAACGCCTCACGCTGTCTCCGCTTTTTGCGCAGTGTCCTCAAGTGATCCTCCCGGCGGTGGCGAACTCAAGCAAGGTGTATCGCAAGAGCACACTCTCCTTCCACGATCCGTCGACGGCACACGCCGCTTTGTCGGGTGAAGTCGAAATACGGTGTTCGCGGCTCGAGGCGTAGTCGTGGCGGATCCGTCGTAGAGCAAGTCTAGCGACCTCCCGAACTCCACCTCGTAAGTGAACCTCTGGGCGGTGATGTGGATCGATCCGGTGGTCTCGCCGCACTCGAGCGAAGATGATCACTGCGTAAGAACCCCGATGCACACCGCTGACGCGTTCAGCTGCTTCCTCGGTAGAGCGGACGATCAAAGCCTCCAATCACTTGAAGAACTCTCCACGGCTCCATGGCATAGCCACCTGTCTTGACTCAAGGATGAAGATCGCATCTATTCAAAACAAAATTTTGAATAAATAAGATCTCCACTCAAACGACAACGAAAAGAAGGTAATTTAGCAAGGATGAGAGTAGGAGGATGAGATAAGCCAAGAGTTTCATATTAGTCAATTTCTTGTTTTCTTTAGAAAATAATTTTGGACACTCCTAAGAGATACCAACTACCTAGGGCCAAGACCTATAGTCAAGATGGCTCGATACCACCTCTGTCGGGACCCGAATTTGCAAATCCGGACCCTCTGTGTATACCGCACTAGTCCAGATCACGCTAGTGCACACAGCTCAACATAGATGCTATCATAGTCACACACAATGAAATATAGCATAAACTTCATTAATTAATAATAATGTTGTCTTACATGAATAATGCCTCACAGGGCTTAAAAAGAGTATCAATGAGAAGCAATGAAATAGAATAAACGCAGTGGCGCTCCATTCGCCACAGTGCAACCGACGAGGCTCTGACCTAAGCATTCGTGATCCAAATAATCCTCATCCATGATAGCGAGATTCTTCCTCTTCGAAGTTGTTGTTGATGGGGTGAGTACATAAAGCACTCAACAAGTTGTGCAAAATAATGCAAGTCTAATATTCTATATGTTTGGCTTAATCCAAAGGAATGGCTAGTAAGGGTATTTTTGCAATAAAGCGACATTTAACAAGAATACAATAAATAGATTGGAAAGCGATAAAACAAATACAAGAATTAATAAATTCAGATTTCAAATACACCAAGTTTCCAATCCTAAATTAATTTTCCACTTTCCATGGCACCTTGCCATCCCAACAAGTTTTTGTTTAACAAAAGTCTAACCCTTAATCAGTAATTCCGAGCATTGCCCAATACCGTGAGCACGGCTATTTGAATAGATTGTACACTCTGCAGAGGTTATGCACTTTACCCACACGATACAACCAAACACCACCAAGGCGAGTGATCATAACAAAGCCTTTACAATGCTACACCTAGACCCAAGATCGCCGCTAAGGTTTCAACATCAAGGGTTAAACCACCACAACAGGCCCCTCTTGCGCCATGTGAGTTAAACCGTAACCGGGACTCACTATTCACCACGACAAGATCAAATCTAGGTTTCACAAATTATTCACTAGGCTGTCCCATTCCGCACATGTGGTTGCAAGAGAGACTCGTGTCAAAGGCTTGCAAGGTTAAGTCCTTAAGGTGATTAAGGCAAGACTTCCACATACCCCGCCAAACTGGCCCACCTTGGCACACCGCCCTTGCCACTTGCCTCAATCTAAAATCATTACCACCCCGCTTGATTACCAAGCACCACATGCCATCAAGATTTCAATCCCGATGTGTGACCTCCTCGCCACGACAACTTGATATCATTGTGTGACAACACATGACACACCAATTCATAAACATTGTTCCATATTCCATTAGTCAAGATTAAGTATCGACATTCGGACACATGTGATGACGTGGCATGGCTAAGCAATCTATGACGATCTAACTAGCCCATGTTGATTATCAACTATAATTCCACATCCTAGGGTGACAAATAGATCATGGCATATAATTGACAAGGTATGGTTTAATTCAAATAGGCATATTATCTAATTCCCAGATTAATTGAAATCATTTATACACATAAAATATCATGCATAAAGTTTAAAAGACAAAATAGTAATTTGGTGAAAATTAGGTGCAACATGATCAAAGCACAACTTGCCTTGGAGTAGGTGCTGGTCTTGATCTGAGCTTGGGTCTTGGAGCGACGAATCTTCTTCCGGATCACCGAAAGCGCTCAACGTCTACGCTAAACGATGCCAAAATAGCAAATAAACACCAAACCAGAGAGCAACCAAACTCCAAAAATAAAATAAAATTCACCAATAAATAGATCTTGATTTTACAAATTTTTAGAAATTTGAAACACTCAAATCGAGTTAAAATGCAAAAGATATAGCCTTTTGAAGTTTGAATAACATCAAAATACAGAAAATAGAATTTCGATTTTTCCAATTATTTTCTATTGAAAAGATTTTATTGCGCAACGCCGACGTCACCGACTCGGACCAATCAGCACCGACACGTCGCTCGTCCATGGACTCGGTCCACGGAATCGCCTCGTCCACCGTGGGCGCCCACGGCGCCTCGCACCACGCTACCGACGCGGCGCATCGATTATTACGACGCCGCCCGTGCCGATGCTCGACACGCGGCGCGATCTGCGCTGACGATCCGACGGCTAACGCTCATCGCACACGGCGCGATCTCACCCGAACAACCCCGATCCAACGGTCACGCTTACCCGAGCTGTTTTATCGCAGACGGCGACGTGGCTCGATCCGATGGTCCGCCGAGATCCGACGGTGTGCGGGCTTCGGCACGGCGATGTCGCGCGGCGCCGAGTTCCGGAGACGAGGACGACGACGACCAGACGGCGTTCGCTCTGCCGGCGACGAAGAGGTAGTCGCCCGGTGCGGCTCGGCGTGGCGAACCCGAATCGGAACCCACACGCCGAATCAGCTTGACGACGGGCGAACGGCGAAAACGAGCGGCGGCGCTAGAAAACTACGGCGAGCTCTCGGGCTAAACGGCGGTGACTCAACGGCGAAGGCTAGCATCGGCGGATGCGCTCGGGATGAGGAACCTCGGTGTGCGGGCTGCGGCTTTATAGCCTCGGCATGCGCGCTAAAACGGCAACCCTAAATCACGCGGCGGCGACGCAGCGCGCGACGATTCGAAAACCGAATCGGAGACGATATGACACCGTCCGACGGTAACGAGCGCCGATTAGATCCGGCGATACGATCCGATCCGCTCTTTCCAAAATCAACGGCGAGATCTAAACTTACTAAAACAACGCTAAACGATCCCGACCGCCGATCTCAATCCAACGGCCAAGGCGCTAGGGTTCGCGAAGGAGACACCGTCCGATCTTCATCCAACGGCCACGCGCGGCGGCGGCAATGCAGCTGATCGGGCCGCACGTCGATGGGCGCAAGACACGCGATCTTCGGGCTTCGCCCAAGATCGCTTTCACTCGATTTTCAAAAGCTTTTGATTTAAAATAATTCCAAATTAGATTAATCTACTTTAAGCAATTAAAATATCGGAAAAATCCTTAAAATTCTCATAAATACTTTGAGACATTCTGAGCACAAATAAAATATTTTTGGTAAAACTTTATATTAACTTTATCTATATATATTTAGTTTTCACAAAAGGTTCAATATACTTAATTAAATTCAATTCAATTAATTTCTGGAAAAAAAATCCAATAAATTCAGAAAATCACCAAAAAGCATATGAGCGAAATTATAAGCCAAATTTTTGGGATGTTACAATACCCCGGGGAGTCCTCGTGTTGCGTGCGTCGCCTTCCGCCACACCCGTTGCCCCATCTCCCATCGCTCAAGTCGCCGCTGTCTTCGCGCACGACCTCGCCGTAGTTCTCCGTTGTGGCCGAAGCCTTTCACCGCCTCTATCTCGCCACTGGTCCACCCTCGCCGCTGTCGTTGCCTTCTTCGTGTTTCCCGCATCGCACTCTCTGAGATCCTCAAGGTTATGTGCCCGATCCGTCGCTCTTCCTCCGTTCGTCATGTCGTCTTCTTCGGCTCTGGCAAGACTGCGCCACCACCCTCACCGTCACTCCTCGCCGTGACCCTCGGCCATCCGATCGCCTCTGTGTGGTCTCGATTTGGCCAAGCCACCACCGCCCACAGCCGCATATTCCCCGCCATATGATCTTGCCGCACCGTTGGATGCGCGACATGCGGCCAGTCCGCGTCTGCCGCCACCTCATGCACCGTCAGCCGCCTGCGTCAGCGCTCGGTTAGCAGCCAAGTCAACATCCACCCGCGTTGGCGATGACGTCAGCCATAGTCGGGTTCGGTGAACTTGGTCTACCGTAAACCCGATGACGTCAGCGTTGCGCAATAAATCGAGTTTCCAATAGAAAAATAAATTGGAAAATTCAGATTTTCTGATTTTCAGCCTTTTTCTCTGAATTCAATCTTTCGGAGGCCCGTTCTCTCTCATACGAACTCCGATTGAGGTGATTCAAGTTTCTAAATTTTTCTAAAATCAAACTTTATCTTCCAGAGCTATTTATTTTCAATTTTGAGCTTATTTGAGTCTCTGTTTGGTATTTATTTAGTTTCGTTGCTTTCTTTTCTGGTAGACGTTAATTCCGTGGGAGCAAGCGGAGACTTCGAAGACCAAGACTCAGCACTAGGTCAGCAAGGTAAGTCGTAACCTTTGATCATATTGAAAATATGTTTGCAAAAGTACTTTGCTTTATACAATTGCATGCTATTTCTGTACAATGATTATTTGCTGGGAATAGCTATATACCTAGTTGACATTATACCACCTTGATCATTGGGATGCCATGTATCTATTGTTAAACCTAGGTTAGGACATTACTAGTTGGACATGATCATATTACCAACACTGGGTTACCGTAGCTATGCTTAGACATGCTTAGTTGTACGATGGGATTTATATCACATGTTGAATAATGTTAATCTTGACTTTATAAGATATTGAATTATGGCGGATAGCCGCTGTTGTAAAATTTGTTGTACCATGGCGGGGTTTGCCATTGGTCTTGGTTGAACGAATTGTTTTCCCTCGGGCAAGTGATCGTGCAGTAAATGGGGTGCTTTCTAGCACATTGGGATGTGGATATCTTGCCTGAGAAAACTTAAGGACTTAATCTTGTGCGCCATTGAACTGGGCCTAACCGTACAACCACATGTCTGGTATGGGACAAACCTAGCTGATTAATTTGCAATGTCTAGCCTTGAGTACTGCCAATTGGTGGTGTGGGTTCCGGGATGGACAGGTAGATTCGCAAGGTGCAAGAGGCCTAAGGGGCGAAACCTTAGCGGGCAGTACCGAGTTTAGACAATGCATTGTAAAGGCTTTGTCATGATTTCTCTGCCGGCACATCAAAAGAAGTGTGGTAATGGCCAGTCACAAGGAGAATATCATGTCTTTTGGGTAAATAAGTACAACCTCTGCAGAGTGTAAAACTATTCGAATAGCCGTGTTCGCGGTCATGGACAGGCCCAGGAATTTCACACGGGGTATAGAGTGTTTCATGAAATGTGAAATTGTTGGGATGTGAATGGGGAGTTCACTGTTGTTTTGTTGTCTAAAGTTAGTGCTGTTGAATTCAGTGGTTTGATAATTGTTTTAGATGGTGTAGGGTGATGCCTCGCCATTCTGTTTATATTGTCTACCATTGATTTACCAGTTATTTATTATCTTTTCATTAACATGCTTTCAATCTATTTACTGTATTTCAATTCAAGTTATTGCTTTCTGCAAATGAACCATATGGCTATCCTTGCCAAGCCGTGCATGAATATATTGCATCAATTCTCTATGGCTTGCTGAGTACTTTTGTACTCACGGCTTTATGCCCTTGTTGATCAGTTGCTGAAGGAGAACCCGGAAATTCTGAGTATCATGAGGAATATTATGAAGACTACATGGATTAGGAAGTCGTTTCCCAGACAATTGCCTGTGGCATGTCGAATGGTCCAAGTTATCTTTTCCGCTGCAATAGATATTTGTTTCTTAAGCCCTTAAGGTATAATGGTGTAAACATTGACCATAAGGTATGATGCTTTATTAAATAATAATTTTCCTCTTTCTTAGTTAATTCGTTGTATGGAATGATATTTCATCTATGTTTCCACTGTGTGCACTAGCGTGATCCTTAACTAGTGCAGTATATACAGAGGGTTTCGGATTTGCAAATCCGGGTCCCGACAGTGAGTTGATACATGCCTGCACAAGCTGAATTATCCAATATGATTAATCAATCTACGCACCATACTTTGATAAACCAGTCATTGGCTCTAGCAATAATTCTCAAGCCGATGATAGCTAATAGTGTCAAAACTGTGGCTCAAGAGTTAGCGTTGGCTGGAAATCTGCTAGATCCAATGCAAGCTCTGCCAAATTACCTAGTCTACTCGGTAGCGCCAAATACGAGTCCCATGCTAGTAGCCGATCCTAAGTCATCGGCTCCAGCTCCTACCATGATACCAATCCAGCCGACTGTAATATTGCCATGGAATCCTCATGTAAGTGGGGTTGCTCATTATCAAGCTTATACTAATGGTGCTAAATTGGATTCCCAAGTCAGCTTACCCCTATCGGCTCTATTTTACATCAATCCACAATCGGTTTCACAGCCGATCGAACACCCTACGTGTCCACAATATATTGAGCCGATTTCACAAAGGAATCCGGCCCTATATAGGGTTGTGACCTATTTAGAATCTTTTGTTCCGTTGCCAATGCCAATGGCTAAAAGGCTGAACATCGGCTATGAGCAACCTTATCAGCCTCCATCGGCTCAGCTGCCATATCAACCCAAGCCTACGCTCAGGGGGTATCATGCCAGTTATGATCTTAATTGGCAAGCCCCTAACCCATCATCGGCCAATACAGCAAATTGGCCGATCAAATAGCTGTGGTGTTATTAGATCAATTCGACATACAGCCAAAGGGAAGGATAACCAGCTATCAGAAGCCATATCTCAATTACATTGATCGGATTCTGTACCCTAACAATTTTAAAGTCCTTTGTTTTGTAAAATTCTCGAGAGATGATTCAACCACCACCTTAGAGCACATCGGATAGTTTATTGTACAATGTGACGAGGTAGCCCACTCCGATGGGTTGAGAGTGAAGTGACTTCAAGTGACTTCACAGGCGATCCCACTGAAGAAAAGGGGGTCATGGTGACAGAAATTACGATCGTCAGTAAGACATTGCCTACCGCCTTTTTTGTAGTCGACGCTAAACGAAATTACAGTGTGCTATTGGAGCTAGATTGGATCCATGCCAATTGATGTATGCCGTCGACTTATGCACCAAATGCTTGTCCAGTGGAATGGAGATGAAGTCGAAGTGTTCAAGCCGACACATCGACTCATATAGCTATGGCCAGTTCAGAAGAAAATTGGTAGCATGATGAAGCTGAATGCATATGGGGTAAAGCCTTGGATGATTTTGATTTTATCTGTATTAACAAAACTGGGCTCATCCCGATCAACGTAAGGCGAGCACACTTGACCGGGCAGACGAGATTTTACATTGATGGAGCCCAAGTCAGCAATAAGAGCTCTACAAGAGAAAATGCGAAGCTATCAGCAAAGAATGGATAGTTATGAAGCTATTGAAGACTTTCAAGAAGTTGAAAAATTGGGCCCAGGTTTCACGTCGACTGATTTGTTGGATGAAGTCGACATAGGTGATGGGGACAGAAAAAGAGCAACTTTTATTAGTTCAAAATTAGTAACAGAATACAAAGAAAAGTTGATTAAGCTTTTGAGAAATTATAAAGATTGTTTTGCTTAGGAGTACCATGAAATGCCTGGTTTAAGCCGACAATTGGTCGAACATTGACTACCAATAAAATCAGGTTATAGGTCGTTTAAACAATCTCCTAGATGATTTAATCTGGCTATGTATAATAAAATAAAAGAAGAGATTGAGCGATTATTGGAAGCTAAGTTTATCAGGCCTTGCCGATATATTAAGTGGGTTTCTAATATCGTTCCTATTATGAAGAAAATAGAAAACTTAGAGTGTGTGTCGATTTCAAGGATTTAAATAAAGCCACATCAAAAGATGAGCATCTGATGCCTATAGCCGATATGCTTATCGATACTGCATCTAGAAAGAAGATTATTAACTTTCTTGATGGTAATGCTGGATATAATCAAATATTCATGGCGAAAGTCGATATCCCTAAGAAAGCTTTTAGGTGCACTGGTGCCCAAGGATTATTTGAATGGGTGGTGATAACGTTCGGCTTAAAAAATACTGGTGCAACATATCAACGCGCTATGAATTTGATTTTTCATGACTTAGTCAACCATATTGTGGAATCTACATCAATGATGTTGTTGTAAAATCCAAGAAAGATTTTCAGCATCTAGCCAATTTGGAAATAGTGTTCAAGCAGACAAGTTCACATGGTTTGAAAATGAATCCGTACAAGTGTGCTTTTTGCATATCGGTCTATCAGTTCATAGGCTTTATGATCCATGAGAGAGGAATTGAAGTAAATCGAGAAAGGGTAAAAGCCATAGGCGATACTAAACTGCTATCTTGTAAAAAGGATTTGCAAAAGTTGATCAGCAAGATTAATTATTTACAGTATTTTATTTCAAAGCTGTTTGGTCGTATTAGTTCATTTACCCCGTTACCAAAATTAAAATGAGATCAAGAATTTATCTGGGGAGTCGATCAACAAAAGTCTTTTGAGAGCATAAAGGAATATTTGTTCAAGCCCCCAGTATTAGCCGCGCCTCAGAAAAGCATACCATTTAAATTATATATATCGCTGAAGAGGCAACAATCGAAGCTGTCTTGGCACAAGAAATCAATGGTAAAGAACGAGTTATTTTCTACTTAAGCCAACGGTTAATTGATGCAAAAACTAGGTATCCTTTTGTAGAAAAAATTTTCTTGTTATTTTATTTTGTTTGTACTAAGTGAGGCATTATATATTAGCATCGGCTTGTAAAGTCATCTGTACAACGGATGTTATAAAATACATGCTATCGGCTCTGAATTTAAGAGGTCGACTTGACAAATGGGTATACACGCTCATCGAGTTCGACCTAACATATAAATTGGCTAAGGCCATCAAAGGGATTTTATAACAGGGCATGAAAATGACATGAATACCGATCTAGTATCTGTTGCCCCTTGGCACTTATTTTTTGATGGATCGGCATGCCGAGAAGGAGATGGTATCGGAATAGTGTTAGTTTCACTAAAAATATATAGTTTTGAGTTCGCATTTAGACTAAATTGCAAATATTATAATAATCAAGCTGAATATGAAGTATTACTTAAAGGCCTACAATTACTCGACAACATCGGAGTTGACTCTGTTGAGGCTTATGGAAATTCTCTATCGGTAGTTCAACAGATTAAAGGGGAATATAACTGTTATGATGAGATCTTAGTCAAATACTTAGAGCAGTGCCTTAATATAATCGGCTTATTTAATTCTTTTTTTAATTTACCATGTCCCTCATGAATTGAATGACAAGGACAACTTGTTAACTCAACAGGCATCGAGCTATGAAGTGTTTGGCCGATTGGAGGACTATGAGCAGATGGAGAAAATGATCTTGTGCATCACTACAGATGATTGGAGGACAAAAATAATTGATTATTTGACTGATCCTTTGAAGCCCACAGATCGAAAAGCTATGAGACAAGCTCTGAAATATGTCTTGCTCGATAATACAATTTATTATCGGACTTTGTAGGGTTTATTGTTATGGTGTCTTGAGTCTGAAGAAGCTAAGATGGCGATAAGAGAAGTACATGAAGGCATTTTTGGAACCCATCAATCGGCTCACAAATTGAAGTGGCTATTAAGGTGGACTGGGTATTTCTAGTCGATAATGTTGGAAGATTATTTTAAATATTACAAAGGATACCAGACTTGTCAGAAATTTGGTAATTTACAATTAGCTCCAGCATCGACTTTACATCCAATTATCAAGCCTTGGTCATTTAGAGGATGGGAAATATATATAATTGGACAAATATATCATGCGTTATCTAAAGGTCATAAGTATATTTTGGCTGCGACCGATTATTTTTCTAAAGAAACCTATTAGTAGATTTATTTAACTGGAATTGCAAAGGTAGGTAGAGAAAGTGAAGGCTACAAAAATATCAAAGGAACCTATTAGTAGATTTATTTAACTGGAATTGCAAATCGGCACAAAAGGTACTTTACCTGGCCTATGCCTGAAGCATGTGGAGAACTTTCGCCTATTTGTTCTTGGGGCTTGTGACCTCTAGAAGCCAAGACCTTCTTACTTGGTCAGCCACGCTTCTTTTCTATAGAAAAATCGGCTACAAGTGTTAGTTTTCAAAAGGTGATAAATTATGAATAAGTAGCCAATAGGTACTAACTTGGTTGGGGCTTTGTCCAGATCTGAAAGAGAAGACTAGATACCTAGAGAAGTCAACGAGTAGTCGGCAACGCTGACTCCGACGTCTGGACAAGGCCATTTGTTGGATGTGCCGACACCTGAAGGATCACTCGCAGCCTTCTTGCCAGCTAGCTTGGACTATCAAAAATAGAAGGAAGCTGATTAGTGGAGTTCAAGAACATTCACATGTTATAAACAAGAAATAACTACCTTAGCCGATACATCGCCAGTTATGTCAACGAAACTGTATAGCCTGGACTAGCACCGTTGCTAGAGCTAGAGCTACTACTATCAGAGTTAGTCTGCAGCGTTGGCTCCGTGGTGAGACCAGGGAAAAAATCAGAAATGATTGCCAATAGGGTGCACTCTTCGGGATATAAAGCTGCATAGATGGCCAACCACCAAGTGATGAAGCCTCCTACTGTCCGAGTTTGTAGGATGAAATGTGGCAAGTCCTGAATCTAAAGGTCGTCGGCTATATTTAAAGCGATTTCAGCTACTGAAGCATGATGTACTCGATCACTTGGTCATAGCTGATCAAAAAGTTGGAAGCTTGAGGGTACTTGTCCGAAGCCAAACTGCTTTGCATGCATTGACAGCAGATAAAGTTCTTATGATGGCTGGAATGTCTGACCCTTTGAGTGTAAGCTGTCAGACATCACACTTGGAGAGATGAATATCTTGAACAGGTTTAATGTTTCCTTAAGCATGTCATTACTATCGGCTGTCGAGTGTAGAAAAGATGGGCAAGGAAAACAATCGGCTTCTTTGTAGCTAAAGAAATCCTTTTTTTCCAAAGTTTTCATGATCAAGATGAAAAAAGAAAGCTAAATATTTTCTTGCTTCGATGGGTATGATCTTTGTTTCATTACTACAGCAAAGTATGAATCGCTCACCAAACGATCGGCTATTTTTGTATTCAATTTTCTGATCTTGTAAGATTTCTTCACAGGGGAAAGGAGTCGTAATTGTTGAGTCAAGTTCAAATGATCGGCTAAACATGCTGTACAGCTAAGTCTAAATAAACCAAAGAGGTCTGCCAACTTTGCCAACAGTATAGGATCCTAGTCTGATGACTAGCCGACTACGAATTATATGCATCATATGATACACTACCCCCAAAAATATTTTTCCTAGGGCTAGCCGACGGCCTCCTACCAACTGCTCAGTTGTAACTTGATAAGTTTGGGTCGGACCTAAAGACGCACCGCCAAAAACAAATCGGTCAAGCCACATATTTAGAAAGGCAATATGTTTTTTGTCTGATACTGGGCCAACACCTTTATTTTCTTCAAGGTAATTGCTCTAGCCTTCCCCCTTGGTGGAAATCAACTTGTATTATGGTTTGGCGTTGAAAGTCGACAATTGATCTCCATCTAGCCTTAAGTAACAAAGTTGTGCTACGTCCAAGAGTGTTGGGCCGATCGGACCCATCCTAAACATAAAGTGTTCAAGGAGTCCGACCATAAATAGTAAGCCATTGCCACTAAGGGCTCGTTGGACTCTGGATCGGCTAGAGAGGGAGACACTCTGCAATGCCCATCTGCTCTCACTGAGACATTTTCTACGTCGCTATCCGATTGTACCAGTCTCTCCAACTCTATCGGCCAAACCCTAAAGCTCTTGCTCCATCCATAAATATTATACTTAGGAGTGTGCAAGGGAAGTCTAGGAATATCCTATTCTATTATAGCTGGCATATCCAAATTTCCTACTGGACCTAGGTAAAATCTATCTTCACAGTCGGGTACAGGGATGAATACTTGATGAGGATCCATTGTTCTTGAGCGGACGAAGGGTGAAGTATTGAGGGTTGAAGTCTTGAAGATTGAAGAAAATGATAGTGCAAGCCGATGGTGGTTGATTTGAGAGCTTAGGTGCGTGAAAATGACATGACGGTAAACACCATATTTATAGGGGTGAAAAAACAATGAAAAGGTGGGAGATTTTCCCAAAGTGTAAGGTTCATTATGATTTTACGACGTGATAAATGGGGCAGTTACCGAGAAAAGCGGCGAGGATGACAAAGAAGATTTT
The DNA here is from genome assembly GCA_036346275.1 of Otatea glauca. Taxonomy (NCBI): domain Eukaryota; kingdom Viridiplantae; phylum Streptophyta; class Magnoliopsida; order Poales; family Poaceae; genus Otatea; species Otatea glauca. The sequence goes on along the minus strand of CM070711.1, from coordinate 11,043,122 downwards.
TGGAAGATTAATATCATCTCTCAAAAATAAGGGGCATATGCTGGCATCAAAATTTGGCAAGTATATGACCGATTTGTAACGCTAAATTAAATTTGGATATCTAGCCGACATCGATTTGAATAAGGAATTTTATCTGCATGAGATAGAATTTGATATGGTTTATGGTTTGTGACGGATCGGAGAAGGAAACGATCAGCCTATACGCTATAAAAAGGATCAGAGGCAAGCCGAAAAAACAACAACAATCAACCAAACAACCCGTATCTATTTTTTATCTACTTTCTGTCAACTAGGAGTAGCTTTTTGTAATTTAAAATCTCTCTTTGTAATTCGTTTTGATCAAAAAAGTTGCGTATCGTCAATTTTGATCATTACCAATTTACACAATTTACTCAGGTTTGTTTTTCTCCGATCTTGTTGTGCATCTCCTTTTTAGAGAAAATATGCCTTTATCAAATCATCTAATCATCCCTAACAAATTGTTTATACTTATCGTTACATACGATTTAATCGACTAATTAGCTTTTTAGATCAGATATTTATTGAAAACCTAATTAGCGGAAATAGTTGTTTAGATTGTAATTGTTTTGCCGATTGCAGGATCAAATCGGCTGGCACGCTACGAAGCAAATTAAACCTGGTGTTTACATGTGTTTGAGCTGAGCAATCCTAAGCCGTATTTTTTGGCACCAACAGAAACAAAAAAGAAACAGACCTAACACTGTGAAATGGTTGTGGTGTATTTTTAAGAGAGTACAAAGCGGACACACACTCTCTACGCACAACACCCATGTGAGACAAATCTACTGGTGATTCGCTTGCATCTGCTTCTTTACTGCAAGGACCAGATACACCATTCATAGGTAAATTATGTATCAGCAAATGAATCAGTTGCTGATGAATTTCACTTTCCTATTGAAATTCAAGTAAAAAAGATACATATACTGCCATGTCTTAGAGCAAGTGTTTACATTCTGTTGAGATGCAGAGCTACCCAGCATCATTGCACTACTATTCATATTGTTTATACTTACGATGTTAGCCATGCTGCAAGTTACTGAAAATTCACAAGAACGTAAGGAACTTGCCACTATCAAGTGTCAACAAGTAATGTATACACTATACAGAGAATGCAACACATAACTGCGAATCAAAGGCCTCGCATACATTGTTTAATACCACAAATCTGCAGTTCTTCAAACGAATGGACAGGTAGATCAAGTGTGTGTTTCACTGAAGTTTAGAAAATACAAAAATGCATGAACTCCAACTTCAAGTACCTTAGAACCAGGCCCAATCCAATAAAAGTTCCAATTAACAAGAGACTTTAGAAACTATCTAAATCTATAGAGTGAGTACAGCTATCCTCCATGCCCACATAGTTCTCAAGTGACCTTGGAATAGGAGGGACTTCAACATCCATAACACCCTCTAGCATGTGAACAACTTGCCCCATCATTGGCCTGTGATCCTCAGCATCTTGAATGCACCAGCATGCAATTCTGCAAGCTCTGTTCAGCTGCTCTACATCAGCACTGGCCTCCAACCTACTGTCCAACAGGCACATAACATCTCCTTCATTTACCTTGACTGCAGCAAAGATAGGAAAGTAAGTAAACTTCCCTTCCTTAATTTTCTCTGCATTCCTTCGCCCTGATATGATTTCAAGAAGCATCATTCCATAGCTGTAAACATCAGCCTTATGTGTGATCGGTAGCCCTGAGATCCACTCAGGCGCAAGATATCCAATGGTCCCTCGCATTGTTGTTAGTACCCTGCTGAAATCCCGACCAAGAAGCTTTGCCATACCGAAGTCTGCAATCTTAGGACAGAACTCTGCATCAAGAAGTACATTGTCTGGCTTCATGTCACAATGTACAATGCAATCCTTGCATTCCTCGTGTAGATAAGCTAAGCCTCTTGCAATTCCAAGTGCTATACGGTACCGTAGCTGCCAGCATAATTTTGTTGACCTCTCTGTGAACAGATGAGCACTCAGAGAACCATTTGGCATGTACTCATAAATCAGCAGCCTTTTTCTTCCTTCAGCACAAAACCCAAGCAGACGAACGAGATTGATATGTTGAATCATCCCAATTGTCTGCACCTCTGCCCGGAATTGCTTCTCTGCTTGGACATGACCTTTTAATTTCTTCACAGCCAGGGCGGTGGAACCTGACAATGTTCCCTTGAAAACATAGCCGAACCCTCCTTCTCCGAGTTTTTCAGAGAAAAATTTTGTTGCATTTTTTACTTGACCATACGAGTAGACCATGAGGCCAGTATTGACATGAGCTGATCTTACTGTAACTAACTTCCTGCGGAATCTACACAAAATACTCAAACCAACAATGAGGGATAGGACACATGGTACTAATATAACAGTATAATTCCTGGAACCTGTCATTTGATTTTTCTTTAACAAACTTGCTATTTTATGTTTCGCGACACCAACACGTATGTACATATGTTCACCATTTGATCTTGAACCAGAGTCAAGAACTACAGTGTTTTGCAGCTCTCCGTACCATATTAGGCATGTTAAATTATAAGAGTATGCAGTACAGGAACAGTTACTTGAACAAGCAGCTTCACACTCTCTGGTGCTTCGGACCCACAAGGACCAAGGGTTATCGGGAAATCTATCGATGCCGTCTATTTGATGAAACATCGCTTCTGCACAATTCAGAGATACATTATGCTTTCTGGAACAACCACTTTCTGCCTGATAAAATCCAATGGGGCACGTGCAATAATTTGTACTCGAGCAGAGGCTGTAAGGGCCACAAACTGAATCGAAGTCACAATAACTTTCTGGAGAAGACCACAACACAGAGTTGCAATCCTCTAGCGTCTGAACATTGATGAAACAAGATGAATTTAACTTTAAGTAAATATGTGCATCGGTGAATGTTATAAAATCATCCCCATCTTCATGAATTTCCATCCAGCTGGGAAAAATGCCAGCAAATGTCGTACCAAGCTTGCGGATAATGAATCCTCGACTTTTGCTTGTGTCTAACTCCAGAGTACAACTATAATATGAAGAGAAGTTATATGAAAGGGAGATGTTTTTGCCAGTAATTTTGTTAAATCCAAGGCTTCCCCCAGGGAGCAGTGTATCAGTTGGATAATCGATACTCTGCCAGAACATCGTAGAAGCTTTTGTTTGGTCTCTTATTACAAGATTGCCGTTGTCAAGAAGTACTGCAACGGCAGAAAACGAGGTACTACTTGTAGAATTTGTTGACCAAACAGGAGAATCATCGTTGAGTAGGCGTAGGGTGCCATCTTCAAAGAGGCTAAATGATGCAGACCAAGGGTTAAGAATTATGGTATCTGTATCTGGCTTCCAAACTGATGAGTAAATTATGGTATCTGTATCAGGCTCATCCCAATCTGATGAACGACAAGATGAGTTGGTGAACCAGATGCAAAGAGAAGAGTCATAATAACATGGAGGCTGTAGGCAATTGAAACCAAACTTAAATACACCATTTTTTGACAGCAAAATCTGGCTACCACTCAAGGATTGGCCTGGAAGGAGGGTATCTGTCGCATTATTTGCATGCGAGAATCTGCACACAGGATGAACAAGGATGATCAATGACAGAAGTATTACCGTGAAGGGCGGCAACAGCAAAGGCTTGCACTTGTTTGCCTTCTCCATTTCGGAAGGAATTTCTCGTTAACTAATTGGGGTGTGCTTGCTTAGTAATGAGGGTCCTCCGTCCCTCCCGAGTCCCAACCGAACAGGGGAGTGTGAGCCAAGTCAAGAGGGTCGCTTTTCAAGTCTAGAACAACTCTAGCGTCGACTTGCTTTAAGTCAAGAATGATCGGCTATATAGTGGACGGGTATTTTGTAGCATTACCTGTCCAATGGGCACACGACTTATGCTTTGATTCATCACAACGGTGCCTCAGTAGGTAAACTTCTGGAAATCACAACATATATAAATGAACGTTGAACACGTCGTCTTAGTTGGCATTGTCAGAGTAAAGAGAGGTCCATCATATCAAAAGGAACTTGTAATTTAGTCTGATTATGCTATATGATCTACTCTGACGTTTTGGCAATGTGTGAATGTGTTCGTTCGGTGGCACAAATCAGATCATAGCATGCAAATCAAAAAATTACTCGTCGCCAGATCGAAGAAATCGGCGTTACCTCTTTATTTACGATGGCCATCGGTGGGGATGCAGCCGGTGTTGAGCCATTTTGTCGAACACCTTAGCTTCATTCAGCTTTGCCCAACGTGGCTTTGGACCACACCACAGGCCGCCGGACACCTGATGGGCACCGTAAGTGTAGCACACCTAAGTACCTAACACACCCACATGTCTAGCCATGCTTCTAATAGATTGGGATTTGGAGATAAATAGATAAAGGTATATTTAGAAAGCACGTATTTTATAAAAAGGTTATAAGAACGAAATGAGTTGGGTTCGAACACTTGTTTTTTTCAAACGCTTGTAACATTTTTTTTCTTACGCCGGTAACATTTTCTTTCTACGCGTGCAACATTTTCATTCGATAACAATAGAAATATTCGTGCGAAAAAAATATTGCAGAGATTGAAAAAAAAATATTGCAGACGTTGAAAAAAAATGTTGCACCAACGCGTCCGAAAAATGAACAGTGATCGGACGTCCGATTGCTAGTTATTCCCTTAAAATAAACCATTTAATTCCCACAGAATTTTTTTAAAAAAAGTCGGCTCGTTCCAAACGACGGCCAAAGAAATTTTTCCCTTGAACGAAGTTACCAGCGGATGTTTTATGGGATTCGCTTCACAGTACCTTGTCAGGAAACTCTCTTTCTTGCAAATTCTAATTCCGGTTGTACGTCTCGCGATTGTTCTACATGCAAAGTTCTACTTCCGTAAAGATTACCATGCAAGCATGGAATCCGACAGTCCACAGGAGTAGGTAGTAGTTGCGCTAGTCTCTTCTGAGCAAAATAACTGGGTCTAGCAGGTCCACAGGAATCTATATATATTAAACAAGTAATTCCCACTAACTACTTTAATGATATTTATAACTACTTCAATGATATTTCGTTCTTGTCTGGTACAGCCATAATCTTTATTGGTTATAACCTTTGAATGAAAATTAAATGCCATAGATGTTCTCTTATTTATATAATCTTATAATTCTTTTAGGTTCTACCATATTTCATCTAGATCTGTTCAAACATTACAACCAAAATAGATCATGAGTCGATCCTGGAAAGCAAATGTCATCTGCAATTTCTTTCTGCCACATGATGTAGAGGAGATTTTGAAGATCAAGATTCCAGGAGAGCCAATGGGAGATTTCGTTGCTTGGCAGTTGGCATTATGAAAATTCGGGATGTTTCTCTGTGCAGAGTGCCTACCGCCTTGGTATGCAATTCCAGAATTTGGAGTGTGGGCATCCGGCATCGAGTATGCATGGAGAGGGGGATAGACCGATTTTGGAAGAAACTTTGGAAGCTGCAGGTCCCTCAGAAAGGAAAAAACTTTTGCTCAGCGGCTGATACGTTGGCTGGCAACCAAGGTGAACAAATGGCGACGTACACTTGCAACAAATAAGGTATGTGATATTTATGGAAGAGAAGACGAGGATATAGCTTCCATGCCATGCTCCGGTGTAAACATGCTGCTGCACTTCGGGAGGCCATGCGCTCCAAGTGGTCGCCACCACCTTAGGAGTAGCTCTGACTGACAGGGCCGGATTGGCTGCTTCTGCTGCTTGATTCCCTCTCTGAAGACCGGCGAGGAGTGGAGGGATACACCGTACACTCGGTGGTTGCCGAGAAGCCGAGGCCGACCGCCGGCCGCTGTGCCGTGCGACGGCTGGCCAAGAAGGGCGCGGCCCGTCTTGCCGCAGCTGTTTCTGGGCGAGAGATGGCCGGGGGCGTGTGCTCGCCGAGACGCAGACGCCTAGGGAGGTTGGATTGGGAATTTTTTTTATTTAATATTTTTTTTTATTCTTTTTTTCAAAAATAGGCAGCCAGTTGAAAAAATCGCGTTTACAGGCCCCGAACCCAACGGCTCTTAACGGCCAGAAACGGCAGCCAACCGCTGTCGCCCAGTGCTAGGACGACAGGGGACAAATAAAAGCCCTGCTCACTCGGCTGAGGCAAGCAGCCGAGACAGAAGAAGAAGAGAAGAAAAGGAAGAAGAAGAGGGGAAAAAAGTCGATTCGTCGTTTTTACGAAGGTATATTTACAAATTTTTGTATGATTGTTTAGTTATGTAGAAGTTAAATGAGCGTTTAGAATTTTTCGGATAGTGTTGTTTAGAAATTTAATGTCGCAGTTCATATTTAGAACTTTAGTGTAGTATTTAGTTTTTATAAATTTCAGGATTATATAGTATTTAGTACGCTACAAATTTAATGTAGTATTAGAAATCTATTATATTGTTTGGAAAATTTAGGATTGTGTAGCGTTTAGAATTTCTCGGATAGTGTTGTTTAGAAATTTAATGTCGCAGTTCATGTTTAGAACTTTAATGTAGTATTTAGTTTTTAGAAATTTCAGGATTGTATAGTAGTTAGTACGCTACAAATTTAATGTAGTATTAGAAATCTTATATATTGTTTAGAAAATTTAGGATTGTGTAGCGTTTAGAATTTCTCGGATAGTGTTGTTTAGAAATTTAATGTCGCAGTTCATGTTTAGAACTTTAATGTAGTATTTAGTTTTTAGAAATTTCAGGATTGTATAATATTTAGTACGCTACAAATTTAATATAGTATTAGAAATCTATTATATTGTTTAGAAAATTTAGGATTGTGTAGCGTTTAGAATTTCTAGGATAGTGTTGTTTAGAAATTTAATGTCGCAATTCATGTTTAGAACTTTAGTGTAGTATTTAGTTTTTAGAAATTTCAGGATTGTATAGTATTTAGTACGTTACAAATTTATTGTAGTATTCAGTATATAGAAAGTGAATACAGTGAAAATAGTAGGCAATATTTACAAATTTAATTTGGTAGGGTTAATGTAATGTGGCACAAATATAATGGTAGGCGAGTCGAATTACTTATTTATAGTCGTATTTTGTAGTACAATCAATGTACGTTTTGTATATTGTATTTTAGAGTAATATTTTTCCGTCGGACGTTGTAGCATGTCGGAGAAATTGTATTTCTAAATATTTTATGGAGATGGGGAGATAGCACAGGGGGCGGATGGGGTGGATTTATCATCATTTTCAAGAGTCGTACGGGGCATATGCAGACCGAGCGATAGGACATACAGGGGTTTATTGGAGTGGATGTCTTGGATGTTCAGTTTGGATGCCCAGACTGTTCGGTTGCGGGTCTTAAAGATCAGTGTTTGTAACTTATGACCATTTTCGTTACAAATTATTTATAATCAATACTAAGAGGTATCAATTCTTTAAAGATTTAAAATATTAAAGTACATCAGTACTATGAGCATTTTCATTATTTCTATCCTATTGATTGTTCTCGGAAAATTAATTAGGAATTAAAAATTTTCTGTCCTATTGATTATTCTCGGAAAATTAATTAAGACCGGAGCCTAGTTTTGCAATTTTCAAAACCGAACGCCTAGTTTTGAAAAAAAGATTTAAAAAATATTAAAGAAAAAAAATCCTCCTTTCTCCTCTTCTCTTCTTCTTCCTTTATCTTCTTTCTGTCTCGGCTACCTTGGTCCTGTCGCCCCTATCTTGGGCGATCGCCCCTGTCTCGGGCGACAGGAGGGCCCACCGCCGACGGCTCGCCAACTGCCATTACAGCGCCGTGAGGGAGGGAGCCTATCGCCCATGTATAGGGCGATCGCCCCATACACGGGTTATGGGTGTCCATTTTTGCAATTTCTCAACCCGGATGCCTAGTTTTGAAAAAAAACATTAAAAAGAAATATTAAATTAAAAAAATTCGTTGGATTGGTGTAATGCTTGGGCCTTGCAGCCTAGTAGACTCTGAAAGTCTGAATATGGTTGGGCTCTGAGCACAATAAAGATTGCGAGGCTGTGAGATAAAACAGAAGCAAAAGAGGGGGGAAACATTTTTTAGAGCCCAAAAAATAAAAAATCAGAGCTGACACCGCGACCTGACTGGTGTTGATGCGAGGCAAATATAGTGATGCCGCAGTTGCATCTCCTTCCTAACAGGAAGGACCAGATACAAATCTGAAATCATAGGTAACCATGTGTTAGCAAATGGATCAGTTGCAGATGAACTTCACTTTCGTATTGAAGTTCAACTAAAAAAAGTTACATATACTGCCATGTCTTAGAACAAGTGTTTTACATCCTGTCGAGATGCAGAGCTACTCTGGATCACTGCCCTACTGTTCATATTGTTCAGTATCGTAAGATGCTGGCCATGCTGCAAGTTCATCAAAATTCACAATAAACTAAGGAACATAACACTATGTATCAACAAGTATACATCGAGCGCGCGGCAACACATAACTGAGAAGCCTAAGCCCATGCATTGTTTAATACCATAAATCTGCAGCTCTGCAAATGAAAGAACCAAGTCGACCAACAAAGCATGAGTTGAAGAGACTGGAGGGTACACAGTGTGTGTTTCACTTCAGAAAAAAAAATGCATGAACTCCGTGTACCTTAGAACCAGTCCTATCCAATAAAAGTTCCGACTAACAAGAGACTATAGAAACCATCTAAATCTACTGAGTACAGCTATCCTCCATGCCCACAGTTCAAGTGACCTCGGAATAGGAAGGACTTCAACATCCATAACACCCTCAAGCATGTGAGCTTGCCCCAATAGAAGGGCTGGGTTGTTGTGCCGAATATGGTTGGGCTGGATGCGTCTAGATCACACGAACTAGAAAGACGTATGTGTTAGTTCCTCTCCGTAATGATTCCGATGAAATCCAACAACAGTCCACTGGAGGTAGTAGTCTGCATCATTTCTTGTGTTGTCACTTTCTTTTTAGAGAGTAAGAGAGCTGATAAAAGGGCCAGCCTTGGACCAAGGCCACGTGATAAAATCACAGAAACAGCTAAATAACCAAGAATAATGCTTCATCCAGTGCTGCTATATTGGAGTTGAAATTCAGCAGATCGAAGTAAAATTCCACCTTTTGAGCCCTTTACAGATTGATGACAAATGATGTAACAATTTAGCAGGCTTACCAGTTTGCAAATGGGAGAAAAGCAAAGCAAGGAGCGAACAGCGCTGCTAAGTCTCCAGTGTAACCTTCGACCCGTGATGATTAGTTATTGCAAATCATTGGCATCCAGTCTGGACAGGAACGGTGCACAACGAACAATTAACTTTCTAAAATACAACAGAAATTTTGTTAAGCTGATGGGAAGGTTACATGTACAAGTTTATAATTACAGCATCACGACAACTTGACAGCAACCATAGCCGTGTTAATTTACATCTTCACACTGCCTCTGCACAGACCTGAATTAAAGTTGCAAATTATGAGCCATTAGAGTAGGTCTTTTGCAATTTCAAAAGCAGCAACTAACTCAGTTCATTGCACTATTTCACACAAACTGAAACCCCTTAAAAGAAATTTTTTTTGCCTTGTTTCATTATAATAGCACTTTATTTTATAGTTCAATCAACAATATGCACTAGATGCAGAAATATTCACAAAAAAACATTCTACCAGTCCAACGCAGTCGAATGCGAGGGGGGGAAAGTACCACTAGAAATGATTAAAAGCAATTACGATGTCAATATCTCAAAATCTAAATGAAAAACCTGTTTGTAAAGAACATGATTCATCAATACAGGCTTACACCCAAATTGTGACATTCTTTTTTAAGAGAAGCTCTGAAAGAACATCCCAAGGTGTTAAACCTGAAACTAAATAGTTAAGCTAGAGCAAGATAAGATCTTTGGTCGATATAGTTAGCTCTGAACGTGCCAACAAGGTATGGAAACAACTCCATTCATATGTTTGTTTTGAAGTCTGTTACCAAAACACCAATATAAAAAATTGGTTTGCTTTTGCAGAATAAGAAGGCCAAGAATGACGGAATATACCATATTGGCTCTTCTGTTATGACCTCTGCGGCTGCAAGCAATTGTAGGAAGTTGAATACGAGGAGAAATCCTGCCGTGAACACTCAAGAGTGTTAATTTGGAGAAGTGATTTAGTAGTAACTGTTAGTGTGTGTAGGGCTTATAGTGTAATTTGGCCTTTATATTTCTGCGCTCCCTCTTATTCTGGGCAGGCATTAGTATCATGTGTGTAAATATTCTTAACAGAATTTCTGCCTATAGCAGCAATTCCTTTTATTATTTTCTCGGAACCTCTTCAACGTGCTGCGCTAGATATCTCTCTAGAGGCATAGAAATGCCAAAAGGCAGAAAGAGTTTAATCCAAAACTCTCAGGATACAAGATCTAATCCAAGATCTAAGGCAAGATCAACAAGTTCTATTGATAGGTAAGAGTGTACATGAGTAAGTTACAAAACTAGAGGTTCTCACCTCTATTTATAGGCTTCATAAAGCCCTCAAAACTCAGGTACTACTCATAGACAGCTAGCAAACATGACCCCATACTACGTTAAGCAAAATACATGACATTATCCATGAAATCATCTAGCTTGAGGAATAAGTTATCTAGGAGTAAGAAGTAGAAGTACTTGCTTCTAATCATCAGGCAGAGAAGGGGATATATAGTATACCCATATCTTGGAATATTAGTGACTAACCTAATGGGCAAGTAGTTGTATATCCCCAAGGCACTTGAACCAAACTCATTGAGAATTATCTGCCATGATTTAGTTGGAGATTGATGAAGTTTGCAGAGGAAAGTTCCTGTAGTGACAACAGATCATGCTTTCAGTCACCAGCAAAGCCAATTCAAAAACAGAACTTTCCATCACAGTTTGGCTAATACAAAGGAAGATTTAATTACAGACTTCATTGTTGAAAAAACATAGTAAACTAAATGCTAAATTCAACCAGTTAATTAGATAATATTTAGGCCAAGAATACAACCACCACAGCAAAAAGGAACATCAAAATCAGATGTTGGTAAATGATAATTACCAGGGAAAGTAAGCATAAAAGCACATGACGCAATTGAACATTCAGCATTCCAACGCATACCTCTGAATCTACAACGAAGAACAATGTAACATAATGTTAAATCATGTTTGTCGAAATGAATACTAGTGCCTAGTAATTACAACTGAACCTAGTACAAGCAAAGAAAAGGATTTTACAGAAATAAACAATCAATCCAAACAAGACACTGGAGTCTGGAGATTGGAGAATAAGCTGAAGGCTGTAGCAAGCTACTGAAGATCATATTGTCTTTGATCAACTTGTGTGAACAACTGCAGAACCTGAGATTTCTCAGGCTCTGAATCTAACCAGCATGAGATCAGTATTGCTATATAGGAATATAAGCCCAGTCAAACCCCTTAACAAGATCATGCAGCTTCCTACTGTTGCAAATGGACCTTGGTCAATTGCAGTGGACCAAAGGCCAAAATATGTACATGTACATGTGTAGGGAAATAAGCAAAGAAGACCCTGAGACTAATCACACAGCTAATGCAATATCTAACACCCCCCCTCAAACTCATGGTGGATCAACAACACTGAGTTTGGAAAGGTAGAGGCGAGGACGAGGCCGAGCTCGCATCGTGGACAGTTACCCAAGGCAAGGACGAAGCATCGACGAAGTTCCTGGCGCCAATGGCTCAATCTGAGGCCTCTAGGGCTGGATCGAAGGCAGCAGCGGGGGAAGGAACAGCAGCAACCGCAAGGGCCGTGGCAGAGGGCGGGCCGGCGACCACGTCTTGGGCAGCGATGACAGAATCCAAGGCCAGATCTAAGGCAGTGGCGGGAGGAGCAGTGACGGTGTCCAGCTCGGTGTTCCCAAGCGGCACTGGCTCGAAAAAAGAGCGACGATGGTAGGAGGGGTCCAAGGTGGCAACCAAGAGGGTGGTGGCAGTCAGGAAGCGGCAGCAACACCGGCAGACCGGCGACAACGGGAGGTAGTGGAGGGTCTAGGGTTTTGGGTGGCAGGAAAACCCTAACCATTGCACTGATGCCATGTTGCAAATGAACCTTAGTCAATCGCAATGGGCCAAAGGCCAAAATATGTGCATGTGTAGGGATATAAGCAAACAAGACCCTATATCTAACACCTACAAGCTCCTTAAACCCATCTTACACAAGGAGCACCTCAAGCTTAAATGCTTAATCCAAACCTACACTGAGGGAAGCTGTAAACAAGAGATACAACTATCAGTGGTATAAGGGCAAATCTTCGATGAGCAAATTGTTTGGTTGGCACCCAAAAATTTGCCCTACCAATGTATGGCAAACTTTGGCAAGAATGAACTGGGACATCAATGTTAAGGAGAATCTTGTTAAAATATTGGCAGCAAACCAAATGCATTCCAAATCCAATCAACACACCAAATCTTGCAACCAAAATTCGGTCACCTTGGCTACAAATCAAAACAAAAGCCCCCAAATCTTAAAAAGCCAGCCATTCAAATTCAATTTGTTGTGACTAAATTTCCAACATAATAGTATACTAGCATGCAGGTTCCAAAAAGTGGTGGTAGCATTATTGGAATTCCTGTAAATGCCAAGTTAAGATGATTTTATACTATTTATAATGGGTCGATGCCAACTTTATTTGTTTCTAGAAATTTATCTTTACTAATTGGATCCTAGGAGGGGGAAAGATAGAAATTACCACATTCATCAGAGAACAAGACAAATACCTAGAAATTCTCACATTATTCAAGAAAAAGAAAAAATCTCATCCACATGTCTTACGACCTAAAGGTCATGATATACCTATAAGAGGTGTCATACTAATCATAACAATATATACACCTCTTGTGCGCAAACTCCCAACTCCCATGTTGTACCATAATCTAATTCTATGAGGAAACGAATTAATGCTAGCTATGTGTGCATATGACAATGAATTGGATCCAGATTGATACCAAATTGTTGTAATCCATGTATACATACACAAATACCCTTTTTCTCTTGTCTAGAACATCTCTCTTGCCAACAAATACAACCGTGTCCACTATAAGGACAAAAGATCAAAGGGTTAACTTTGAAGTCAGCTAATAAAAGAATTTATGTTGCACGCATGTTGGTAATGAATTGGATCCAAACTACTGCCAAGCATGTATGCCTTTTTAATTTGTTGTCTCGGCCAGAACTTACCTGCCAACAATACAGCCAGGTCCACGTGAAGGAAAAGACCAAGGGAACAACTTTGAGCCATGTTAGTACTACAAGAAAATATTATGCCTCCAATCGGATTATTCCACGATGCAAAATCCAGACCCATAGGTTAATCTATGAGGTATGAAGCTAGGAATTACCATATTAATCGGAGAAGACAAAATACTAGAAATTCCCGCGCTAACTGTAGAAAAGTCTCAAACGGAACTTCGTTCGTACATATATACTGGGAGCCAGGAAAGTCCGTGACTAACAAAGACTAGTCCATGCATGGCAAAAAAACATTACGAAATTCATTTGTATCACATATAGAACTCCTACATGCTATGCATCCATGAGTCCGAATAGAACAAAAGAAAGATTCTGGACAAGGACTATCAACAAGGAACAGAACAGAATGGTAAAAACAACCTATTGCTATCCTAAGCATGCTAACAAACCAGTAAAAAAAGCATGATAATAAAATCAAAATTCAAATGTAATATATATATGTAAAAAATAAATCTAAATTTAAACTTTATAATCACATTTTTTTAATTATTAAAATTGTATATTGTTCATAGTGTTATGTACTTATGCTTGAAGTCCATCATGCCAATTATAAAAAGGCAGCACAAGCTATGCAATCACTGTTTGTGGTGCATTCATGCAATCAACTTTCGGTTTGGGCACCAATTCAGCATGAAAAGTTCCAAAATAAATTGGTGGTGTTTGCTGTACAGTGTCCTAGCACCATTAAAATTACAAATTCAAATTCAAAATGTGTTGGATGAAATAAAAGAAGATAAGTTTTCCAGGAAAAGTAGCATTTTCTTTTTGCCTTTGGATTTATTATTGTTTGGTTAGATTTTTTTTATTTTTGTTACTCATACAGTAGAATGAATTTAAACTTGAAAATTTATACATAGGTAGAGTAAATTGAGAAGTAAATCTAGAATTTCCTAAAGAACTTTTCTGTGTTGATTTTGTACCTAAACTAAAAGTGATTGCATGAGTTTTGTACCACAAAGGGTGATTACAATGCATTTGTTGCCATCATGTAAATTTATAGGGAACAGTACTATAAGTTTATACAAGGATTTTTAATTCCTATGTTTTTTACTTATATTTTCAATTCCTTTAGGTCATGTTTGGAACACGAGAACTTTCTCGACTACTGCAGGAATTAAATTATTTTCTGTATAAATTCTGTCAAATTACCGTTAAATTTCACATCATTTCTTGTGTTTCTCCGATTCATGAATTCAACTTTTCTACACTCCAAAACAAACCCTTCATAGTAAGAATTCAATTTCTACAAATACGTAATAACATATTGCATTCACATAAAAAAGGTACATAAATTTCTTGTCCGTGCAGGCGCACGGGTTGATGACTATTATTGTAAATTTATAGTTGAGAAGTGTAAATTGTTGCATATCATTTGTGACTTGGTAGAGAAACAAAACCCCAATTATGCCCTGATCCCAGAAAAATTTCAGTCAATCCCCAGGTGGTTTTAGTGTGTGTTTAATTTGAACTAATTTTCTTACCAGTCTAATATGTAACTGGCTGTAAACCACCTGCATTTGGTACCCCAACCTTAGTGGGCTGATACCATGGACCTGTTAAACCAGCCACATGGTAATTTAAATTCTTGCAAAGCATTTATCGGAGTTTGGACACATTACAACACTAATTAAATGGGTCATATTCTCTTAACATCTTAATAGTAACCCAATATCAGTTTATAACTTATGCTGCTCGTGTGCTTTGACAAGAAAATGCTTGACCCTGGTCAATCAAGACCCCACTTAACCAGTGTCACAAAAATCAATGTCCTATTCAAATTATGTCAAAATATATATCCAAGCTTAAAGACCAAGAAGAGGCCGATTATCCATACTATCTGTAAAACCCCAGGGGTCACATTTTTCTTAAAGGCCAACCCACAGAGTGGGTGGGCCTACACATTCGTACCAACTCGCTTGGGCTTTCGTACTCGCTTCGCTTCGCCCAAAATGGAAAGCCCAGAGTTATTGCATGTGGGCTAATAGGCATTATATGCTAGTACAGCTCAATTTAAACTTCCATTGTGGGATTAACCCATCAGTTCTACAAAAATGGGCCACACGGCCCGCATCCAAATTGGGCTGGGTGCATTATCAGAATAAGCAGACCATATAATTAACAAAAAACCGAAAAGATAAGCTTGCTACCTCAAGCATATTTTCCTCAATAAAGCAATTCAGTCCCGTGCTTGCAGCGTCTGCACCATTGTGCTGTAGGATCCTTAGCTTCCCTTCCTATAGTTCACCACAAATGGAAGCATCAGTAATGCAAGTAATACGCTCCACCTTTGCTTATTGATATAATTTTTTTTGGTCACCTTAGTCCCATAAACAAGACCATCTCCAGGTGAAGGATGAAAGCATGCAACATTGACTTCATCTTCAGCACTAGGAAGAACTCTTACCAGCTCCATATCCGAAACTCTGTAAACCTAAAGTAATGGGAAAAAACAAGAAGATTACATCATAGCCTTGGATTCTACGAAAGCATGAGGACACTAAGAGGAGTTGTCAACTCTAATAAGAAAATAGTTTCAGATTCCAAATGTCAGAAATAAGTATCAAGCAACAGCAAAATCAGTATTACCAGCCTTTCGTTACTGATACACCTATGCTATGGGGTAAGCTAACCGTATGTACCTCCAAGATAGTGTATACAGGAATTCCGGTCTCCCCATCCATGATAATGCTCCTAAGCAGTGAATTATGACGACGACCATATGCCAACAGTATGTGTTCTGAAGTAGGCGAGAACTGCAGTGAAAAAATACATTAGGCTCAGATTAAATGACGAGAATTGCGTTGTAGACAAATACTACTCAGGGGTGGGTCTGAAATGAAACAGGCCATCGACAACAAAAAGCTGTTACAGAATGGTTCTCGAGACACAAGCCCCAACTTTGCGGCTTATGGTAGAGAAGGAAAGACAGGAGATGCCTGTTTATCATTCCCAACATAACAAGAAAAACGGACACACGCACACAAACAAATGAGAAGAAAATAACCTGAATGGAAGTTAAGCAATGAGCCGCCCTTATTGCTCTTGACGCAAGAATTGTCCCAAACCTACAAGGAAAATGCATTCACAATTTCAAAATAAGTAGAACATTTACAAACAGTAACCTGATAAAGAACAAACTGTAACCAAATAACAGAAAAATTACGTTGCCTCCTCAAGAGAATAAACCCGAAGCTCATAAATAACTCGGTGAGAAGGAAGTGGGTGACGAGTTGGTGATGTTCCAGCCCCTGTAGAATCATACTGCACAGGTAATTGGCTACCACGGTCGCCTTCTGTTTGAGGCAGCAAACATGCAACACAAGCTACCAGAAATCGTCCACAAGGGGAAAAATGGGCACCCATTTCACTGCAATAACATATAACTTTGGAGTAAGTAAAGCTATGTCAACTCTCACATTAGACTAGTCAAAGATATCCTGTGTATTCTATTTAAAAATGTTGCTGACTACTATTAGTTATGTACCAGTTCAGAAATGACACAAGAATGGAGTAAAGGATCCATCTTTTGTGTATACAACAGCAAAGACATTAGCAAATAATTGGAAAAGAATAACAGATCGTGTTCTACAAGAAAGTAGGATTAAAAGGAAACCAAAGAACATTGGATCACCTGCAAAGAACAGCATGAGAGATTGTCAAGCGGCATGCCTCAGGTTCTAATGCAACACATGGATCCATGATATCATGCCGCCATATTCTAAGCTTCACTGTACAAGGTAATTCGGCAGTACCAACAGCAGGCAGTGGAGTAGTACCAGCAGCAAGCAGTGAGGTAGTAAGTTCTGATCCAACTCCTAATGAGGCAGCATGAACCTCAGGTTCATCAATTTGAGGACCCGGCAGTGAACTCCCAACCCCAGGTACAGAGGCCAAAGCCTGGGGGTGTGAGGCATAACGTCGATTTGATCCTCTAGAACTGCCGGTGGTAATTGGAATTGATGATGAAGAACCTGAATGTTCAAAATTATGCACGTATGGTGAATCCCTAGTCAAGTTCATAGTCCCAGCAATACCACCGAGAGGTAGGATTCCAAGGACATTATTGTTCATAAGTACAGGGTGCAAACCTGTATGGCTTTGGGCCATAAACCAACCCTGCAAAAAAGGCAGCTCCCAGCTACGTGAGTCACTGAAGAGATCGCCATGGTTATTTCCACCCTCTGAATTTCTTAGGAACATTTGTACATCTAATCCACTAGAAGTGGTGAACGAATTCATTGGCATACGATGACTACCAGGTTCTGAAGGCCCAGCTATTGCCGGAATTGGTGTACTGTTGCTCAGAGAAGGCATTTGCACATCATCTCCGGCACTATACCTCTCCAGGTTACTAGTAGAGCTACTGCCCTGCAATCTTGAGTTAGGTTGCCCCCTAGCAGGGTGCATCTCGATTCCACTTAATCCAGATGCACTGGATGCAGAAACTGTATCAACTATATTATTAAACGCAGATGGATCTCCAGGGCATACATCCATAGGGGTAACAAACTGGTTAGACTGTTGATTTTCAGCATCTGATGCCAATGAATTTTGAGCTAAAGATGATGACCTCTGCTGCAAATTGGTTGAATTACTAGCCAAGTCATTGCGAAGCAGACATATACTTCCATCATCCCTGAGGAATGCAGGCCAAAGTAGAAAAGGTGATGACATATTGCCTGACATATTAGACTCAAAATGTGGACAGCATCTGGAGTTAATGTTTGCAAAAAACACAGCCGATGGATAGTTTGAATAGCCAGAAGATGTTGCAAGGGTCAGCGGTGAGTCCGCAGAATCAATATTATTAACCTGAAATTTAAGCAGTTCTGCATTAGTTCTGCCAGAAAACATAATACTATGGAAAGAAAGCATAAATGCAAAACAAAGGATATTCTACATTTCTACCTCTGCCGTTAGAAGATATGGAGCACCATGAGGGTGAAAATGCACAGCTCTCAATGACCGACGGGTTCTTAATATAATGGGTGGGGCAGAAGCCTCATCTCTCTTATTGTAGTTCCATATGTACAACTGATACATAAATACATTTTATTGAGCATTAACATATGTTATTTTAACAACAGTTGATAAAACAAGTACAAAAAAGACTTTATTTTTTGCTTCAAGCTCATCACTATGGGTCTCACTTTGTGACCTGATGCAACTGCCAGAATCTCCCCCCTTGCATGAAATGCAATGGATGCAATTGGTCGATCTGCCAAACAATATAATAAGAAGTTAGTGCTGCTTCAGAAATGCCAATGGATAGAAGGTAGCATAACATGCAGTCATGGAGTCTGTATGAGAGATATTACGGAAGTCTTGAGATCCGATACACTCTGAGGTATTAGCATCCCAGAGACGGACTTCATAATCCAAACTTCCACTAGCAAGGATATCAGAATGTAATGGATGGAATCTAACCTGCAATAGAACATCAGCTTAACAAATATGTTTTTGGAATAATATTGGATAGCAACAAACAAAACTGCAAAAAAGGTATATGATTCTTATTTTGTAAAACATCTTTGAAATGCTCTCCTGGACTAAGATTGCTGCCAAGTGTCAAATATGTGGTACAGAGACAAACAAGACAAACTGATATTGATTAGCCAAGTGAATATTAAAAAACAAGAACCATATTATTATTAGGGTCATTTATTTAAAGAGCTTGAAGCACATATTTTCCTGCTTATATACACTAGAAAAATGATACCAGTATTAATAGACATACCACCCAAGGCGTGCGTCGATGTCCACTCAACACTTTCAAACATTTCCCAGTTTGGCGGTCAATTATTTTAACAGTATGGTCACCACTGGGGGAAAAGAGAGAGTTAGTCAACATGAATTCCAGTTCAGTCCATATATTCATCAGCAATAAACTTACTGCGTGGATGCAAGTGTTTTTCCATCAGGACTGAATGCAGCTGCAATAGTTGACCTAGGGGGTGGCAAAAGAGGGCAATACTTGGCGGACCAACGATGCAGGGACTGTGATTCGGCCCTGTAGACAGTAAGGTTTAAATAACTCAGCCAATGATATATTAAATGTCAAATCAAAAGTATAAAATCTGTAACCCAATAATCAATATAGATATAATGGCAAGTTGTTCTTAAATCATCTTGATGAAAAGAATGCTTTCTTACCATGAAAATAAATCATGTTTAGCATCTGTAGCAGCATATCTTAGCTCAGTGGAATCAGCATCACATGTTGGAGGCTTGCTCCAGAGCCTTTTAGCTTGGTGTTTTGTTCGAGGGGAGACCTCTCGCTGAGTTAATAGATTAAAAATGTTTCTGATGATAACGGACAAAGCAAAGGTTATATTCAACAAGTGATCACATTAACTACAATACTACTAGCAAATTTGTGTTATATAATCCTCTATTAATAATATTCAGAAAATGTCTCATGCAGTTTATTTCCACAGAATGGATAACAGGGATACCACCACAGTTCAAGGCGCTAGCAGCTGATGCCGTGTAGGAATGCACCCTGACCACCATGGCAGACATCATATGGGGCTACAAACAGTGGTATTAACACTGATGGGGCTAATATCATCGGGGACAGCATTAGCCATGCAGCAATTTTCCCAAAAGAACAGATGTCCAGCAGTGTTGTCTCATGACACTAGGAATTGTGTAAGTCCCCAGGTGGTAGAACCAAGTTTTCCAGTGACATTCAAGATGTATGTTGCCTTGAAGTTTGTTAAGCACAAAGACTATGCCATAGCCCGTGACATTAGCTCCAGAATTACTAATGCTAATTCTTGTGGCATTAGGCCCTTTTGATATTTCTGCTAGAATGGACAGCAGTTAATCCAATATGGCAGGCCTCCAGGGCCAACAGCCTAACACCACGCCAGGATGTATGGTCTTAGCTTAGCCTTAGGGTCCATTTTCTGGAATAAATACGCGATGTCCATTTAAAATGTTGTTCTAATATGGTTATTTAATAAAAAAAAATTGTACAAAAATTTTTAACTCCGGGAAAAAAGATACAAACTTAACTTTGAAGTGACAATCAAACTCAATACAAAGATGCTAACTCATCATGGGGTATACACATATCATCCCTCCTTTCCTATTGTCAAAAATTGCACATTCATGCAGCATTGGTTCATAGCATAGAATAAAAAAGAAGTTATAAAACTTCTTTTACCTACTGAGTTGAAGATTGTTGTCAATTAAACTAATAATTAGTACCTGCTAAATTCTTGTATGATGTACCTACTTCTCCAGCCAAAAATGCAAGTAAAGATGGGATAAAGCACTATTTACCTTTGCCTTGACCTTCTTAGTGATGGGGTTTGATGGCTAGGAACTGAACAAGAAAATGACACTGGAGCGGAAGTATGCTTCGAGCCTTCTACCCAATTTTCATCCATTTCAGGCCGTTAATATATTCACCTAAAATTAAACTAGTCAACCAAGTAAAATAACATTAAATGATGGTTGAATTCTATGATAAGTGAAGTTAAGTGAATTTTTTTTAGAATAATGTTTCAGTAAAACAACTTGGACATCCTAGAGGGAATTCTAACCCCAAACATCAGAAAATCTAACACATGAACAAGCTGTATAGTTCAGCAAATTGAGAGCACGGTAGTAGTGACTAGTGACAGGCATCATATCCTTATTTGCAACAGTCCATGTTCAATCGTAAGCTAGTGTGTAACAGAGGTAAAGTTGCCACAGCAGATTAGAGCATCATGTGACTTCAGGACTCAGGTACAATAAATTAACCTCATAATATTCTTCCGTTTGAGATATTCCCAAAAAAATTTCACAAAGTATCCAGCAGCATTGCAGTCAAAGGCACACGAGGCGCATCCCTTGCCTAGGCGCAAAAGTGAGGCACAACGAGGCAAAGGTCTCAAGCTGCAAAAAGCGTGGTGCCCTATGTGAGGCACGCACTAATAGCAGCAAGGCACGAAGACACCAAAGCGCTCATCTCATCAAAAGATGGTTTAGGATAGAAATATGGTAACAGAAGATTAAAATATCTATCTGCCATTAAATAGACATGGGGTGGTCCAAACTCACAAAAATTAGTGAGTTTTCCGGTAAACATATTAGTTTCTTTGTTAAGTACCTTGCGTGTCATGCTTATGGCATAAATATTGCAAGTTTCTATTACAAAAGGTGATATGGGCATGCTATTTATTTATTTTTAATGGGTTAGTTATTTCTAATAATTAGGGTTATCAAGCACACAACTTTCTTCTAAATTTTATTAAAACATTTTAAGGAACTATCACCTAGTAGGGAAATAGTTATGTTTATTTTTTGTGCCTAATATTGATGGGGTTCAAAAGAAAAAAGTCCGAACAAAGTATTTTACCCTAATCAAGGACATGTACAACGATGTTGTGCCTAGCGTCAGATCATGTGATAGCTACCAGAGACTTTCCTATTAAGATAGATAGGACTACATCAAGGATTAGCATTGAGCCCCTACATTTTTGCCCTAGTGATGGACAAAGTCACGCGGGACATACAAGGAGATTTCTTGGTATATGCTTTTTGCTGATGATGTGGTCCTAATTGATGAGAGTATGGTAGGTGTTCATAGGAAACTGGAGTTTTGAACGAAGACTTTCGAAAGGGCTTAGACTTAGTAGGACTAGTATGAGGTGTGTTTTCTGCAGTGCTATAGCAGATGATGGAGATGTTAGTCTGGATGAAAAAGTAGTGTCCAGTAAGGAAACTTTTTGATATTTAGGATCGATGCTACAAAGTGACGACGAGATTGATGAAGATATGAGCCACATGATACGAGGAAGGTGGGTGAAATGGCGCCAAGCATCTGGTGTCCGATGTGATAGAAAAGTCCCTCAAAAGTTAAAAGGATAAGTTCTATAGGACAGCGATCAGACCTGCGATGTCGTATGGAGCAGAATGTTGGGCGACAAAAAGACATATACACAAATGAGTGTAGCAGATATGCGGATGTTGTGGTGGATCTGTGGCCATACAAGGCGAGATCGAATCCGCAATGATGATATGTGATGGGGTTGAGGTAGCACCAATTGAAGAAAAGCTTGTCCAACATCGTTTGAGATGGTTTGGACATCTCCAACAGAGGCCTCCTGAGGCACTGGTGCGTAGTGGAATGTTAAGTCATCACGAAAACATAAGAGGAAGAGGCCGATCGAGACTGATGTGGGAAGAAGCAGTTAAAAGAGACTTGAGGGATTTAAATGTATACAAAGAGTTGGCGTTAGATAGGTGTATGTAAGTTAGCAATCCACGTACCGAAACCATGACGTAAGATCAAAGGTTTAGGAATTTTATTAACTTTGATTGGGTTTCATTCCTAGCCTACCCCGAATTGTTTGGGACAAAAGGCTTGGTTGTTGTATACTTCTGGGGTTGGCGCTGTTTTTGCCTTGTGCTTTAGGAAATTTAAGGACCTAGCATCTCAAATCAAGTGTGCCTTTTACTTTGACTGCCTTGTTCAGTAGTGTGCAAATTGCAATATTTATGTCATATGTACAACACGCAAGGTAGTTAACAAAGAAGCAGCCACGTATGCAGCAGCCCCAATAATCATCTTTCTCCTTCTAACCATCCTCTTGTCCATCTACGATACACGGTGAAAATAATCTGCTAACTGGTTGCCATGATGTACAAGATATCATGTAAACTAGTGCGATCATGTACTAACTGAGAAGCAAAATGAAATAGCAAACTCCACAAAATATAGAGCAACAATTATGAATGGAGAATAACCATGAACAGCAAGTATTTCACATCAAGTGTGCAGCCCCAAGACTAGTAACCATGAACAGCAAATATGAATGGGGAATAACCAAATTATCAAAGATCTACCGACATCCATCACAGATCCATCTAGTAGCAGTGTTTCATGAACAGCAATGTTCAGCTGTAAGCCCGTAACATGGATAGCGATGGGGAACAACCATAAATCAACCGGATTTACCAACAGCTGTCACAGATCCAACCTATTTGGGTTCATACCTTCAGTTTTGGCGGACGAAGACAGATCAAAACTGAGAGAGATGAATAAGACCAGAAGGCCCCGTCGCGGAAGCAGGGGATCCCGTCGCTGCCGCCGTCCGCCGGCCACCCGTACCAGCCCTCGTCGCAGCGGTCGCCCGGTTACCGGTATCGCCCCTCGAAGCCTTGCCCTCGCGATCCTCCACGAGCACCCCTCGCCGGTGCCGTCGGACGGGCAACCTCGCGGTCCTCCTCGTCGCCGCGGTCGCCCGGTCACCGGTCTCCCCGCTCGCTCGCCGTCGTCCGGGTGACGGCGACTCCCTCTCCTGGCTGCCCTAGCCTGGGGAGAGACCGAGAGAAGGGAGAGGCTCCTGTGGTTTGGATAGAGGATGGGAGAGGTGAGGAGCAGAAGAGGAACTGAACAACAGAGATGGGTGGCCAGGCGGGGGTGACCGACTCCGATGAAAACAGTCTGCGACGCGCATGCACGATTTTAGGGTATTTGGAACGCAGAAATTAAAAAAATGGAAATAAGAAAAACCCACGAAGAAATCAGATTATCACGAGCAATAAAAATAATTTATTTACTTGAACGATATGAATACAATAAAATATAATACAACGAAGAATTTATGAATAAACCTATAAATATATATATACGTATGATGTTCACCGTCCACTGGTTACGGCTATGACTCTACCTCCTCGCATCGAAACTTTAGATGCATTGTCTACTTACTCTAAATCCAAATCTATCTAATGTAATCTATAGCAGCTGCAAGGATTATAATGTATCATGTCTAGCTCCCTATTTTTTTTGTATGCTTAATGTGCATTCAATCCTGAAAATGCAAAGATCTTTCGCAAAGCCCCTTTGCTTGTGCATCCACATTCCTATATAGCATCTAGTTATATACACTCTATCAAAATATCTTTATACTATTGTCATCTACATCACGTTGATGTGTTATTCGTATAGCGGAACTAATATATAATAGGCCGCGTTAAGCAGTATCGTCGTCGGTCACCGATCATAAATACGAAGCTATGATGGTGGTAACTGCGGCAACAACGATGGTGGCGGCACCGGCTAGTAGGAAGAGACCGAAGGACAACAGGAATATCATGGTTTACTGGAACTTTAACTTGAGTTGACATTCAGAGTTTTCTAAGAGTGGTTTCTTATTGAGAGCCGGTAAGATCGAGGATGCCGACTAAAGGGGTGAATAGACGGCTTTAAAAAATTTCTCTTTAAAAACACGCTCTATTGATCCCTATGTCAAAACCTAAATGATAATAGATGCGGAAGCGATAAACTAAGGTTTTGACAAATTAAAACCTAAATCAACTAGGCTCACTATGTACGCTAACTAATTATGTCTCTAACAACAATTTGCAATCCTAAATATAATCAATCAATCAATTCTATGAACATAAATTACTTGAATATAAATAAAGAATTGCAAACACAAAGAGACACGATACTTTTTACCGTAGTGTTCGGAGACTTGCTGGTCTCCCCTAATCCACATTGAGGCAAGTCTAAACCACTTTGGACCGGCTCCACGAATTGAGCACCCACCTCGATTCCACTAGTGATAGCTCTTTCCCCTTCGGGTAGGCAAGCTTCGACCTTCACAACTTTGCCGGGCCTTCTCACAATCTCTTTGAGAAGGTCACCGCGCACAACACATCCACACGTCGTCTAGGTGTCGGCAAACATCAAGAGTAACAAGTCAAGCGTCTTTTTTGATCCTCACCAAGTGCAACACATGCACAAGGATGCTCAATCCACAACACATGCAACTAGAGGCTTCTCTTCTTGCTCACAAAGTGCAAAACATGCATAATGTAGAGGAGTGGCTCACACTAGCCCAAGAGAATGCAAATCAACACTAAAGAGATTTTACACAAGAAACTCTAAATCAATTTCTTCTTAAATCACTCAAATATGGCTCTATAAGCTCTTGGGGTTTTGCTCTCACAAAAATATCTCAAATGGGTGCTAGAGCAACAGCAAAACCCTCCTAACTCGGCCTCTTTTATAGCCCCTCAAGAAAACTAGTAATTTTCGGTACTATCGCCATGTAAAAGGCGATAGTACCGGCCTCAACCCCAACAGATAGTTCTAGGCACTAAATACACTAAAAATAGTCGTTGCTGCAGTACTCCGGTACTACTGCCATGTAAATCCCGGTAGTATCGATATTTTTCGCCCCAAAAACTCAAAAACACGTCTCTAAAAAATAACTACCGGTTTTCTAGAGCGGTACTACCGCCATGTAAAAGTCGGTAGTACCGAAAATCGGTACTACCACTGTGTAAATCCCGGTAGTACCATTGTTTTAGCAAGAAAAATGGTTATAACTTTTTACTCCGAACTCCGATATAGGTGATCTTGAGCTCTATGCGAAGCTTATCAAGAGGGCTATAATCTTCACCCATTTTTTAGATTTAAGCAACCATATATATTTTTAAATATCACCAAAAAAAACTCCAATATATTCGTTCAAGTCTAAAATCTGATTTTTCGAAATCCCTTACACAAAGTTGATCAAGGGCATGACTACAAGCTAGCGAGAGTCAATAAGATCAAATCTTGAGCCATGTAATGATCAATTCATGATCAAAATTATTTTGCAAAACACATTTGCAAATAAACCGATAACCTATGAGATAAATCCTCTAGCCATGTAAGGATCAACACACGATCCTGACACTATTGCAAAACACATTTGCAAATGCCAACACATGCTCTAGGATCGAAACCCATAACCTCTAGCTTATTTGCAAAACACATTTGCAAATAATAAATCATCATTTTGCAAATACAAAGTATAAACTTTACTTAACCTTGTGATGATCAATACATGATCAAATCACAAGTTAAAACACCGATGCCTGAGCTCTTCACCTTTTGCAACACATGCAAAACTTAGCTCCATGCAAAAATCACATAAGCCAAATTACATGAGCTATCTCCCTTTTGCAACACATGCAAATCCATAGCTCCATGTAAAAACCAAATCGATTAAGATCCAATAAAAAGCAAGCATGAGCTCCCTTATTTGCAACACATACAAATACTTAGCTTATGTAAAAACCAAATAAGAGAGTGAGCTAGAGTGAACCGGATTGAGTTCATCAACACATGATGAAGCTCAAGCTAAATGACTTGACCCCTCTTAATAGTACAGCACCTAACTAGCAACCCGGTCTCTCATCCAAATACTGAGACCAGTAAAAGACTAGGAAGACATCCTTAGCCCTAGCTAGTTATACCTTTGCCTCTAGCACATCCACTTGGAGCTTTTATAATTTCCATCATCTTCTCTTCAAGTCGGGTCCTTTCTTCTTGTTCATCAACACATAATGAGCCTTCTCTAGCTTCACTTCACTTCGGGATTCATCCTTAAAGCTAATCAACACATGATGACTCATGGAAGATTGTTAATTCAACAAATACGGTTGTCTCAATCATCAATTGCACTCCATTAACACATAATGGATGCCCCCGAGATCGATTGAGCATAACCCAAATCAATTTTGAATGAATTTATTGTATCTTGAGTACTTTGATGTAACTAATGTTTCTTTATACTCAAGAACTTCTCATTTGTCCTAAATCAACAAAGAATGACATCAACACATGATGAAGCGTTCTTTTATGATTAAAAGACAAGCGAATCTCAATTTAAATTTCATTTAAATTGATATGAGTATATATAACTACACAAGTTTCATATACTCAATTTGATGGAAAGTAATGATCCAAATATATTTGAGTGATGGAAAGTAATCAATACTTTTGAGGCCATCAACTATAGAATAAACTCTATTAAATATGTGCATATAAATAATTGAACGTTGGAATCAATATGCACATATTCAATTTTTGATATTGCTTTGGAGTTTGTCCTATACTAATATGAGTATACTACAACTACACAAGTTTTTTATATATATACTCAAGAGTTTGTTTCAAAATAATGATCCTTGATATATAAAGATGAATTGGATCAATACTATTGAAACATCAAGATAAAGTGTGAACTCCCCCTAAATGTGTGCATTCATGTATATATGGAGTCGGAAACAAAATGCACATCTTAAGGTTAAAATAATGGTGGAGTTCACCCTTTATCTTGAATCCAAAGAATGTATCTAGAAATAATAAAGTTGCATTGGATACATACCTTTTGGATTTCTATTTTTCTTTTTCATGAAACTATTCAAAAATATACTCAATAAACATGTTAGTCTCACATTTAGATTTATCAATAAAATCATAACATATTTGACATCAAAGAATGCAACAATATATATATTATGTGTTATTGAATGCATACCTTTTGATAATTTCATCATTTCATCCAAAAGAGACTAATAAGAGTTAAGCTCAACAAAAGAGTTAGTCTCATAAAAGGATTGTCATTAATTAACAATTGATACTAATCAATATTATGATTATCAAAAGAGTTAGTCTCAATATTAGATTTGTCATTAACACCAAAACCAAACTAATGGAGCTTGAACTTTCAGAGCTTGCATGTACAAATATTGTGCTTGAAACATTGTATGCATAAGAGCATTCTCAGCGCATTGTTTTTGTAAGTTGTATATAAATATACCATATCATATAGAAATAAGTCTAGAAACAACATTCCCGATGCATAGTATCTACTGCCTCCCCACCCAATTAATTTCTTCACTCCTACCTATCTCACCTCCTTTCTATCCTTTCTACCAATACTTATCTCTCACTTTCTTGGTTTCTCTCAATTGGATTGTATCTTGCATGAGAAACAACTCTACTCTATCTCTTCTTTAACCCACCTTCCACATCAAATTTTATCCTATCTGGCATTCCATAGAAACTGCTTACATCATTGTATTAGGAGTGCCCTAAGAGGACTGCATACAATATAATCTCCTAAGGATTCAAAACGCATAAATAAGAGAGCAAATTTGTTTGGATGGCTCATAGGTAAACATAGGAATTTTGGAGGGAAAGCATTTCTTGGAAAGAGAGAGAGACCGTAGAGAGAGAAAGGAAGAAAATGCATTGTAGTCTATGAGAATCCTATACTCCAAAGAGTCTGTCATTCGGCACAAAAAAACATTGAGCGGCGCCATCCCAAATTAAAAAAAAAAAGAATACTCTATATACTAAAGTTCGCAAGTTTCCTCGCCAAGGAGCTAGGCCACATGTCCTCCCTCCCTGAAAGGTCCTCAAGAAAAGCGTAATTATATTTAGGTCCTTCCAATCGTTTTTTACTAAAAGGACCTTTCGGTTCAGCGAAATCGCGGATCCTTCGTGAAAGGACCCCACAAATGCAAAAAAAACGTGTAATTACATTTAGATCCTTTTAACCGTTTTTTACGGAAAGGACCTTCCGGTTCAACAAAATTGATGATCCTTCGTGAAAGGACCCCAAATAAATGCAAAAAAGAGAGTGTAATTACGTTTATATCCTTTCAAACGTTTCACGCATTTTCTCGATTTGCTCGCGTGGGGGAACGGCGATCGCGGCGTGGCACGCCGCGGTCCCTCATCTAGTATTCTCTAAAGCTAGATGAACCCATCCGATATGAAGTTGGACCATCCAACCCAACCAAACGCAAGGATGGCGCTCAATCCCTATACGATCTCTTCCCTTCCCAGCAACCAAACACTACCGAAACTGTCTCAAACAAAATTGTTTTTCCTTCTATTTTGCGCCGTGCTTAGTTACGATGATGCATTTGCCCACTTTTCACAGCGTGCGCCATTGTGGTAAATCTGTATTGCTGAAAAGATATTGTTTTGTTTCATTCGGTATATCAATTCCACTAGGTTTTAAATAAGTTTTTTTATTGGATTTGCTACAGATATGGCGATCATGCAAGCGTTGCCTCATAAAAAGGCATGTTTCATAGTAGATGAGGAAAAGATGGTAGTAGCAAAGGAGAAGGGATTGTTCAAAATGGTCTATTGGTACAAGAAGAAGAGAGGGAGAAAGGCTGGGTTGGGTTTGAAATATATTACAATGGCATCCAACTGAGCACTTAGGCCACTTATTTTGCTAGCTCAAATCATTTTTCAAGTTCTTCAATTGGAAGCAATTTTATGGATGGCTTGGGCAGCTCCAGTATCTAAAGATGTGAATCATCCATCACTAACTTGATGAGGGAATTGTATCTTGATTCTTGAATAGAGAAAGCAACCTTCAGCAAGTTATTTTTCATAAGATTTTTTTGAGCCGAAAACAGTAGGAGAGACTCCTACTGAGCAAATAAATTAAATAATGAAAAGTTAACAAAGAAGAAGAAGAGGTAACAGGGGAGGGTAAAGAAAGAAGAAGAGGGCAAGAACAGCAAGAGGAGCCGCAGGGCGAGCCTAAGAACAAGGACAAGGCAGAAGAAGACACATGTGCGTCGTTGGAGTAATATTACCCTTTTGACCCTGTTAATGTTGAAAATTGAAACGAGTTGCAAGATTACACCGATCAAAGCACAGTGGATACAAATTTTTTTTGACCTGATGAACTACATTCATTTCCTGCCATTGAAATTCTTTTGGAACTCACAAGAAACTAACAACATACCACTATTACAAGTAATGTACATGGAGAGTACAATACATAACTGAGAATCTTAGGCCTTGCATATTACGTATATTCACTGTGTAATGCCATAAGACTACAGTCTACAAATGAATTAACAAGTCGGCCAACAAAGCATGAACTGAAGACATTGCTTAAAACCGCATGACACACCAAGTTTGTGTGTGTTTCAATGCAGTTTATAAAATACAAACAAAAAAGCATAAACCCCAACTATCTTAGAATAATATCCTATCCAGCATAAATTTTAACAAACATGTGTCTTTAGAAACTATTTAAATCAGTAGAGTGAGTGCAATCCTCCATGTCCACAACGTTTCGAAGCGACCTTGGAATAGGAGAGACTTCAACATCCATAATACCCTCTAGCATGTGGCCAACTTGCCCCATCATTAACCTGTGATCCTCATCATCTTGAATGCACCAGAATGCAATTCTGCAAGCTTTGTTTAGTTGCTCTACATGAGCATTGCCCTCCAACCTGCTGTCCATCAGGCACATAACATCTCCTTCATTAACCTTGACTGCAGCAAAGCTAGGAAAGTAAACTTTCCTTAATTTTTTCCACGTTCCTTCACCCTGATATGATTTCAAGAAGCATCATTCCAAAGCTGTAAACATCAGCCTTATGTGTGATTGGTAGCCCTAATATCCACATCAGTGCAAGATATCCGGTGGTCCCTTGCATTGTTGTCAGTGCCGAGCTGAAATCTCGACCAAGAAGCTTAGCCACACCGAAGTCTGCAATCTTAGGACATAACTCTGCATCAAGAAGTACGTTGTGTGGCTTCATGTCGTGGTGTACAATGCAATCCTTGCATTCCTCATGCAGATAAGCCGAGAATCTTGCAATTCCAAGTGCTATCAAGTATCTCTGTTCCCAGATTAACTTTGCTGAGCTTTTGGAGAACAGTTGGCTATTCAAAGAACCATTTGCCATATGTTGATACACCAACCTTCTACTACTGTCTTCAGCACAAAACCCAAGCAGAGGAACAAGATTCATGTGTTGAATCAGTCCAATGGTCTGCACCTCTACTCGAAATTGCTTCTCTCCCTGCCCGAGGCCTTTTAGCTTCTTGATGCCACAGCAGTGCAACCTGGCAATGTCCCTTTGAAAACACAGTCGAAGCCTCCGTCTCCAATTTTTTTTCCAAAAAACCTTTTATTGCATTCTTTACCTGGGAATATGAGAAGACCACTAGACATCCATTAGCATCCACTGCTCGCGTCCTGGATAACTTTGTTCTAGATCTCCACAAAACAGTCAGGACCCTTAGGCCCAATATAACAAAAAAGTTTAGCAGTCCACCTTTGTTGTTTGGCAACAGTACGAATGTAGGTATTACCTCCATTTGAACCAGAAGTTTGCAGTATCGACAATTAAGGGGCATGTTCTTGCCAGTGATTCCATCGATTCCCCAGGCTTCCTCCAGGGAGCAGTGTATCAGTTGGGTGATCAAAACTCTGCCAAAATACCAAGGAGCTGTTCACTTGATCTCTAATCACAAGATTTCCACTGTCAAGCAGAACTGCAACCACAAAACTCAAACTATTCTTTGTTGAATGTGATGACCAAAGAAGAAAATCACCATTGGTCAGGTGTCGGGTGCCATGTTCAGAGAGAGTAAACGATGAGGTCCAAGTGTTACCAAGCACTATATTTGCATCTGGGTTCCCAAACCATAAATAACCATAGAAAGTAGATGAATTAGTTAGCCAGATGCCAAAGTGAACATAGTAACTGTATGAATAACCTAGAGGATCTCCGCAATAGAAACCCAACTTGAAGGCACCATTATTTGAGAGTGAATTCTGGTTACCATGCAGAGATTGGCCTGGAAGGAGGCTATTAGTTGCATATGCAAAATTGTAGCCAGAACATATAATTCATATCAAGGAGAAATATTACTGTGAAGTAAGACATCACCAAAGACTTGCACTTATGCGCTTTCCCCATATCGGAATAGAGATTCTTGCTAACTCTTGAGAACTGGCCTGCCTGTCATAATCAAAGAGGAGAATTTCAAACCAAGATGTTTTGTTTTGCGAGTTAGGAATTTCTAGCATGTACTTGCTAGTCGTCAAGAATGGTTAGACATACAAGTCAGTTCAATTACCTGGTGCGTGATAGCAAGTCTTAGTCATAGTGGAAACATTTGAACATCAAAATAAAATTGGGATTTTGTCCAGCTAACCAATTGAATATATGTTAGTAAACTGAAAGGCCAGTTAGGACTTGGGAGAAACAGAAAACAATATAGTTTGTTTTATACGTTGATTCAGTCACACTTGTTAGCAAGAGTGAGCTGGGTAGGTTCGTCACAAATCAAATAAGACTAGTCAATAAACTAATCACCATCACTTTGGCACACTTACCAGCAATACCTACTGCTATTGTTGAAGGCAATTAAGTTCAACACATCTAAGACATGAGTTCTTTTTTCCTCTTTTTTTAGCACGGTTAGTCTACCATAACCAAACAAATGTTATATATAATCAGCAAAATTGCATGCACGCAAGAGCTCTGAGCTCATAGGGCAACAAGAGCAAACGAGGCCACAATTCAAATAGAACAAATAGCTGTCACTATATAAATGGCGTGAAGGGATCGAAATTACCTCACCTGCTGCTCAATTTCCAGTCGTCGATTGAGATAGCGCACAGTCAAGCTCGACCCCAAGAACGCGCTGTCATGATGTAGCCATTTCGTTAAACACCGGCGCAACGACGCCCGCTCGAGCGAAGACAGCGACCGCGAACGAAGCAGAGGACTGGAGAAGTATTCCAATATGCTTGCCGAGACGCTGAGGCCGGCGACCACCCCTGCTCTAAGCTTTCACCAACCAGCACCACCACGCACACAGCTTGTCGCCTGCGTGATCTCGCGGCCCAGCTCGACGCCCGTAAGCTGTCTTTGCGGCTGAGAAATTTCAGCAAACACCTTCCCGCTGTGCCGCCTTCCCAGCGTGGCCGACACCGCTCGCACCGACGCACTCGGGCGGCGGGCAGTGACCGATCGAACCACCTCAGAACACCGCATGCACGATGGCTCTCCAATTCTCGCTCCATGTATGGGGAGACGCGTGCTTAGAAGCAAAATCCATGGCCCAAGCCATCGAAGAGAAGAAGCAGAGCAACCTTCTGGCTTGCTTTCGGGCCGCGTGTTTTGTTTTGAGGCCCAAATTCCGTTAAGGGGCCTCACGAAAATCTCCCCCAATATCATCTCGCAGGTGAGTCGCGAGATCTCTTGCCGACCAAGGCAAGGACAGAGTCGTCCATCTCGTGGCATCTCCTGTCGCATATCCGCAACACATATCCCGCACACTCTCTTCACTAGAGGTGGTGGGCACTCAGGCCAGGGTTTTTGTGGACTGACCTGAGGCACGGCGGTACAACATGACCCAAAGCTCCGCTCGGTATGAAGTGGGTCGTGCCAGACCGACACGTTATTGTTCCTCGGGCCATACCAGGCCAAGAAACCGAGCACAGTGGGCGATCCGGTTCGACACGGCCGTTTGGGCTGGGTCCGTGCTGGCCCGACATGGCGGCAGCACGCCAGCACAGGAGGCATGGGGGCACGGCTTCACCTCCCACCGCCGCCTTGCCTCACATCCAGTCACCGCCCCCGCACGTTCTGCCACTGCTTCACCGTGCTCGCGCCCGCCCTGCCTCCCCGCCTGTCCCTCCCCGTGTACCTGGTCGCGTCGCCGTGGTCGCCCGTGCCGTCGTGGAGAGCACGCTCTCGCTCTCAAAGTCCCCTTCATCGGAATCAAGGGATTGATTCGCTCTAACTCTCCCCTAGCATGGGAGACTATGGCATGGATGATCGTCATCTAGATGGTAAGCATGGCATCGAGGATGCCTCGTACATTTCCGGATGCACCGAGCTGGGATGCCACTACATCGGTGTACCCAGGACGGGTGTCGGTATTCGCACCGAGCACGCATGTCGCTACATCGACGTAGCCGGGACAGATGTCCATATCCGACAGTCGACGGACGTAGTGCTGGCAACATATGAACAGAACCATCGAAATTGTGGACAGGCATGAGGTAATTTATGCTATTTGTAAATACTGTCAAGCTAAATTATCTGCACGTACATATGGTGGAACATGTCATCTGAAGAGACACGCAGACACATGCTTGAAGAAGATATTGGTCGGACGAAGGCCGAGCGAGGGCGTCCAAACACAGCTCAACTTCAACACCGACGGTTCGGTAAGTACATGGGTATACAACATCGATGTAGCTACAGACGAAATTACACGTTACATAGTTACAGATGATCTTCCACTTAGAATGGTTGAGAGCTCTAATTTTGAAAGAATAGTGCAACGTGGTTTTTACCCACAATACCAACATGTTAGAAGAAGAAGAGCTACACATGACATTTATAAAATATTTACAAATAAACTAGAAATATTGAAACAAACCTTCATGACAGTTAGTCTTTTCTTTGCCTTAACATCAGATATATGGACTTCGTCCAATCAAAAAGCAGCCTATATTAGTGTTGTTGCGCATTACTTAAACGACGACTACGTACTAAACAAAAGGGTCATAAGGTTTAGGCCAATCTCGGAGTCACACACCGGAGAGGCTATCACTAACCGTGTACTTGAGGTTATTACTGACTTTAAAATAGAAAGTAGAATTATTTCCATCACTCATGACAATGCATCAACTAACATGATGACTATGGAGCATCTCTCACTGCACCTGAAGACTTATGTTAGAGGTTCTGTACTCCACCATAGATGTGTACGCCAAATTATTAATCTCATTGTGTAGAAATGTTTGATTGTAATGAAACCTAGTTTGGAGAGCATACGCAATGTAATATCCAAAAATTTAATTCGAGCTGTTGTGGGCTGTTGTGGGGGTTTTAATGGGCTGTTGTGGACTTTTAGGAGTTGATTTCTTTTGTTGGGCTGATTGTAGGTTGTCTTGGGCCAGCGTTGGGCCTTGTGGTGGGGGGGGGGGAATCCCTAACCCTAGCCCCTCTCCCCTCTCCTCTCCCCCAGCCACACCTCCCCATTTTTCCAGCAGCCACCTCTCCCCTCCCCTCCCTCTAATCGCCCCTTCCTCTCCTCTCTTCCTCCTCCTTGAGCCCCCTCCTCCCAGGGAGGTTCCCTGCACCTTCCTCCTTCCAAGGTGCTGCTCTTGGGTCCCCTGGTGGTTGCATCCTCGGGTGATTGCATTGGAGAGGTTGGGTTGCGAGGCGAGGAGAGGTTCGCGTGATTTGAGGGAAGGGTCCCGTGTTCGTCGTCGATCTAGTGATCCTTGGGAAGGTATGATGTCCCTAGATTATTTTTGGTGTACCTTGGGTGCTGGATGATGGGTAGGGCTTGCTAGAATCCCTCATACTCGTGCTGTGATTAGGTTGGAAGTGGGGAAAATCTGGGGTTGGGCGTGGTCTGGATTCGGGCAGTGCAAACCCCCATGTTAGGGCAGAGATTAAAAACAGTTCTGGTCATTTTCAGAGGGGTTGGCCGTTATGAAAGTTGTAGATCATCGTCAAGTTTATTTAGAGACTAAGATCGCGAATTTTGGTTGGGTATTTTAAAAGTTATGGCTGTTTGATTGACTATTGTCCATAATCTGTCTCTGCTGGCAGCGGTCGCGAAAAACTGCAGAGTAGGGCTATCTAGAAGTTGAATAAAATTTTTATAATGACCAGATTAAGTTAGAAAATTTCTTGTAGATTTCATAAATATCATCCTTTACTTCATTTGGAATTATATAAAATTATCTATGCTATTTTGAAGTCTGCTGTCTAGTGTGGTAGCAGATCGGGTTTCAGGGCTAAATATGAAAGGCTAAATGTTTTATTTGAGTTGGTTAACGGGTATTATGTGGGTAATTTTCAGTAGTTTCATAAAATTCTTGGCCCCTAAGGTTTGGGTTATAAAGGTGGAACTTATAACCTTTAAACCATCGGGACAGTAGAGGGGCAGTTTTGTTCGCCGAGTGAGAAAGTTTTTAGAATTGAGGTAGTGCATAGGTTCGATGTCGCTAAATTTTATTGCTTATGCTGGAATTGTATTATTGAGTTGTATGTGATTTATTCTCAGGTGGTGTGACTTCAAGAGTGGCCTCAACCCCGTGCCACTTTGCTCCTCGTGGTTAAGGCAAGTGCATTGTATATGAGGATGAATTTAGATATCTCTATGATGTGATTAGAGAATTGATACCTAGATGTCCTAAATGTTCGTTATGTTTTATTATCATTGTTTGGATGCCGGTTATATTTATGTTAATGATGAAAATATGTAACCTGCAAATAAACCATGTCATTTGCATATGTGCATACATAATGGAAGATGTGACCTGTGTGGGCCTCTATGTCTCACTTGTGATGGGCATAAAAGACCTACTTCGGTAAGCTCCTCCACGGGATGGATGAAAATGAGAGTGCACACCGACGGGTGTGCAATCGACTATACCGGTATGAGTTATGAGATAACAAGTGCATATGGCATTCTACATTGCATGAATGTTTGGACATTCTCAAATGACGAAGTTATGAGTTCTTACATATGTGTGAAAAGCATGATGTATTTTAAGCAATCAATTGCATTCATATGAGATGATGTGGTTAAATGATGTACTTTGCTGAGTTTTGGACTCAAGCTTGTTTATTTAAATGTTTCTTTTAGGTATCACATGACGACATGGGGAGAAAGGGTTGTAGCACCACATCTTCACTCCACATGAAATCAATAACCTTAGACTATCGTGAATCTTAAATTGATAGTATTACCTTTTCGATTTGTGGAAAAGAGTCTTTGGTTTACCTTGGTTATGTTATGCTAAAATAATGGACATAGCTATGTTTTAATATTGTGGTTAAATTTTGTTAATTTGGTTTGTGGCTTTTGTTCTTATCATAAAATCAGTTTTTCTGTCAGATTATAGTCGTTATCGTTATCATACTTTATCTTCTCAAGCAATTTTGTTTAGTTGCTGCGTAGATTTTATTTGGAGATGATTCTGGTTGCTGAAATTCAATTTTTATGCATTAGTGAGCTTGCTGAAATTTTGGTTTATTTGGTTTTTTAGTTGTAATTTTTGCATGAGTAGTGACATTCTGGGCATACGGAATGCCGGGGTGTTACACTCAACGCTATCGATTTTGTTATAGGTTCACTTGTAAGGTTTGCCCAGTTCTCAGAATATAGGGCTAACAATAAGGAATCAAGAAGATTCAACCTTGATATAAAGTTTAGATGGAACTCAATGTATACTATACTGGAGCGGTGCAAAGGCCATGAGCATATTATCATTGTTTTCGTCAACTGCAATAATGGTACGCTGTTGGTTACTGAAGTGGATTAGAAAATTGCTAGTCATTTTCGTTATTTTTGAGAATTTTTATACAATACAACTATAAATTTATCTGGTGTGTACTACCCAATTTTTTCCTTAATCATCGAGTGGCTTTTGATTATTGCTATTGCTTTTAAAGAAAAATAGAGCGCATTATATAACCAATTGAGCAAAAAAATTTAAATATTTTTAAGCCATTCCACATTTGTACTGTTTTGCTACTATTTTGGATCCTTGGAGAAAATTACCTGACTTGCAGGATGCCTTCGAGGGAATATGTGAGACATTCGATCTTGATTTCTCTGAGTCATATTCTCATGTTTCTAACGAGTGTTTTTAGAGTTTTTGACAAATATTATGAGAAGTCTGACACCAGAAGTGAAGCAAGAAGATCCATCTTAACAACGCAACAAGCACAAAGCAGTTCCCGTTGCTTCAAGCATATAGAAGAAGCTGAAAGGCAAGTCATCTGACTCGTCTTCCCAATCGTCGAGAAGGTCGCCATGGAATCCACGAGTAGAGATCAACCACTATCTCGACATGCCTTTCGTGGAGACCGAGTTTGATATGGACGAGGAAAATCAATTCAGCTTGCTCTTATGGTGAAAGAATAACCAACGTATTTACCCCGTACTATCCCATTTTGCACGGGACGTACTTACGATTCCAATGTTCACAGTCTCGTTAGAATCTACTTTCAGTTTGGTGAGGAGGATACTTGAACCGAGGAGGTCGTCTCTCAGACCTGAGATGGTTGAGGCAATTAAATGCCTCAAAGACTGGGAGCGTGCAGATGACAGGATACAACATCATCTCGAGGACTCGGAGATCACGGACGCGGTAACCGCCTTTGACAATCTTAGCCTCAGATAGTCTATGTATATATACGTAGTTACTGTACTCTTTTTCTTATCAGGGGTGTAAGGTTTTTAACGAGACAGTAATTCTGTACATGTTCAATATTAAATAAAATTTACTTCTTTCTCTTCATATTTGTGTCAATTATCTTACATCTGTACTTCTCCTGATATTTTCCTCTCGTCACAATATTGGTGTAAACGGGTTAGGTCTGGACGGGCATGGTACAAAACAGGCACGAATCGCAAATGAACCGTACCTAAGCTAGCCGAAGGCAAGCAGCGCGTGCACGGCATAGCATGGCGGGCACGACGGGCCGTCACAGCCCGACATAGTGTAGGCCGGAAGCACGATGGCTCTGGCACCGGTCTGGTACCACGCGACGCCCACCTCTACAGTGGTCAAACCCGCGAGAGAGACGAGACCCGCGACTCCGCTCGCGACGTGGCGGCGGCCGCCCGAGCAGAAGAGAAGAAGAAAAATTGCCCTAGCGAGATTCCATTCTCCCCTCAAGCTCGCCTCGGTGGCTCAGGTCAGCGGCTTACGATCTTGACGAACCCAGCTTAAAATCTCGCGAATGGGAGGGGCGACTTAACTCGTAGCCCAGCGGGCGCGCGCCATTTCTGTTGCTTTATGCGTTTCCCGGCCTAAAATTTTTAGCGCCCCTTCGAGGCTGTCGTGATGGGGAGACACATCGGTTTTGGGAAAGAAACCAGCTTTCTGTCCGTTTCTGCTGTTGGTACTCCGGGAGAGGAGTTGCCGGAGCAACGCTGCAGCTTCAGACCATCAGGCTCCAATTTCTTGAATTGGCTGAATTCATGAGGAGTAATGGTAGCCTGTCAAATGCTCCAATGTTGTACAAACGCTTCTGGCTTCCCTTAATGCTACATGAAGCTTGCAATGCATTGAATTGAACTACCTTATTTCATTTTCTTTAGCTTTTGAGTTTCTACTTGCAATGCATTCAGGTACCTAAATTTCATCATAAGCAGCAGCTTTTGTGAATTCATGGCTTTAATTCTTTTATAGATATCTACTTGGATTCGGCTTCTGCTTCACCTAAAGTATATATTTCCCCTCTCTCCATTGCACAATTTGCAACTCAAATCGTTCATATAACGGATGTCAGCGTGCTGCATTTCTGTTTTGTGCTGATTTGCTGCCTACTGCTTCAGTGCGGGAGAGGGATGTCTGCTTTGAGTACTGCGACAAGCTGGATGGGAACAGGGTCAGGTGCAGATTCTGCCATAAGGTTCTAAATGGTGGCATAAGCAGGCTCAAGTTTCACCTGTCTCAACTCCCGAGCAGAGGCGTCAACCCTTGCACCAAGGTGAGGGATGATGTCATAGAAAAGGTGAACGGTGTCATAGCAGCCAAGGAAGAGCACAGGGACTTCCAGCTTCTCAAGAGGCAACGTACAGCTGAATTGTCGGTACTTCCGAAAAGAACACGAGAGCGTCCATCTCAGTCTCCACCTCCAGGGCAAGCTGCTACTTCTGTTATTACTCCCGCCGCCGAGCAGACTCGGCTCCTTGCCCTGGAAGTGCCTCCTGCTCCGGTACCGAAACTATCCGTTGCTGCCAACAAGCCACGCTCGGCTGCAGCATTGGAAGCAGAACGGTGCATGGCTGAGTTCTTTTTCGAGAATAAGTTGGAGTACACTATCGCAGATTCCATTTCGTATCGCCATATGCTGGAGGCATTCGGTTGACAGGGATTCCGAGGGCCGTCAGTTGAGGTTTTGAGGACGAAGTGGTTGCACAAGCTCAAGTTAGAGGTTTTGCAGAGAACAAAAGAGATTCAGAAGGATTGGGTGACAACAGGCTGTACTATATTAGCTGATTCGTGGACTGATAACAAATTGAAATCCCTCATCAACTATTCTGTGTCGTCTCCACTAGGGACATTCTTCCTCAAAACAGTGGATGCTTCTCCACACATCAAAAGTCACAGAGGGTTGTACGATCTCTTTGATGAAGTGATTCGGGAAGTTGGTCCAGACAATGTGGTTCAGATAGTCACTGATCGGAATA
Organism: Otatea glauca; assembly: GCA_036346275.1. NCBI lineage: Eukaryota > Viridiplantae > Streptophyta > Magnoliopsida > Poales > Poaceae > Otatea > Otatea glauca. The sequence goes on along the minus strand of CM070711.1, from coordinate 11,003,085 downwards.
TAAACTATGGTAATATAGACAAGCTGATCATGCAGAACTACAACACCATTTTTTGGTCTTCCTGTGCATCTTTTTGTATAAACTCAATGTTGGATGACTTTTCCAAGATTGATTGGGTGAACCGGTACATCTGTCAAGCTCAAACCGTAACACGATTTACCTACAACAACAGGTGGGTTATCGATCGTATGAGAAAGTGCATGGCCGGGCAGGGGCTTGTTTGCTCAGGGATTACAAAGTCTGTATCAGATTTTCTAACGTTGCAATCATTGTTGAGGCACAGATCAAAGCTGAAGCAAACGTTTCATAGTTCTGACTATGCATCTTCTGCGTATGCAAATAGGTCCTTAAGCACTTCGTGCATCAAGATCCTCAATGATGTTGAGTTTTGGAGAGCAATCGAAGAGATTGCTGCTGTTTCTGAACCTCTATTGAGGCTCATGAGGGATGTTTCAGGAGGCAAGGTTGCCATAGGTTATATATACGAGTCTATGACAAAGGTGATGGACTCTTATTAGAACATACTACATAATGGATGAAGGCAAATGCAAGTCATTTCTGGACATTGTGGAGCAAAAATGGCAGGCAGAGCTGCATTCGCCTCTTCATTCAGCAGCTGCTTTTCTGAACCCAAGCATCCAGTACAATCCAGAAGTCAAATATTTCACTAGTATCAAGGAGTTCTACCATGTTTTGGATAAAGTGCTTACAGCCCCTGACCAAAGGCAAGGTATCACTTCGGAACTGCATGCTTTCCGCAAGGCGCATGGGATATTTGGCTCTAAAATTGCTAAAGAGGCCCGCAACAACACCTCCCGAGGTATTTTTTTTTTATCTTAGCTGCATTATTCTAATATTCTTGAATGCAACAACAGGTCGCTTAGTTGCAAGACAAGCATAATAACAGAAATTAACTACTCTGTAATAGGTTGCTATTTTTACCATGTTCCTATTCTTTACAGTAAAATTTTGCAAGCTGGAATTGATGACCATATACATTTTTATATGGCATATACAGACACAGTAATTGTACAGTCAAATATCTAATGCTCCCTTCCCGTGTGCTAAATTTTGCACTTGGCTCTGCAGTTTGAGGCTACTAGCACTAGCTACATCAATATTACGCCATTGGCATCTATTTGCTGCATCCCATGACCATAACTTCAATTTACTGATGTGGGTTGAAGATGTTGCAAAGGCAGCTTACTGTCTTCTATGCTCTAGGAGAGGACACTTGTTTTTCTCTTTCTCCGAATGTATTCTAATGACCTTTTTGATGCCCAGGGATGTGGTGGGAACAATACGGTGATTCAGCACCATCATTACAAAACGCTGCCGTCAGAATAGTCAGCCAGGTTGGTAGCACCCTGACATTCCAAAGAGACTGGAGCATAATCCTTCAGGGTCACTCGGAGAAGCGCAACAAGCTGGACAAGGAGGCTTTGGCCGACCAGGCTTATGTGCATTACAATCTCACGCTCCACTCCGACTCCAAGATGAAGAAGAAGGGGGGCGGGGATCCAATCGCTCTGGATGACGTCGTCATGGTTGGAGGATCCGGACAGTCCAAACCTCACCCAGTGGCGCGACAGGTTCCCGTCAGCCCTGGACGGTGGAGACTTAAACACTAGGCAGTTTGGTGGTTCCATCTTTGGCGCCAATGATAATCTATTCGTCTTGTGATAGTTTTCGGTTCCAAGTCTGACAATGTGCTGGTTCTGTTGCACAAGTTCTCACTGTATGTATGATTTTAGCTCAACCTTTGCTAGAGTAGATTCTAGATTTGGTGGCATGGGGACCATGAAAGATGAAACTGGAAATTTGGTGGCCATTCTTGTCCTGACTCCTGAGGATAATAGGAAAGGTGTTTTTGGAGGGTGTTAGTACCATTCACAACTACTTGTTAGCCATCATTTTGAATTACTTAGTATGCATAGTTTATCACATAAGCAATTTTTTTTACAGGATTACCACAGGAAGAGGATAAGGGAAACCAGCCACAAAAAATAGCTAATGGGTCTTCGTCAAGATTCACTATCTGCTCTTCAATATCTACAGCAATAATTCCATGACAGAAATGTTCACAAAAAAGCCAACCGTCTTGATCTTATCCGCTTCCAACGACGAAGAGCAAAAGAAAGGGGGTCATCGCTATCTCGCTTCTCCCGTATAAACCAAACCAAAACGATGCAAAGATAAGCAAATTGCATTGCATAGTAGCAGCATAAACGCACAAGAAAAATCCTCCAGGCTCCAACACGGCGTATAGGAAGCAGGGAGATAGAAGGGAGCAGCCGGCTGCCGGAGATAACCATCGTTCCGGCGCTCAGGCCGGCGGTGGGCGGTGGCGCCGTCGACGCGGTGAAGGCGGCGAGCAAGGAGCCCATCAGCCCGTCTCGCCGTCCCCGTTGGCCGCCGCCCGCAGCAATGAGAGCCGTCCTGAGGGCGCCGTCTCCCTGCCCGGGTGGAAGCTCGACTCCCTCTGCCAGGAGACCGCCTCGTCGCTGGGGCCGTGAGGGCGCGCTTCCCCTATTTCTGAAGCGGCAGGCGGTTTGCTGTTCAGTAGCGCTCGTTCTTGGCGCGGCAAAATCGCGACCTTTTTTTTTAGAACTGTTCGCTTATCTGCATTTTTTCCCCTTAAAAAATAATTCCCTTCTATTTTTTTTAAAAAAAATTACTTCCTTTCTCACAGTGAAAGGAGCAGGGGCGACACTTGATTCCTTCCGCATTCGGGGACCGTGGAATGCCAAGGTGCTGTGGAGGCATAGCGCGGGAGCAGGCATGGACCGCGGGAGTAGATGGTTGCCGCCCTCTGGAGGCGTGGAAGGCGCAGTTGTTGCGGAGGGGGTGTGTGGGAGGAGTCATGGCGTGCGCGGGAGAGGCCGCGTCGTGCGCGAGAGAGGCCGCGTCGTGCGCGAGAGAGGCGGTGCTGCAGTCGGGAGGCTCGAAAGGTCCTTCCGAGGTACAGGAGCGCCGCATTTACCTCCTACGGTGGGTAGAAAGCTATTTTTGTAATTTTTTTAATGGATAGAACCATTTTTAAAAAAAAAGTTAGATAAGTGAATAATTCTTTTTTACCTCTCGAAATAACTTCGGTTATCTGATTATCTAGGGCGACTAGTCCCTATAGTTATCTTTCTTCTGTACATGTGTGTATCCATATGATATTGGAGTTCTTGTATGTGATCGTGTCAAAGATGAGATCTTGAGAGATGCTGCTGTCTATAGCTGTTACTAGTAACAATTGTGTATAGGCGGCATTTCACTCAGTTTTTTCATGCGTGGTTTCAGAACCTTTGGCAAATTGTGAACTACACATGTCTTCAATATCTTTAGGGCCTGTCTGAAGGGGTTGTGGCTAGGGATGGCAACGGGAAAAATCCCCGCGGAGAGCGTCTTCTCATCCCCGACCCTCGATAAGCAAAATTTTTTCGCCCCCGTCCCCGTACACGGGGCTTAATTCTCCCCCGTCTCCGATCCCCGACGGGTTTGCGGGGCCTCGACGGGGACTAATCCCCGAAAATACTATATAAAAGAACACATGCTACATGAATGAATCACTAAAGTAATGGTGCATGTGTGGTTGAAGTGTGAGTGAATCACTAGAGTAATTCATATTTAGTGTATTTATTAATAATGATCTCACATGTATATTTTTTCTTTTGAAAATGATCATTTACTTCCACCTATTAGCGATAACACGGGGACAGGGACGGGGATCGGGGACGGGGAACGGTGGAACATCCCCGTCCCCGCAATCCCCGACAGGGGTAATATTTTCCCCGATAAACCCCCGCGAGGAGAGATTTCCCCCGTCCCCGTCCCCTAATTTAGAAATTCCCCGTGGGGAAACGGGGATCGGGGCCCATTGCCATCCCTAGTTGTGGCTGGACTGAAAAGTTGCTTTTGATTTGCTAGGCTGAAAAGCAGTCGTAGCTTTCTTGAGAGGGCGTTTGGCAAATTCGCTTTTGTGTTGGCTGCTGCAACTGTGCAAAAGGGGAGAAGGCGGCGACCGAGAGGGGAGGCGGCGACGATCGGGCGGGTGATCAGGCTGAGAGGAGGTGGCGACCGCGTGGGGGAGGAGACAGCTCGGGAGGAGGTGGCTTGGGCGGGGAAGAGGTGGCGATTGAGAGGAAAAGGAGGTGCTCAGGAGGAGAAGTCCCAACCCACAGCCATAAAGCACCATCCCACCGACTATAGCCTTTTGGCTTCTTTTGTTGTGGTTGGACTATGTAATTGGCATGTTTGGGGGGCTTTTAGCCCAAAGTCAAAGTACAATCCCCTTGCCCCCCAATAGCCGCTTAATCCGATAGCTTTCTGCACATCTTCAGTATCTTTAATCCACCACAATTATAGAGGATACAACTACTTTATATTCATATACAAGGTGTACAACACACTACGCGTGTTTAGGGGTGCAAATGAAGCGAATAATTACTATTCGATCGAAAGCTTTTAGAGGAAATACTGAAGGGAGAAATGAATATTCGGTATTATCTATGTTTAACTCTGACTCTAAAGAAAAAAATATTCGTCTAATGTCCTATATGGAGACACAATAGAGCTGATAATTTATACTCGAGCAAAGGTTTTTAAAGCGAATACAGAAAATAAATAGTTATCGAGCACTATCTGAGTTGGAGTATTGAGTACTATTGACTTCAATAAGATATAAGATAACCTGTGTAACCTGTGTCCGTAACCGCTAATATTGGACCCTACTCTGTTTAGCACAAACACCAACATACGAGGAATAGGAAAGAAAAGGAAATCTCCAGGGGCCTGTGTGCAAAACTTCTCTTCCCGCGACGGGCACGTCCCGGACTCCCGATTAAAACGAATCGCCACGACGAGACGCATATTGACATCCCCTCGAGAAATCAGAGCCCATCGCCGCAACCGACCCGGAGATCACCGGAGAAGCAGCAGTAGCAGCAGCAGGGCTCATTGTCTCCCCAACCGCGAAGATGAACGACGGGGATGTGGTGCGGCAGCTCAAGCAGATGACGGATTTCATCCGCCAGGAGGCCGTCGAGATGGCCGCCGAGATCGATACCGCCGGCGCCGAGGTATCCCTGGCTCCCAGCCCCTATCGTTCAACCGTGCATTTTATTCGAGAGGCTCGTTAGGGTTGGATCTCACCTGCGATCGGCGAGCTCCGGGTCTCGGAGGATCGGATCTGTACGTTGTTACTAGGGCTCCGCAATGCGCATCAGCTAGTGGTAGATTGGGTGAGCTGGACATGTCACATGGATTGGACAATGGCGTTGTCGTAAGAGGTTTAGGTGGGGACTGGGGACTTGGGGGCTGGGGCTTATGGGAGTCACGTTTTCGAGCGCGTTCGTTGGCGATTTCATGGGGGCGGTGTTGGACTACTTCCGATCCGCGGCATTGCGTTTGTTACCAATTGGCGATTCTCTAGTATGAAGTGCCATAAGTTATTTCTGTTCGAGTTCTATTGCTAATTCGAACGCCCATTTGTCCTGCATTTGATAGCATCATGGCCCGTTTACAAAACTCTGTGCTACCGTGCAATGGAAATTCAGATGTATGTTACCATTTGAGTTGTCGTTTCCGTTGGATAGTTGGGACACTTTTATCACGGGAAAGCATGGCTTCAGATTTTCTGTAATGCTCTTTAAATGTAAAAGCTCTGCAAGTTTTCTCAATGAACTGATGAGAATGATAACTCCTCAGGAATTTCAAATTGAGAAACAACAACTGGTGGAAGCTGAAAAGAAGAAGATCAGGCAGGAATATGAACGGAAGGAGAAGAAAGTTGGTATCAAGAAGAAAATGTAATAGTTCTAATTCCTATTTGTACTATTCCTTTTTCTTGTACAAAGACTTCAAGTCATTATGAGTAGCTTTGAATTTTCACCCTTTGGCATAGATCTAGGATTCCGTAAAGAAAATAAAACAGAAGGATAGTTCTCTAATTTGATCGTGTGTTACATTATGCAGTGAATACTCAATGCAGCTCAATGCTTCCCGAATTGAAGTTCTGCAAGCTCAAGATGATTTAGTAAAGTCAATGTTGGAGGCAGCAGGGAAAGAGCTACTGTACACAAGCCGAGATCACCAAACTTACAAGAAACTTCTCAGGATACTTATTGTTCAGGTAAGCAGATGATGTAATACAATGAATTCCTTTTTTGAAAGAACAGTGGAAACCAGTGAAAATTGGATATAATTCACTTCAAAATTCAAATTTGTGTTTTGGCTTTAGTTAGCTAAATTCCAGCACTTATTGTGAAAATCCAGGAACTAGCTGATTTCTTCCCCCTGAAGAATAGCATGTCTGGTTGTTGGAATGATATTCAAATTATAAATTTATTTTTTTATTGTGTTCTTACATGGGCTAGTTTTCATACTCTTTTGTTTGAAGAGACTTCATAACATGAGTAGACAATATATGTGTGTAAAGTAGTTGCTGTAGTTGAGGATTCTCTGTAAATCCCTGCGAATCGTGAACCAGATTCATCGAACCCGAACCAGTTTAGGGTATGTGGTTTGTGTTTGCAGTGATAATTAGAAGAAAAAGTGGCGAATCGTGAACCCGAATCCTGTACCGCGACTTGTATGAATCACGTTTTTGGTAACTATAGTATCTATCCATGCGCATACTGTAAGTACAGCGACTTAGATCTACCTGCTTATTAACCTCTATTTCCATGATTCTTCCATAATTGAGTATTATTAATGCTTTATTATTAGCTAACGCTAAAAAAATTTCCTGACCAGAGCTTGCTACGTCTGAAAGAGTCAGCTGTGGTTTTCCGCTGCAGGATGGAGGATCTTGAGCTTGTTGAATCAGTTTTGGAGTCGGCAAAGAATGAATATGCAGAAAAAGCGAATGTATATCCTCCTGAAATAGTAGTAGACCGTCATGTGTATCTGCCGTCTGCTCCCAGTTATTATCAGACCCATGGCCCCTTCTGGTAACGTTGCAATCCTTTTCTCCTCTGATGATATCTACTGCCAATTGTTCATACTTCATGTCATGTCACCAAATTTACCATTTCAGTACTATCCAAAGTTTCACCAGCGCTTCCATCCTGAATGTGCATTGCATATTATTAGATTGCATTCTAATATTGTCAAGTATTTGACTTGTGTTATGATAGAACCTGTTGTAGGGTGGCTTGCATTACTTTACATGATACTCTGGATTTTCTTTGATTTCTTTATCGAATGCTACATGCTTAAAAGCAAATGGCATATAGCAACTGCATAAGCAACCGAAAGGAGGATACCTTCTTTCTCAGTACTTTTTGGCCCACTGATGTTTATTCTTGAAACGAAGTACCAATTGATCCAGTACAAATATGTTATGCTTTCTACAAGTGTGTCCCCTTGCCAGAATTGCGTGGATTAGAATAGGCACTGGGCAGGAATATTTACATCCAGCACTGCCAAGCATTCTTTGTGGTGTTGCCCTCTTTTCTTTTGCTAAATTGTGTATACATTGTCTTGCATTGCAATTCTATGTTGACAATATTTTCCCCCAAATGCTATAGCCATTTTCTATACTAGCCTATTTGCTCTTTTTTTTCTGGATTAAATCTCGTTCTAGATCTGTTCTTGTTATTAGCAAGAGGAAACCAAATCATATTTATTGAATTATAAATATGTGGATCCGAATGTCTAATGCTTACTCTTATACCTTTTGATTTAGCTCTGGTGGAGTTGTAATAGCTTCCCAAGATGGAAAGATCGTCTGTGAAAATACATTGGATGCTAGACTAGAAGTGGTGTTCAGAAAGAAGCTACCAGAGGTATGTTCTGCATTGTTCTTTTCTCCTTTGATCTTTTCATTTTGAAAGTGATCCTGTGGATGTTCCCCTACATTAATTATATTCGAATGGATGCAGCGGAAAATAATACAGAGACGTTTTACTATTTTATGCATTTAATACATGTTTGTTGGCTCTATCGAAAAAATGTCATTCAATATATGAGAGTTATCTTGTTGATGAACACACCGAATTTCCTTTTTGACTACCGTAAACGATTAGAAAATGAACATGAGTTGCTGATGGTTACTTACCATTTTCAACCCTCCAGTTATCCAACAAATATGTCTTTGCTCTTTTACTAGATGCTGCTTTCTGAAGGGAAAAAATGGTTCTTGTGGGGTCCACTGTCATGTTCCCAACTTGGTTATGGTCGTCTGTCTCTCTTGAAATTCTACTTAGCATGTTATGAATATGTGATTAGCGATGTACCTTTCCCCTAGTTCTCATCTAAGGGTATTAGCGTTTCTGCGGCGCATGTACTGTTTACAGATCCGTCGAAGTCTTATTGGGCAGGTAGCTGCGTGAACAATTCTAAAGTCTAAACAGAATGCTGCACAGTCACTGCTCGGTGTCTCCTGATGATCCCCCAGAAAACATTTTGGCAGTTTAACAGTAATTTACAAGCCTCATTTTTTTTGGGTCATGGGCAGAGGCTGCCTTGTCTTCAGATTCCAAGCTTTCCAGTACTACCAAGCAAAATAAACTGAATGTTCTTGTTTGGGCGGTTTCTCTTAGTAAGGCAACGAGATGTGTAGTGATGCCATTCTTGTGAACGCACAATTTCTTTTCTCATTGAAGCTGATCTATTTGATTTTCATTATCTGCTTTAGAATGAGTAAATTAGTAGCGGCCATAACATCGTACGCATGACCAACATAGTGCACGTTAGGGAGGTGATGGCATCATGGGTAGGATGTAGCCATTAATCCGAAATTCCAATATAAGCTAAAACTGTAAAGGGCCAATAATCAACCGCTGGGGATGAACACACTAGGCCAAACAAGTAAAACTCGCGTTTACCTTCGGAGAACCATCACGTTTCTTTCGCACCCCGGTTGATAGGAATTGAGCTGTTTCTTGTGAAATTTCCGAAATTCTCTTCCTCCAAACGAGAAAAAAAAGGCCTGACCTAATGGATTGAGGCACTGTTTGTTTAGGTTTTTTTTACCAGCTTAAAATCTAAAGCTTAAACAAATATATAGCTTTTTATCTGGATTTTTTCAAAAATCATAAATCTCTATATAACTAAAAGCTATTGAGAGATGCTTTTTTTTAAGCTTATTGAAGGTTGGTCTTAAACTAATATCACTGAGTTAGTGTAAAATTTATCACGTGTAAAAACCGATTGTCTTTAAACTATTTAAGTCAAAAACTGACTTTAAGCCATAAACTAAAAAAGTCTAAGCCTAGATAGATAGGGCCAGATCCGTGGATGAGAAATTAGGAAAATATACGACATCAGCCATCACATAACCAAGGTTTGAAAATTCGGTTTCGGAATAAATTTCGTCCCTGGCCGGATCGCGAAATTTCGGTGAAATTTCAAAAATATTTCGGACGAAATTTGAATTTGAAAATTCAAATCCGGTCCATCTCGGAAAAAAAATCCGAAATTCGGCGAAAAAACCCGAAATTTCGGGCGAAATACCTGAAATTTTGGGTTTTTTTGCACTGGCTGAAAAGTGGTCTAAACGTTAACAAAAAGTTTTGAAATTGTTTTTAGTGGTTCCTGACACATTGCTGATGTTCTCACAAAAATTTCAGTTGATTATCGCATCTGAGAAATTTTTAAAAATTCGGAGAGTGGTACTGTCCTGATAAAACACTGACCGACAAGTTTGATTCGAATGAAAAATGGTACAAATCAAGTTATAAACTGTTGAATTTTTTTGTGCATCGTTATGATCAATAACTAATGTTCTCACAAAAATTTAAGCTGATTATCACAATTGAGGAATTTTTAAAAATTCAGAGAGCGGTACTGTCCTGATAGAACACTGACCGACAAGTTTGATCCGAATGGAAAATGCTACAAATTAAGTTAGAATCTGTTGATTTTTTTTGCATGGTTATGATGTATCTATAATGCTCTAATATAATTTTCAGATGATGATCAAACTGTATGAATTTTTAAAAATTCGAACAGTACTACTGCCTTGTTAAAAGGCTTACCGACAAACTTGAACAAAATGAAAAATTATGTAAACCACATTAAAAACTTTTGAAAATTTTTGTGGATGGTCCTGATGTAATATTAATGTTTCTTTAAAATTTTTAGATGATGATCATTCTTAAATAATATTTAAAAATTCAGACAGTGCTACGTTCTGATAAAAGTCTGATGATCAATACATAGATTTGCTTTAGCAATAAAAAAAAGTTTAAAATTTTTGAAAATTTTACAGAATGGTGATAAGGAAGTTCTTAATATCCCATAAAAATTGTGATTCATGATCACACACAAGTGAATTTATAAAATTCTTACAAAGCACAGTACCATTTATGTTCTTTTCTTTTTGATTTTTGAAATATAATATAACAAATGAAGTTCAATGCTTACATCGTTTTGATTTGATTGACCAAACAAACAAAGTTGAATTTTTTTGAAAAATTTCATAATGGTACTGAGTCAATTATTAATCTCTAAAAAAAAATTTAGATCATAATCACACTCAAGAAAATTTATAAAATTCTGACAATATAACTGTCCCAATTATGTTCATTCTGTTTTTGATTTTTTAAAGATAACAAATGAAGTTAAATTATTTTGAAATTTTTTATGTATGATCCTAATCTACTAAGGATAGTACCATAAAATATTCAGATTATTATCAAGCTTGTACAATTTTATAAAAATTTCACAGTGTTTTTGACAAAATTTTAAAATATTTAAAAAATTTGGTTTTACAACAAATTTTCATATAAGATGACTTTTCTAAGGGTTGTTGGACCAAATCCGGCCCTAAAAGTTTCAAAACAGGCTAAAAACACAAAATTCCATCCAAAAAATCCGAAAGTTTAGGTTACTGTAGCAAATTCAAATTTTTTTGATTTTTTTTAGCCGATATTTTAGAATTCGGAGTGGTCCGAAATCCAAAATTTCTTTGCCGAATTTTGGAACCCTGCACATAACCCTTCACCTGCAGTGCCAAACTGCTAATCACGGACACCGCTGCAAACCTGCAAGGGCTTCCACGGCTGTGGGGCGGGCTGTGGCTAACGCTACCCATCTCCGTGCCCGCCAGACCTGTCGCTGGCGAGTGGGCCCCACTAGCGGAGAGCCAGCCCACTGCCTCGTCTAACCTTCCCGCCAAAATTTTGGAGATCCCTTCCCCTCGCAATAAAAAAAGGAAATATAGAAAAACCAAAACCAAACCCACGCGCAGATCTGCTCCAACCAAATTCCCTCCTCCCACTCCACTCCGCCGCCGCCTCCCACCCATGACGGCCGGCGCCGGCGAGCCCCACCGCGTCCTCCTCCTCCTCGATCTCGACCCCCTCCTCCCCTCCCCAAACCCTAGTACCCCCGTCACCCACTCCGCTTCCTCCTACCTGGCCACCGTCCTCCCCACGGCCACCTCCCTCCTCTCCGCCTCCCCCTCTTCGACCTCCCTCTCCGCCGCGCGCCTCTTCTTCTCCTCCCTCTCCCCGATCCTCTCCTCCTCCCTCCTCCCCAAGCATCTCCCATCCGCCCCCACCCCGCTCTCCTTCCACCTCCACCCGGCCACCCTTGCATCCCTCGCCCCGCTCCGCCTCGTCGCCCTCCCCGCCTGCCAGAACCCCCGCGTCCCCTCGTCATCCTCCATCGCCAAGTCGCTTCTCCAGCTCCAACACGACTACCCCTGGGACGCTGAGCCCCAGCACAGCCGCGGCCGCCGGGTCTTCGACCGCCCGCCCAATTTGGTGGCCCTTTTCACGGCCGCCGCCGAATTCGAGGAATTCGGGGAGAACGCGAGCTTTGTCGAGAAGTTTCGGGGTGTTTTCGGGCCAGTGAGGGACCGGCTTTCGGCGAGGGGCGTACATGTGTGCTGGGTTGCCGTCGGTTCCGCCGGCGAGGGGGTTGGGAGGGCGGTGACGGAACTAGGGTGGCGATTCACGACTGCCGATGCGGTCGCGCTGGGTTCGGTGGTTGCACCGCCGGGGCTCGTGTGGGGAGGTGTTGGATTTGGGTGTGGGCAAGGTGGAGGGCGAGGGGAGGTGGTGTTGGAGATCACCGATGTGGTGGGGAAGCCGCTGGTCTGCAAGGGCTGTGAGGTTGATGTGGTTGGTTCCACATCATGGCGGGTGGGCTGCGATGGTATGTCCAGGATACATGTGAAGGCAGTGTGTGAGGTGGGGAATTGGGAGCTGTTGTTGGATAGAGTTGGCGAAGTTGTTCTGGTGCGTGGGTCGCCACGGGAGAGGAGCAAGGGTGACAGTGAAGAAGCTGTGGAAAAGGAGTTCTTCCCGCATCGGCTTCTTGAGTTGGTGCTCGGCGATGAGAACAGTAGGCTTGGGGGTGGCAAGCCGATTTGGCAGCTCATTCTGGTTTTCCTTCGTAGGAGGAACTATTGCGCAATGGTGTCGGTTTCTGATGGAGATGGGAACTCTATAGATGGTGTTCTCGTGCCTTTCTCGATGGACTACGGACTACTGCATGTCGAGAAGAATGTCACTGGTTTAGGTCAGGTGGTTGCAAGAAGTCCTGAAACGTTGGATAGTTGTGTCTCGGCTCCATCAGAGGAGCCGAGTGCAAGGAAGAAGAGAAGCAAGCTGGTCAGTAAGCTACTTGAGGCGACCAGCTGGAGCACCTTTTGTGATGTGCTCCTCAAACATGCTGATGGAAACTTGCCGGTGGTGGACTTGGAAGAGCTGTATTTCAGCAGGTATGGCGCCACATCAAAAAAGTTGCGGTTTTTGAAATGTTGGATGAAACAAGTGAAACGGTCATGTCTTAGCACTTCATCCAGCGTACATGCAGAAGGAGAGATGTGTCCTTCCTCAAAGGATGAAGCAGTAGCAAAAATTCAGGTTTCGGAAGAGGATGCTTCAGCTCCTTGTGTCAATTTTTCGGTGGATGAAGCAGACTGTAACAACATGGACAAACCAGTGGATGAAGCAGATTTCAACGAAGTGGAGAGACCAGTAGATGAAGGGAGTTCAGCATTCTCTTCTATGGGAGATTTAGAAGCTTTTCTTGGAAGTGTTCCCCAGAAGATTGAGCAAGGTCTTTGTTCTGAAGATGCTGATTTGGGGAATTTGGCTGAACGCTTGGTTGGCTTGTCTGTCCATGTGCTGTTGATTAAGCATGGAAAGATTGCAGTGAGGTATTTTGAACACAGGGAAGTAGAAGATGCTTCTGACACAAAAATAGCCTGTGAAGCTTCCAGTATTCTGCTGAGGAAACCCAAAGAGCTGGCGTCGAAGTACAAAGACAATGATTCAGCATCTGCTGCATCAGAGCAAACCTCAAAATACAGCACAAGCTACAAAATCCGAGAGTATCCTTTTTAATGTTCAATTATTTTCCTTTCAGCTCTGCAATTATTTTGTATGGTATATGCTCTGCAGTAATAAACTGAAGATAGATTGAATTCTGTGGTTTTGTACACCTTAACAAGCATGTATCAGGCATGAACTGCAGATATTGCTTAGGATGGAAATAATCAAGTCCGAACTTGGGCCTGGTATAGAGGAGGGTTCCAAACAGAAGATGATAAAAGAGATCTGCTCTCTTTTGCAGTTTATTGATATCAACCTCCAAGGGGATTCATTTCAGTCTGACAGTATTGTTGAGTTTGCTGAGAAGACCATTAAGTCCAGGTTTGGCTTAGTTTTGCATGCATTCAACTCATCTTAATGTTTTTGTTGAGCTATTGGCTTTGTGGATGCTTATGGTTGGGAATGTTAGTATTGAAGCACTGGTAGTTTTGTAAGGTACAATGAAGGTTGCAATTCTTTGTACCCAAACCCAATAGTTGCAATGTTAGGTTACTTCAAGAAAAATGTATACTAAACAAAGTACCCGAAAAATAATCTAGCATTTGTTTGAAAAAATTAGTCTAGCATCAGTGTAAGCAACTAAGCATGATTACTTTTGGTAGCACAGATATATGCTCAGTGCTTCTTTTGCCAGAACCAAGCATGCTTCAACGCAAGTAAATCTTTCGTTTGGTCACTAATATGGCTAACAAATTGAGGGAAGTTCTTACTTGGGATACTTTTCTCAATATTACCCATTCTGGTATCACATATCTCTGTTACTAGCAGGTAATTCCAGGCTATAACTCATTCTGTTACTCGGGATTTGTTTTGTGCTATGAGAACCTGTCTCATGATTGTGTAAACTTAATTGCTATGCTTTCATTACATGAAAAGAAATATGAGTTAGGGATATCACATAGAAGTGGTGCTTATGTTCCTTGATCCTGTGAGGAGCATAAAGCACTGCTGTACAGTAGTACTGACATCGGAGAACACTCTTGGTTTTAGTTTGCCTCAATCAAAAGCGATGTTCTAACCTCTCAGTGCAGTGCAAATGCACAACTAGTAAAATTTGATAATTATATTCTGCTGGCCTACATGATCATTAATATCATGCTTACCTTGTTTTGCTTTTCTTTGCTCTCGGTGTTGAGTTGAATACTTGAACATACGTTTAGAAACAAAGTGAGCTTATTCCTCGGAATATACAAGATCAAGCCGAACAAGATGACAGAAATCTGTATACATACTATAATGATAGGTATAAGTACTGACTGTAGAAATGTATGCTCACAAAGTAGTAGTCATTAGGTCTTCTCAGCAGGATTCACAGAACCGCGATAAACTGCTCGGTTTTCGCGATTTTCGACCATACCGCTCTGGTTCGAGATCTAAAATCGTTCGGTAAACCGGTCTAATTAAAAAAAAAATCAAAAAATTTAAAAAAAACTGAAAAACTTTATGCGTTGAAAACCGCTCGAAAACCATTTTTTTTAGGAACATTCAATTGGTTGGTTGGTTTTTCGTTGAAAACCGTTGATTTTTTTGGTTTTTGCTTCAATTTTTTTTAACCCTTCGGTTTTTTACGGTTTTGAAACCTGCTTATCAGAGCCATTTCTTAACAAAAAAAGAACTTTGGGTTGCTTTTCTAATTTTGCTTCCTGTTTATGGCAATATGGGATCGGAACTACGAGATTTGCAGTTCATGGTATCACATCTATTGCGAGGGATTCAATGCTGTACATTTTTAAAGGTCTCGAAGACCAAGGAACAATCTGACCATGCAATGCTTTTCAGGTACATCAACTACATGGAGGATGTGATCAAGAAGATATACACCGAGATGGAGTTTGATCTATTCGACGACGACGAAGTGGAATGTTCAGATTCTCTACCCAGCAGCAGCAACCAGGAAGATATCAAGATCGACATGAGCCGTGGTAGTAGCCACCGGAACTGCACTAGCACGAATCCGCTGCGAAGGGACCACACGAGGAGCAGCGGCCCTCACGACAGGCACGAGGAGCGGCTGGTGAGGGCGCAGGCGCGGCGGAACCGGGAGAGGCGGCTCTCCTCCTTCACAAGCTGGGTGCCCGACCTGCGCCGCGTCTGGACGCTCAAGCACCTGGGGAAAGAGCCCCCCGCGGCGGTGCGCGTGCCGCGGTCCAGGCCGTCGTCGTTCAAGCGGAGGAAGCGGCGGGCGGCGTGCACCGACATGGTCTGCGAGACGCCGATGACGGCCGCTAAGAGGCCGCAGCCCGCGCCGGAGGACGACGGGATGAGGTCGCTCGGGACGGTGTCCAAGGCCCTGTTTCACGATGAGACGGACATAAGCTCAAGCAGCGTGTAAACTAAACGTCCTGTATCCGTTTCTTGGTCGTTGCATCAACGATTTCTCCCCGAAGCATTTGCGATCCTGGAAAGCCAGCGAAGTTTCAGTGCACTACTGATTACTGAACCGACTCCATCTTGAGCACCACGCCACCCATTGTTGCTCTTGGGCTGGTGATACGAGCTTTTCCGAAAACTGTGTCCTTTGTCGTTTTCTTCGAGTTTTTGAGTTTTTTGTCCTTGATTTTTTTAGCATATCTGGTCCTTTCCAAATAAAATTGCAAACTTAGCTTCTTTACAGATCACCTGTCACTGTATTAGACATGACAGGTCGATTAGCACCGGTGCTAATCATGCTACGAGTGAATGAAAGGGTTAGATTTATAATTTTACTGGGACATGTAACGAGCTTGAAAAAAAAACGGACTGAGGGAAAGAAACCAAAGCCTCCGTTTTATTATCAAAGTTGCGCCAGCCGAGCGAATGCGGAGTAGACTAGGCACACATATGCAACAGCAACGACGTCACCTATCACTGGACGCAAACAAAATCATGGTCTTGCATTGGGCCTGGGCAGGCGAAGGAGACGAAGCCGTGGGTGCCGAACAGCTAGCTGAACGCAAGATCAACGCAACGGGCAGTCGACGGACGATGTCGAGCGAGTCTAGCAGAAAGATGGGTGCAGCCGTGCAGGTGAGGTGAGTGGCGGGCGTACTGCAGGTGAGAGCTTTCAAGGGGAGCAGGCGTGTATACTATCACTTGTCCATCGTTGACGTAACGTCAACGTGTCATGTTGCTGCCCACATGCTTTCCGATTGGACCCACACGCCAAGACTTTTTCCCGGTTCCCATTAGTGAGTAGTCTAGTATGTCAGGTCAAATTTTGAAAAACAATAAGAGTTCATCTATGCTAAATTTATTGATCGAATCAATTGTGATTATTGTGATTTAAGATTTTATAGAATTTTAGAACTATTTGTATTTTTTAAAAAAATTTGAATACATACGTCGAATTCGTGATGTTATAAAACTACTGTATAATGCTATAAAATTATGCATATGTAATATATAACTCTATTAAAAGTTTTCTATTTACGCCAACCGTCTATTCTAACTAGTGCACGCAGAGTAGAGTCAAAATCATGAAGACAATAGCAGATCCATCTGTCCATTTTTAACTAGAGTTTGTATGTGAAGCCTACATAGGTCAGTTTGGTTTGTTGACAAATTTGTTTTATTAAATTTTAGTATTATCAAAATGTTGGTTAAAGATTGGCAAAAAAAAAAAAACTAGAGAACTAAGGGAAAATAAAATTTTACTAAAATTTAGTAGCAAATCAAATACTTACTAAATTTAGTCAAAGCTACTAAAATATTAAGACAAGTATTGGTAACAATTACAAACTGTGTGCTTTTTCTACGCTGTAGATTTTTCCTCTCTTTTTTTTCTTTTTACCTAAGGATGACGACTCCTAGGGGTGAAAATGGGACGGATAGTTCCCGCCCGATCCGGAGCCAGATCCGATCGGAACCGGATTCGGGAAGTAAATCGGATATCGGGTCGGATTCGGATCCGGATAGTCGAAAACGGATATCGGATCGGATTCGGAGTGTGCACTATCCGAAAAATGTGGGTCAGGAACCGGATATTAGATATTATCTAATTCGGATATCCGGATTCAGAGTCTCGGAAGGTCCAACTCCCAACCGTGCAAAGGGCCAACGACGCAAGGGCAAGGCCTGAAGGCCCAATAGGGCACCAACTCATCTGGTTCCTCGCCTCCTCATTCCCCAAACTGTGGCCGACAGCCCGACACTCTCCTCTCCCAGACTCCCACTCCCGCACACTCGACGACTCGACGCCCATGCCCCAGATCTGGATCTCATGCTGGCTAGCCGTCCCCAGCCTCAAGGGCGCTCCTCTCCTCCCGCGCGCTCTCCTCCCGGGCCACGACCGCGCCTCCTCCTCCTCAGGCTGGCGCTCTGTCCCCTCGGTGGCGACTCCTCGCGGCGCCACTGGCGCGCGCCCCTCCCGAGGTCTCGACAGCATCTCCTCCCGACCAGGCCTCCTCCTTTCTCGCCGCAGACACCCTCTCGGTGGTGCCTCCCTTGGTCGGTGCTCCCCTCAACGACAACTCCTCCCGGTCGGCACTCCCCCTCGCTCCGGCCGGCGCCCCCCCATCGTCGAAGTCATCCTCCCCGGTGTCCAAGCCCACGACGGCGGTAAGAACTAGGGCTAGGGTTTAGAAGCTATGAGAATCATAAGTTGAAAGCTTCACCTAAGTGGCTAAGTGTACTTTGCTTGCTCCAGAATGGTAGAACCCATGTCTGAGATAATGTAACACAAGGAAATAATGTAAAAGCAAACCAAGAAACTAGTTGGGAGATATTTCATATTTGCTCATTGCTTGGATACCATAAATGGTGGTGGAATTTTTGCTATTGGAGATGTTTTGGCTGGATCTGAGGTAGCTCCACATGCTCCTCCCTGATCTGCAGCTCTCGTGCTCCTTGTCGTTGTGAATCGCTAGAATTTTGAATATGGCCCTGGCCTTGTTGAGATGCTTGGATACCATCAATCAAACCAAGATACTTGCTGGTTTAGGGGGTAGAGAGTAGTGCATGAATGCCATCAGTGCCTTTGAGTAAAAAAATTTCTATGTGTGCTCTGCTACCCTTAGTACTGAATGCACATTATACTCCCTTTCTTGACCTTCAAATTTTATATTCACTCAGTACCTTCAAGTTGCTCAATCTATTCGAGAAGTGTTATAAGCACAAGCAATAGTCTATGACATTTTGTTTTTGATTCAGAAGTAAGGAGTGCCTTTCATTGGTACAGTTGGATCCATTTGAACAGAATGTCCTATTTGTTTCCATTAGTCAGAAATGATTGTTGATAATCTCATTACTGCTGCATCTTTTTTCATGCCAACAAATATTGTGCTTTCAGATTTTGCTAAAGTTTAAACATTTCTAAAATAATATGTTACCCCTTCATCTCTCATGCCTCTTATATTTGTCCTTGACTATGTTGGCCTCTGACTCCCAATCGTGCCACCACAATGTAGAATTTTCACCACCTCACTTCATGTGCTCCAATCCGATTTGAAATCAAAACCATATTGACAATAGGTCTGCAACCATTTTGAATGACAAAGCAAGTCACTACAGGTCTGCAGCCATTTTGAATGATAAAAAGTGAGGTTATGTTTTGATTTGATTCATAGATAAGTGATCTACTGAGTCTAGTTTGAATAAAGTTATTTATGTCAAATTTGTTTAATTGTTGCAATTGTATGACATATTTGCAGGACAAATGATGCTCTGTAGATCATGAAGCAGAGACCACCATTACCTGTGAAGAAAAATGAGGAGCTTGGTCCCTGGCTGTTCATTCATTTTGTAGCTCCTTCTGTCATTCTCCACCCTTTTCTCTTTACATTTTCCATCTAGATGTTGAGCTTCAACTGTACTGTACCCAAGTGGTAGGAAAATGTACCAAACTACCAACTGTCGCTTTTATAGTAGTATCAGTATCCAACTCTGGCATGTTTGTAATACCAAGCTAACTGTTTTTGATGTGTGGATTGATTCACCATACAATAGTTTTGTTGATATATAACTTGCTAAGTTGCTATTATTGTCCTATATTTATGTGGATTGATTCACCATATATTACTCAATGTATGCGTGTGTTATCCGTATATCTCTATCGGTTTCCGATCCGAATCCGTCACATATCCGACCCGTATTCGTATCCCGAATTATCCGGATTCGTATCCGGATCCGGTTAGCCCGTATCCGGTTCCGAATCCGAATCCGAAAAAATATATGATTTAGGATATGTGAAGAGCAATATCCGCCCGTATCTGATCCGTTTTCACCCCTAACGACTCCATAAATTTTTTTCCATTTTCTTTATCTGATGGGAGGCCATTGATTTGTGAGAAATAACCATTTGACGTCGTAAAAAACCGTCTAATTTACACGATCTTAATGGCCCTCCAGGTATTTAGTTAAATCATGTGGTCTTTTTAGAGGAAGAATTAAACCCATAAATGAGCAACACCCATGAAAAGTAACATGCGATATGTTGCAAGGAAATATCAACCGTCCAAAGCTACCGTATGATCTTTTCTATTAAGGACAGAATTTATACGTTCAATTCTTATTGGTGAAAAAAGAGAACCATGCCAATTGGAAAAAGAAAGAAAGAAAAAAAGCATGCCGATCAAGGCGTCTAAATACTCTCCGTTTTTGTTTACTTGACACACGTTAAGTTTTCACGGACTCCAAATTTAATCTTTAACTGATAATTTTATACTAATGCATTTATAAAATATCATTAAAGTATAGTGTTGAAGATTACAATGTTGGACCGACAAGTGAAGGTGCAAGAAAAAAAAGGGAGGGAGTACATCATGTACAGGTAGCTTATGTGTTCATACACGTCGTATATGACGATTTTTTTTCTAACAACGAGATTAAAAGATCCCACGAAACTACACAATTCAATTACACATAGTTCTTCCAGGGCTAAAAAGAAAACACACACACACACAAAGATGATACAGTACATGGTGTTCACAAATACAAGCATGAACGCTTCTATATTTATCCATGATGGTACGGTTTCCGGCTAAGCTCCCTGCATTCCCTCTTGTAACATCCTTCACTGGATTTGCGGCTGCAAAGAACAAGAGGGAAGAAAAAACATGTTACCCGCAAACAAGAATAAAAAACACATAATGGAATGTGCAAATCAGAGAGAGAGAGAGAGAGCTCCCTTCAACCCAAGCACGAGAGGAAGACGCTGGTGGGTTCATCTCCCGGGTCATGCACACCCATGCAAGTGCAGGCGTACAACATATAAACTGCTGCTACTACCACCACGCTGCATGCACCCGACAGGTATCCATGAACCGGCAGCTGCATCCTACCACTTCCCCTCCTGGATTGGATCGAAGGGAGCTCTTCTTCTTCTTCTTCTTCATCATCATCTTCATCTACCACCCATTACATTACACAATTGATCATCGACTTGATAAACACAAACTCACACTAAAAAGTAATAAAAAGACGAGACTTATTATGCTTTATTGTGCTATGGGTTCCAAAGAACACATGGAGTTGAGTACGACGATTGCTCAGGGATTGATGGGCTTATATAGGGCTCATCGGCAAATCTGGGCCGTTGGATCAGACGTAGGGTCCTCGCATATATGGACATAAAACTTGCCTTTTCTTCGGTCTTGTGAGGTTCGCATGCATCATGCATGTTTTTGGCATCTGTTCATGAACTGCCTTGTGCTTAAAATAATTTTGGGAATCTTATAGTGCTGGAGACAACAATTTAACGGTCGGATTCGACCTTTATGGAGGCTTCTCTCTCGTTCTAGAATCCTCCTGTTCAAGCACTTGCCGTAAAATTGTAACTTCGGGAGGCTGGAAATCAATCAAATCTATGTAATAATGGTGCATGATATTGTTTCCAGATAATCCGTGTGGTAAGAGTATATTAGTGAAGGGAAAAAATGGTAAATGATTCGACTACATTTATTCTCTTTGAAATCCTACCATCCATATTTCTTTTTTCCTTTGTTAGAGATGATGCACCAAATATTTGTTAATAATGTCGCGAGATTTCCATCGATTTAATTAATTAGTTTATTTTTCTAGTTTTGCTTTATATTACCGAATTGCTGGTGTATGTATAAATGGAAACATATTTCTATGCTATGCTCTCAAGCAAACCACTAAGCTCCAAATCACATTGAATCCAACAGAAGATATCAATCACTTATAAAGTATTTAGTTGTCTCTCCAAGAAAAATCAAATCAATGGAAATCTATAGACCGTACGATTGAAAGTTCAAATTTCCAATCGAAATTAGGGGGTTGAGAGGAAGCCTGGCAGGCGAGGGGGTGCTGGAGCGACCAGGAGCCGAGCGTTACTTGGGTTAGTGTCGAAAACATAGTTATCAATATACTAGCTGATATGTACTATTTCGGTATCTAAACCGATACACAGTAGCCTTATGTACCGTACTGGCCTTAATGCATGTCAATATGGTCATACCGGTTCAATACCGACCATATCGGCTTCAATACTAGTTAACACCGGTCAATACCAGTCATACTGTTGGAAATTGATAATGTGGTCTATTGAACTATATGTTATATTTAATAGTACAACTAT
The DNA here is from genome assembly GCA_036346275.1 of Otatea glauca. Lineage (NCBI taxonomy): Eukaryota > Viridiplantae > Streptophyta > Magnoliopsida > Poales > Poaceae > Otatea > Otatea glauca. The sequence goes on along the minus strand of CM070711.1, from coordinate 10,981,290 downwards.
GTATTTAGAGTAATATTAATTATAAGTGAACTTTGGTGTACATATAATTAAACATGTGTGTACTTATGAATATATGTTATTGTATTAAATCCGATAGGATACGTCGGTATAGACCGATACCGAAATGTACCATTCCAAAAGCCAAACCGGTATAGCCTCCTCTATGGCATTGATAAGTGTGGTTAGACGCCCACCAAATAGCAACTCACACTAAAAGCAAGAATTAATCGAGCCAAAATTTGCAAAGCATTGTCCAAGAAAGAGATCTCGTTATAACAACATAGAACAATTCCTCTCCCATGATCAAGTAGGGCTCTGCAACCCTTAGTACTGAATGCACATTATACTACCTTTGTTGACCTTCAAATTTTATATTCACTCAGTACATTCAAGTTGCTCAATCTATTCGAGAAGTGTTATAAGCACAAGCAATAGTTTATGATATTTTGTTTCTGATTCAGAAGTAAGGAATGCCTTTCATTGGTACAGTTGGATCCATTTGAACAGAATGTCCTATTTGTTTCCATTAGTCAGAAATGATTGTTGATAATCTCATTACTGCTGCATCTTTTTTCATGCCAACAAATATTGTGCTTTCAGATTTTGCTAAAGTTTAAACATTTCTAAAATAATATGTTACCCCTTCATCTCTCATGCCTCTTATATTTGTCCTTGACTATGTTGGCCTCTGACTCCCAATCGTGCCACCACAATGTAGAATTTTCACCACCTCACTTCATGTGCTCCAATCCGATTTGAAATCAAAACCATATTGACAATAGGTCTGCAACCATTTTGAATGACAAAGCAAGTCACTACAGGTCTGCAGCCATTTTGAATGATAAAAAGTGAGGTTATGTTTTGATTTGCTTCATAGATAAGTGATCTACTGAGTCTAGTTTGAATGAAGTTATTTATGTCAAATTTGTTTAATTGTTACGATAGTATGACATATTTGCAGGACAAATGATGCTCTGTAGATCATGAAGCAGATGCCACCATTACCTGTGAAGAAAAATGAGGAGCTTGGTCCCTGGCGGTTCATTTATTTTGTTGCTCCTTCTGTCATTCTCCACCTTTTTCTCTTTACATTTTCCATCTAGATGTTGAGCTTCAACTGTACTGTACCCAAGTGGTTTGAAAATGTACCAAACTGCCAAGTGTCGCTTTTATAGTAGTATCAGTATCCAACTCTGGCATGTTTGTAATACATAGCTAACTGTTTTTGATGTGTGGATTGATTCACCATACAGTAGTTTTGTTGGTATATAACTTGCTAATTTGCTATTATTGTCCTATATTTATGTGGATTTATTCACCATATATTACTCAATGTATGCGTGTGTTATCTGTATGTGTCTATCGGTTTCCGATCCGAATTCGTCACATATCTGACCCGTATCTGTATCTCGTATTATCCGGATTCGTATCCAGATCCGGTTAGCCCGTATCCGATTCCGAATCCGAAAAAAAAATGATTTAGGATATTGGAAGAGCAATATCCGCCCGTATCTGATCCGTTTTCACCCCTAACGACTCCATAATTTTTTTCCCATTTTCTTTATCTGATGGGTGGCCATTGATTTGTGAGAAATAACCATTTGACGTCGTAAAAAACCGTTTATTTTACACGATCTTAATGGCCCTCCAGGTATTTAGTTAAATCATGTGGTCTTTTTAGAGGAAGAATTAAACCCATAAATGAGCAACACCCATGAAAAGTAACATGCGATATGTTGCAAGGAAATATCAACCGTCCAAAGCTCCCGTATGATCTTTTCTATTAAGGACAGAATTTATACGTTCAATTCATATTGGTGAAAAAAGAGAACCATGCCAATTGGAAAAAGAAAGAAAGAAAAAAGCATGCTGATCATGGCGTCTAAATACTCTCCGTTTGTTGTTTACTTGGCACACGTTAAGTTTTCACGGACTCCAAATTTAATCTTTAACTGATAATTTTATACTAATGCATTTATAAAATATCATTAAAGTATAGTGTTGAAGATTACAATGTTGGACCGACAAGTGAAGGTGCAAGCAAAAAACAAGGGAGGGAGTACATCATGTACAGGTAGCTTATGTGTTCATACACGTCGTGTATGACGAATTTTTTTTTCTAACAACGAGATTAAAAGATCCCAGGAAACTACACAATTCAATTACACATAGTTCTTCCACGGCAAAAAAGAAAACACACACACACACAAAGATGATACAGTACATGGTGTTCACAGATACAAGCATTAACGCTTCTATATTTATAAAAGATGATGGTACGGTTTCCAGCTAAGATCCCTGCATGCCCTCTTGTAACATCCTTCACTGGATTTGCGGCTGCAAAGAACAAGAGGGAAGAAAAAACAAGTTACCCGCAAACAAGAATAAAAAACACATAATGGATTGTGCAAATCAGAGAGAGAGAGAGAGAGCTCCCTTCAATCCAAGCACGAGAGGAAGACGCTGGTGGGTTCATCTCCCGGGTCATGCACACCCATGCAAGTGCAGGTGTACAACATATAAACTGCTGCTACTACCTCCACGCTGCATGCACGCGACAGGTATCCATGAACCGGCAGCTGCATCCTACCACTTCCCCTCCTGGATTGGATCGACGGGAGCTCTTCTTCTTCATCATCATCATCATCTTCATCTACCACCCATCACATTACAAAATTGATCATCGACTTGATAAACACAAACTCACACTAAAAAGTAATAAAAAGACGAGACTTAATATGCTTTATTGTGCTATGGGTTCCTAAGAACACATGGTGTTGAGTACGACGATTGCTCAGGGATTGATGGGCTTATATAGGGCTCATCGGCAAATCTGGGCCGTTGGATCAGACGTAGGGTCCTCGCATATACGGACATAAAACTTGCCTTTTCTTCGGTCTTGTGAGGTTCGCATGCATCATGCATGTTTTTGGCATCTGTTCATGAACTGCCTTGTGCTTAAAATATTTGTGGGGATTTTATAGTGCTGGAGACAGCAATTTAACGGCCGGATTCGACCTTTATAGAGGCTTTTCTCTCATTCTGGAATCCTCCTGTTCAAGCACTTGCCGTAAAATTGTAACTTCGGGAGGCTGGAAATCAATCAAATCTGTGTAATAATGGTGCATGATATTGTTTCCAGATAATCCGTGTGGTAAGAGTATATTAGTGAAGGGAAAAAATGGTAAATGATTCGACTACATTTATTCTCTTTGAAATCCTACCATCCATATTTCTTTTTTCCTTTGTTAGAGATGATGCACCAAATATTTGTTAATAATGTCGCGAGATTTCCATCGATTTAATTAATTAGTTTATTTTTCTAGTTTTGCTTTATTTTACCGAATTGCTGGTGTATGTATAAATGGAAACAAATTTCTATGCTATGCTCTCAAGCAAACCACTAAGCTCCAAATCACATTGAATCCAACAGAAGATATCGATCACTTATAAAGTATTTAGTTGTCTCTCCAAGAAAAATCAAATCAATGGAAATCCGTAGACCGTACGATTGAAAGTTCAAATTTCCAATTGAAATTAGGGGGTTGAGAGGAAGCCCGGCAGGCGAGGGGGTGCTAGAACGACCAGGAGCCGAGCGTTACTTGGGTTAGTGTCGAAAGCATAGTTATCAATATACTAGCTGATATGTACTATTTTGGTATCTAAACCGATACACAGTAGCCTTATGTACTGTACTGGCCTTGATGCATGTCAATATGGTCATACCGGTTCAATACCGACCATATCGGCTTCAATACTAGTTAATACCGGTCAATACCAATCATACCGTTGGAAATTGATAATATGGTCTATTGAACTATATGTTATATTTAATAGTACAACTATGTATTTAGAGTAATATTAATTATAAGTGAATTTTGGTGTACATATAATTAAACATATGTATACTTATAAATATATGTTATTGTATTAAATCCGAAACGGTACGTCGGTATAGACCGATACAGAACTTTACCATTCCAAAAGCCAAACCGGTATAGCCTCCGCTATGGCATTGATAAGTGTGGTTAGACGCCCACCAAATAGCAACTCACACTAAAAGCAAGAATTAATCGAGCCAAAATTTGCATAGCATTGTCCAAGAAAGAGATCTCGTTATAACAACATAGAACAATTGTATTCCTGAAGTGAAAAGTTCGTCTGGAAAACGTACGGTTCGTGTCTCATTGGCATCTAATTAGGTGATGACTGTCTCCAACTTTGCTGAGCTTTACAAAAGAAGAACATGATGTAATTATGATTTCATACGACAAAGTGTCGCGAGATTGTAGGTTATATATATATAGTGCATGCGTAACTGCCCAGGGATGGCTTGACCGTCGTCTCCGGATTCATATCTTTCCGTTTATAGGCTGGAGACCATGTTTAATGCAATTTGTTTACTGGCTTCTTTGACAGTTTATTTCACCAAACCTTCGGTTTAATTAGTTGTATGTTCTAATTCGATGGATGTATCATGTATCTGACAGCCAATGCAAGCTAGGTGCACAGGTGTGTCCTTTACACTTAGCACAAGTGCAAACTTTAATTGGAACCAAGTTCTTTTGAGAGCATCTGGATTCTCGTCGGACAAAATTTGGCATATTTCTCACCTACTGTCAAACTTGTATGCTCGTATGTACTTGCATCGATTCCAAATACAAGTCGTTTTAGGCTATTTTCTTCTATCTAATCTATATAAATCATTATTCTCGAGGAGGTACAGTCGACTTTGCCACTGCACGCTACGCGGCGTTTTTCACTATGGTTTCTACAGTACCCAGCTATATAGACTCATATATTTATTGCCTATCACACTTTACAACCGGCACTTAGCTTAGTTGGCCGAAGCCTTGCCGTGCGTGCTCCAGGTCTTGGGTATCTCTACTACTTCTAATTACGAGTTGGTGGCAGTGGTCATTTTCTCATCATGTCCTGCATGGATAGAAGGATATACTCACCATATCCCATAATACGGGAAATCTATCTTATCTTATCTTATCTGGAAATGCATAGATTAAAAGGAAAGAATCACGCAATCAAATCACGTACCAATCACGAAGATATCGGGGAGACCTGGCTTCCATCCGCCCGCATACGCTACCTTCTGCTTTCATCTACTCCCTATTAGAGGGCACCCACACTCATCTCCAGGAGGACAGGCCGGTCGTTAGTGGAGACACACGCAGGAAGAGAAGAGAAAGGCTGCGTGCAAGAAGCAAGAAGATTTCCTACAAGAGGAAGGCAATAACTTTCTCCTCCTTCAATGGTAAGGATCGATATCTCTCTACTAATTCTGAAGGATCGAGATGGCGAACAGAGGGGGGTGAATGGTCGCAAATAAATTTTCCCCTAAAATACTCCAACAAAAACCTCGACAAGATCACTCAAAGGAAATCGTGAAAAACCCAAAAAAACTAGACAACTATGTGTACCCCTAGCTAGCATGGATAAGTACCATAAAATATGTGAGGATTTTTGAGTCACAATCCTGGTTGTCTAGTGTCCAAGATAAAGAGGAATCAATCCAACTCTTGCTTTTAGAAAGGACATCAATTCAAATCACAAAAGTCACTTTCAGAAAAGCAAAAGCAGAATTTCCAGAAATTGTCCTCAATTTGAACAGGAGGTTGGTGGGTTTTTGCAGCTCACAAAATTTTGAGAATGTTTCTCCCTATGAGAAGAAGATTTATGAAGAACTCCACCAAATTTCTCCTCAAAAAGCATTACAGAAAAAACAGGAAAAATCGAAGAACATAGTCAGTCAAGAACTTCGAGCAGAAAGTTTGGGGCTCGGTTTTCACCTCATGGCGCCCAAACGGTGCAACAAGTGAACTCCAAAATTTTTCGGCAAGTGGATATCAGAGTCCCGCACCTCCTCCAATAAGAATCACTTAAAAAAGATTTTTATATATTTTTATAAAAATCAAATACTAAATACTGTGCAAAGAACAAGTTCTGAACAAAGTTGGAACTTGAAAGAAAAGATGTTCTCTACTCAATCCAAGAGTGCAAAAGAGATGTAAAACCATATGAACACACTCAAAACATCCAAGATCAACAGCATTTAGAAGGAGGAGGCAAATCCAAATTGCGTGAAAGTAAATTGCGAGAATGTAATTGCGGAAAGTAAATCTTGAATTTAAATTGCGTAAAGTAAAGACATAATGTAAATGCGCAAAATAAATTCAGAGTTGGATGGATAAAACTTTCATTTCTGGAAGGAGAGGTTACAAAGCCTCACTTTCATGTGGACAAAGTTCAAAGGAGCATTCAAAAACCTCAAAAACCTTCTAAGGGAGGAGGCTACTCCTCCACCCCTATTTATACTACTCTTGGGCCACCTACCACCCTTGGATGAGTCCCTCAACCCTAGAGCACTCATCTAAGGGCTAACCCAAAACCCACACACATAGCGGGTTTTCTTTCACGGTTTTTAAAGCATACTACCTAGACTCGCTAACCTATCAACTAGACCTCAATTCGACGGCCCTCATTGATCCACGTGGCATCTAGCTAGCATCATCTCCTTTCCTTGTCTTCTTGACATGCCTGGACTCCGTCTCCGATCAACTTCCGGCGATCTCCCAACCGTCTGGACCTCCGACGCTCCTCGCCTAGTCCCGGTCATCCTCCGCCTCACCATGACCTAGCACCGTCGCCCTGCAACCATCAAAGATAAGGAAAAACCTCTCACATAGCAATGCCCACAAAGATATTCAATGATTATCCCAAAATCATTAATCGATCATAATTGCTCTCAATGGTCCGGTGCTACTACCCTAGGCCGGTAGCACTAAGAAGAGCACCCAACACTCAAATTGCTTCAAATCCAATTCAATTCAAATCAAACCAAGCTCAAAACTCGTCAATTAATCATCACACACAAGGATAGACCTCTACATGGTCTTTCAAATTCTAATTAAGAGTTGGTGGCGATCGTCCATTCTCCTTCAGAGTACTTGATTCGTTGGATCTAACATGAACGGTTGAGATGGAAGAGAATTTAACCCAATAGTCAAATCCTTTAGGAGGAACAAACTTTTTCTACTATTGAAACATAACTAAAGTTAGTGTTTTTTGCAAATAAATTTTTTTGTCGCAAATCGAGTTTTCGTTGCAACGCACGGGCACATGACTAGTTAATCCCTCAAAACCGATTTCCTTCCGATTTTTTTGCCTCAACTTCGCTTATTTAATTGAGCTATTAGATTATATTATAAATTTTTGAAACTTTTTGAGAAGTGTTTTGAGAACATGCTTAACGTACCACACAAAATTCAAATCGTAATCAAACTTGTTCAATTTTCAAAAAATCTGACAACGTTCACTACTACAGAATGGTACATCACTATCGCTTCATCTGTGTCGGTTCTTAAGTTTTTAGGAAAAAACGATTGTGATAGATGACTTAGGAGAGGCATTAATAATAATCACTATCGGTTCTCAGGTTAGAAGTGATTGTGATGTAGCACTTGGAACATCACAATCGGTTCTTATGCGAGAAGTGATAGTGATGTGCATTATCATTACTATCGGTTTCACATAAAAGCGATAGTGATGAGCACGTACACATCACTATCGGTTCTTATTTAAGCGATAGTGATGAAATGCACATCACTATCGCCGACAAAAGAAGCGATAGTGATGAGCAAGTACTCATCACTATCGCTTCTTTTGTCAGAAGCGATAGTGATGTGTATTCTCATCACTATCGCTTCTCACATAAGAACCGATAGTGATGTCAACGTGTTCATCGTTATCGCTTATTATGTGGGAATCGATTGTGATAACAACGATCATCACTATCGCTTCTCTTATAAGAACCGACTGTGATGTGCATGATCACATCACTATCGCTTTTTATATGAGAACCGATAGTGATGTGCCTCGTTAGGTTATTTATACCACTTGAGCTGAACTCTTCTCTGTTATTGTTCCAGAGGAGATTTCTCCGTCGCCACTCGAAAAAATAGCTCATATTCTGTGGTTGGAAGCAATACTTGGGAGAGAAAATTTGAAATCCTCAAGGGTGGGTGTTAAGAGGGTAAATTTGAAGTCCTAACTTGAGGAGATTTCCACTCATTTTGCATAATTTGTGGTTTTCTTCAAACTGTGAGCATTCTTTCAAACCCCTTTAATTGTGCACTATGTAATTTTGATATGTGGCGAAGAAAGTTTAGATTGCACTGGTATTATGTATGTCCTATCAGATTTCACACCATTTATTTGACAAGCACACATGTATTTAATTATCTTAATTTTTAGTGCTTTGATGTTAATATGGAATTATTATTGCTGTCATCTAATGAATGTTAGAGTTTAGGCTGCGGAACCTACATCTCCCGTTCGAGGATGCTTGTTTATAAATATACCGAACGAAATGGCATATTTATAAGTGAGCAGTCTCGAATTGTCCACGTTCTTTGGACAGTTCGAGGATATGTGCTTCGGGCAAGTTCCTGAGCTGTGTTGTACAACTTCAGAGTAGATTTCGGTAGCGTCTCCTGGTATTCTCGGATACACACCCTCTTGACCTGTTGTCGAGGCGTGTATATGGAGAATAGCGAGATCTTCTTAAATTTTCTCTGAGTTGTACAACGCTTAGGAACTTGTCCGAACCACATATCCTCGAATGGGATTAGGACCAAACCTATTTAGAGATTAGGAGTCATCGTTGGTACCCTTGTTTTGTTTCGTTGTAGTCAAAAGATTTGTAAGCTCTTGCACTATATAATTAGATTGTTTGATATCATTGTTCATGTTAAAAATGTATATCTCCTATCTAGGAAATTGGAAGCTCTAAACCAGGAAGAATCTAGGTATCGATCGGAGTACATATTTCATATATCTTGCGTAAAATTGTCCTCTATTTTGCAAAGGTAATATTAATCAAATGGTGTCTCAATATTTCAAATAGCTAGCTTCTTTGTCGCTCCGATTTTGCTTAATTTATTATGTGAAGTTTAATTGCAGATGAACCGTAAGGAATGGATGTATGACAAAAGTCGTGTGAGTGCTGAATTTCAGAGGGGTATTAAGGAGTTCAAAAAAATTGCCAAAGAGGACATAGTGAGGAGGGGTGTAAACTTCATATATTGTCATTGCATTGATTGCACCAATCTGAGAAGATTTAACAACTCAGCTCAAATTGAGGACCACCTGATTCGACGTGGCTTCGTGAGGAATTACACGTGTTGGATCCATCACGGGGAGACAGGTAGTACCCTGCCGGTATGCAATGAAGACATGGTGGAACCGGATGATGAGTTGCAGTTTGATATGTTTGAGGAGGAGAATTTGGAGCAAATGTTGCGGGATGTAAAGGGTAATTACACAGAAAGAGAGTTTGAAAAGTTTAAAAGCTTGATGGAAGACGATGCCAAACCACTGTTCACAGGTTGCAAAGCAGAATACACCAAGTTGGGTTCGGTCCTTGCATTGTTCGAACTGAAGGCAAAACACCATTGGACAGATACAAGTTTCAATGCACTTCTAGTTCTTCTATTAGATATGCTTCCCGAGGAAAACAATTTGCCAACAAGCATTTATGAAGCGAAGAAGCTACTATGTCCTATGGGAATGGAAATAGAAAGGATACATGCATGTCCGAATGATTGCATCTTGTACCGTAACACACATCAGGAGCTACATGTTTGTCCAGTTTGCGGTGTGCCCCGGTACAAACAAAAGGAGAAGCGTAACGACAAGAAGCGTAAGAGCCGGGGCAATGACGGTGAAGATGTCACTAAAGGTGCACCGGCCAAGGAATTGTAGTACTTGCCCATCATTCCCCGTCTGGAGAGGTTGTTTGCAAATCCCAGAGAGGCAAAATTGTTGCGTTGGCATTATGAGTCTCGAAAGAAAGATGGCAAGCTGAGACACCCTGCTGATTCGGCTCAATGGAGAAACATCGATTGGAAACATGAGGAGTTTGGTGCCGAAATGAGGAACATAAGATTTGGGTTGATTACCGACCGAATAAATCCGTTTGGTAACATGAGCAGTCGTCACAGCACGTGGCCAGTTCTATTATGTATCTACAACCTCCCTCCTTGGTTGTGTATGAAGCGGAAGTATATCATGATGTCGTTGCTAATCTCGAGACCCAAACAGCCAGAAAATGATATTGATGTGTACCTTGCACCACTGATTGAGGATTTGATAAAATTGTGGAATGAGGGGGTCGTGGTGTGGGATGCGTACAAAAGAGAGCATTTCACCCTAGAGGCTATGATATTTTGCACTATAAATGATTTCCCGACCCTTGGTAATTTGGCGGGCTACAGTACAAAAGGAGCCAAAGCGTGTCCTATTTGTGAAGAGGAGACTGAGAGCTTATGGCTGCCGAATTCCAAGAAAACTGTGTATATGGGTCACCGTAGGTTTCTACCTCGAAGTCATCGATACTGTAAGATGGATGACAAATTTGATGGGAAGAGGGAAGTCCGTTCGGCCCCGCAGCCTATGAGTGGAAGGCAAGTATATTCACGTGTCGAGGATATCGAACTTCAGTACGGCAAGAGCCCTAAATCTGTTATTCCTAGGACCATTTGGAAGAAGAGGTTCATATTTTGGGACTTACCGTACTGGAAGGAGTTAGATGTCCGACATTGTATTGATGTCATGCACGTTGAGAAGAATGTCTGTGACAATTTGGTTGGTATCCTGCTGAACATACCTGGGAAGACCAAGGATGGTGTGAATGCTCGTCGCGACATAGCCTACATGAGAATCAGGCCCAGGCTTGCAGTGATTGAGGAGGATGGAAAAAGTCCGTACATCCCCGCTGCATGCTACACGCTATCCAAGAAGAGAAAGAAGACCTCTGCAAGTGTCTCGAAGGTATTAAAGTTCCATCGGGCTACTCCGCAAACATTAAGAAATATGTCTTGATAACCCAAATGCTCCCAGTTGCAATCCGAAATATTCTACCAGAGGATGTCAGGTTTGCAATCACGAAGCTGTGTTACTTCTTCAATGCGATCTCCTGCAAAGTTATTAACCCCGACGTGCTAGAAAACATACAGAGTGAGGTGGTTCAGACTCTATGTCAGCTCGAGATGCATTTCCCACCGTCGTTCTTCGACGTCATGGTCCACCTTGTTGTTCACCTTGTTAGAGAGATTAAGATATGTGGACCCGCTTTCTTACGTTACATGTATCCGTTCAAGAGGTACATGGGTATATTAAAGTCCTACGTGAGGAATCGGTCGAAGCCTGAGGGTAGTATTGTGGAAGGTTATGGGACTGAAGAGGTTATTGAGTTTTGTGTGGACTATCTCGGGAAAAGACAAGCAATCGGTGTTCTGTATCTCGCCACGAGGCGCACTTGCCGCAAAGGAACCATGGGGTCGAAACTAACGAGGCCACGGTTTGATATGTATTGCAAAGCGCATCTAACAGTCTTGCAGCAAAGCACAGAAGTTGCAGGGTACATCGAGCAGCACAAGTTGATATTACGGGAAGAGAATCCACATATGGATGAGCTTTCCATCATGCGAGAACACAACGTGATGAAGACCCAACCTGCTGTTGAGCAAAGGTGGCCAAATCTTTCACGGTACAACGACGATAGCTTCGTGACGCTCGCACTCAAACGGCAAAAGAGCCAATTCAAAAGCGAGAAACTGGTCACACAAACCGCGATCAACACAAGAACGCGAATTGAGTGGAGGAATCGTATAGATTCAGTGGACAATCACAAGAACATGCCGTTCTTGACTTGCACCAACACTAACAAACCCAAGAACGGGAAGAACTTATCAAGAACACATGGTATTTGCGCCACAAACAACCATGGCTTATGCTTTATCTATTTCGAACATCCAAAAGTTCATTCGGATGGAAATACATAAGTATTTATACTAGGAACATCCCTCCTAGCTTAGGTGTGAAACTATACAAGAAACTAAAGGTGTTTTCTTGGGTAGATAAAAGGTTCCATGCCTTGGAAGTTGGACAGCAAGATATGGTCTCGTGCAGCTTTTGACAGCCTGTGCAACTCCCACCAAAACAGTCATAACTCCCACCTTGGAAGTCCAAATGATGCACGGTTTGAAATGCTAGAAACTAGACTTCAATATCTTTCCATCCATATAGCCCAAGGATATGTTACTTGTCGTGATTAGCAGCAGCATCATGATCAAATAGATGGACAGATTTGAGTGAACCAGCCTTGCTCATGTAACTCTTCTTTGCCTTCCATTCCAATGGATCGCTGTCAATAATTCTAACAAATATGGATCCAAATAGAATTCCTTTCTCAGTTGACATATTTCCAAAAGAAAGGGATATTACTCCTTGTGGATGCATGACCAAGTCACCTTTCTTCTCTCCAAGGTTTGCATTCCAATTCTCAGCCTGTAGCACATTATCAACACAACCTGCATCGGTCTTGTGACTCACTTGCACTTTAGCAGCAGCAAAACAAGTAATGTGATTATTTGTAGACTTAGAGTCATGAGACGATACAACAATAGAGGATATATCCGCATCACAACGATATATTTGTTACATGGTTCAAACAAAAGGCAGAGTTCTCTGTTAGTGAGAATGTCAAATGGTTGGCTGATGGACCTAGATTTAATGTAAAGACTTGGTAGGGGTACGATATTAATGGGTACACATTTTACACTGAAAGTCAGGATGCGAAGAGTATTGTTCAAAACAGTGGTGTAAGCATAGATGCTCTGTCCGATGAACATCACTCGAAAGGAGGATCCTCAACGGCAATGAACTCGTATTATGGGATGATCGAAGAAATTTGGGAGCTCGATTACGGAATATACCAAATTCCATTATTTCGATGTAAGTGGGTGGGACTTCCACAGGGAGTGAAGGTCGACAAGAGAGGTTTTACTCTTGTCGATCTCAATAGACTCGCCTATAAAGATGACCCATTCGTATTTGCGAAGCAAGCAAATCAAGTCTTCTATGTGCGTGATCCGGCCAATCCGAGATTGCACGTCGTCCTTTACAGCAAGCGGCGGATCGTTGGTGTCGAAAATGTCGTAGATGAAGAAGAATACAATCAATTCGATGAAATACCTCCATTTGCAGATGGGGCCTATCTTAGCGGGGACGACGACACACATGGAAGAAATTACATGCGCGTAGATCATCAAGAAGGGTTATACTGTAACTGAAGGAACTATTTGGGTGAAGTTGTATGGTTATAATCTCTCATGTAAAATTGTGACATATTTGAAATCTACTTACTAGTTGGTCGTTCGTAACAATTCTCTTATTCAAAAGATTTTAGAAAGACCAACTGATCATAAGTTATTTCATTTTGATAGTAGCCAAAAAACTAATCTTGACCTATGTAGGTAATATTCTAGCATTATGTGAGTTTCACCTCCTGCATCAGAAAATTTGTTTATATATTTTTCTTTTTTGGAAAGCTTCTAACTAGTCCAAAGTTTATTTACAGAAATTTTGGAAAAACCTGGACTTTATTTGCATAAGTTTTGACTTTTGCAGTCTTTAAGCAAAAATCATGCTTACAAAGTGAATTCTTGCATCTGTTCTTAGTGCTAACTTTTTTTTTGAAAATTCTTTTTCGAAAAGACCTGTAATATCCCAAAGTATGTTTCTACAAAATTTGAAATAATTCCAACTATATCTGTAAAAGCTGTGGCATTTTACTCTTTCATCAATGAATTCTGAAAATTCAGACTTCATCAGGCTTTATCTGGAAAACAAATAGTGATAGTCATATTTGTGTCGGTTTATTCTAAAAATAGATAGTGATATTGGCATACATTTGTATCAGTTTTTACACAAAACCGATAGTATTTTATTTATATTTGTGTCGGGTTTTTTTAAGAACCAATAGTAATTATTAACATTTGTGTCGGTTTTTGTTTAAGAACCGATAGTAATGACTTAACATTTGTGTCGGTTTTTGTTTAAGAACCGATAGTAATAGCTTAAGCAAAAATTCGCATATGTTATAACATTTGTGTCGATTTTTGTTTAAGAACCGATAGTAATAACTTAAGCAAAAATTCGCATATGTTATAACATTTGTGTCGGTTTTTGTTTAAGAACCGATAGTAATAACTTAAGCAAAAATTCGCCTATGTTATATCATCTGTGTCGATTTTCATGTTAGACCGATAGTAATCCATCTAAATGATTCATCAGTGTCAGTTTAAAAAAAAAAACCGATTGAGATATTGACATCTGTTTTTGAAATAAAACCAATAGTGCTTTGTATTATATTTGTATCGATTTGCCTGAAAAACCGATAGTGATTGATTTTATATTTGTGTCAGTTCATAGTAAAAACTGATAGCCATTTGGTCACATATGTATCGGTTTTTGTTTAAGAACCGATAGTAATGACTTATCATTTGTGTCGGTTTTTGTTTAAGAACCGATAGTAATAACTTAAGCAAAAATTCGCATATGTTATAACATTTGTGTCGGTTTTTGTTTAAGAACCGATAGTAATAACTTAAGCAAAAATTCTCATATGTTATAACATTTGTGTCGGTTTTTGTTTAAGAACCGATAGTAATAACTTAAGCAAAAATTCGCATATGTTATAACATTTGTGTCGGTTTTTGTTTAAGAACCAATAGTAATAACTTAAGCAAAAATTTGCTTTGGTCACATTTGTATCGGTTTTCAGAAAAAAAACCGATAGCACTTTTGTTATATTCTATCGGTTCGTTTGTATCGGTTTATATTAGGAACTGACAGTGATTGTTTCTTACACATTAATAGCCGACAGTATTAATTCTTCGTTCTTACACATAATTTTTTATATTGATTGCCACCGCACGCCGCCCAGGCCTCCTAACCCTAGCTCGGTTCCAGCATCCCAGCAGCCCATCGCCGCATCCCCCTTCGAACTCCCCCACGGCTGCGCCCCCCACCGCCGCGTTCCCCCACCGCCGCGTCCCCTTCGAACTCCCCCGACCGGCGTGTCCCCTACCCCAGCGGCGCCCTCCCTCGACCAAGCTCCCACCGGCGCCTCCCATCGATGTGTCCCCTCAAGCTCCCAGTGGCGCCTCCCGACCAAGCTCCCCACCGCACATCCCCTCGAGCTCCCCAGCCCCCTTCCCCACCGGCGTCCCCTCAAGCTCCCCAACGGCGCCTCCCCGACTAAGCTCCCCCACCGGCGTGTCCCCCCTCGAGCCCCCAGTGGCGCCCTCCCCCCACCAAGCTGCTGAATAATTGTAAGGAATCCATTATTATCGTGTGGGCAATTCTGATGCATTTCCATTTTCATTGTGTGTTTACCTTATTAACGTCCTGATCTTATTTTTGATATTGTAAACTGTCACCAAGTGCTTATTGGACTAGAATGGCTGTGACATGAAATGGTTTTGCAAGGGACGGTCTAGCACTGTGAGGCTAACAAAATTGTCGATCTTAACACGGAAAAAATTAGAACTTGAATGTTTGGTCATTGGAAGGTATGAACATTGCATCCTGGGTATGGTACATATAGGTCACCATTCGCACAATTTTTCACACAGTGTAGAGTTGACTGAGCGAAATTGTCTGTTCACACAAATTGTAGTTTGGTTGGTAGCATTATGATGAACAAACTAAATAGATACTAATTGATACCCAAATTTTGACTAAGTTAAGTGAGCCACTTTATCATTATTCCCACCAAAGACAATTTTTCGTGGTGATGGTCGGACTATATAGTTCTGTGTTGTGTACATTTAATTTTCTGGTTTTGCTTGATCTGATGCTTATGGTTTGGAATTCCTAAATATCCATTGAGCATGCAGTCTGGACAACTAAAAACATGCCCTGTGTTGATAATTTAGCGCATGGTATGTAATAATTATAGTAGCTTGTGTAAAAGGCCTAATATTCAGGGAAGAAATGGTATATAGTAATCCTGTGCAACCAATGGTGCCTTTAGAAAGGCTGGCTGCATTTCACATGACAAATGAACGCTAAATTTTGTAGAACATCCTGTAACAAAGACATTCTGAAGACCATTGCTCATATTCTCACCCACTCAGAGCTTTGATCCCAATCAATGGTTGATTTTAGTTCACAATATGTAACCTTTGCACGTTCAAAATTTTTAATCTGCATGATACTTAATTCATGCATAATACATACCAGGAAATTCCTGTTATAGTTCACAATATTTGGACATAGATTAATTATTTTTACACATGTGTTTATTTTCAGCATATTACTTTTGTTTTTTTATCTCAGCATATGTTAGAATTTCGGTTGCGTAACCTACGTCTCCCGTTCGAGAGTGCTTATTTATAAATATGCTGGAATGGCATATTTATAAGCAAGCAGTCCCAAATTGTCCACGTATTTTGGACAGTTCGAGGATATGTGGTTCTGGTAAGTTCCTGAGCTGTTGTACAACTCACAGAGTAGATTTTGGTAGTGTCTCACTGGTGTTCTTTGGATACACACACCTCTTGACCTGTTGTCGAGACGTGTATCTGGAGAACAATGAGGAGATCTCGCCAAATTTTCTCCGAGTTGTACAACCGCTCAGAACTGCCGTAACCACATATCCTCGAATGGGATTAGGACCAAACCTATTTAGAGATTAGGAGTTATCGTCCGTACGTATTTAGTTGGTCAACATACAGACTTTTCTTGAAGATCATTCGTTCATATGTTACTCCACTGCAATATGCTAGAACAATAACATGCTATGAATTATCCATTGACCTGTTGCTTTAGATGATTTATTATCAAGTTCACATAATAGCTACGAATTGCTTTCTCTCATGTCAAATATATATCCATGTTAGATAAGAAAACTCAAAATATCGCAATTAGAGAGCATCGGCTCATCACCAGAAAGAGTAGAAGGTGCTCATGAGGGGCCAAGCCAACTTCCAAGTGTCGAGCCGAGCCAGGTTCCAAATGTCGAGGGGCCGAGTAAGGTGAGGAAGGCCCGAGGACCGAGCAAAGGGGCCACAGGGAGAACGCCGCAAGTTCTCCACTTCAATGCCAGTGGTGTTTGCACGGGTCCTCCCAAGTATAAGGGGCGATACCGCTTATTCCTCGGGCAGTTGGTGAGGGAGAGAGTTCCCATAACGGTTAAGGATTGGAGAAAGGAGGTCAGCGCGGAGCAGAAGAACCGACTTTGGGATGAGGTTAAGGGAAAATGGATTATAGAAGAGGATGATGAAAACAATGCTAGGCGGTACGCCTTGAAGAGGATGGGTGTGGCTCTGAGGCACTTCAGGGTCTACATGCATAGTGAGTATGTGCTGAAAGGCCGTACACCGTTCGAGAGGTATCCGTTCGTGACTCCCGATGTTTGGGAGGAGTTCACGAGGATCAAGAGTACGCCCGAGGCGGAGGAGCTGAGACAGAAGAACATTGCTACCCAGAGGCTGAACACGCACGCGCACCACCTCGGTTCAGGCGGCTACGAAGGGAAGAAAGCAGAATGGGCACGACTAGCCGAGGAGTGCGCTAACTCTGGGACAGCGATAACTTACTCGCACATATGTGAGGAGCGGGCACGTGACTGGGTATTAGCGAGGACAAAGAAAACCGCGGACGGGCAGCTGGTAGTACCAAACCCCACTACCGCGCAAGTCATCTCCACCATCGTAAGATATCAAACTTACTACATTGCAGTAGACCATTCCTGTTGTATTTCAGATCTAATTCGTACTAGCTTCTTGTAGGAGGAGGAAGCCAGAGGAAAGAGCAGGGGACCTTTCTTAGCCAAGGGTCAAATGGCATCCTATCCTCTGTGATCGGGAAGCCTGACCATAAGGGCCGGGTGCTTGCCGCTGGGGCGGGGCATACGAAGAAGTCCTACTTCCAAGATGATCTCATGCAGTACGGATCAAGAACATGGGAGGCACGTGCGGAGCGCCTGAAGGACACGCTTAGGGAGCAGCTGAGGGAGGAGATCAAGGAGGAGATGAGGGTGCAGATGATGACACGTGAGGAGGAGATGAGGGTGGAGATGATGGCACGTGAGGAGCACCTAAGGGCCGAGATGATGGCGATGATCTCCCAGAGTCAGAGCCAGATGCTCCCGCCTACTGTAGAGAAACCTGTGCCCCCACCAAGTAGCTGCGGTTCCAAAAATGATAAGTCCGGTTCTCATCTGAAGGTAATAATTAATTTTGCCTAACTTAATGGTGTGAGGGTAACACTTCATATGTTTTCTCTCAAGTTGCGCACTTTTTGCAGGCGCCTACCAAGTGCCAGCTCACCCTGACGGAGGACGGATTTCCTGTTGAGGCTGCACGCGGGGTTGCATTTCCATGCAAGGAGACCGACACGGTGCATGGTCAATCTTTGGGGAAGGGCTACATGAGAGTCCAGGTGGACTACGTCCACGAAGCCTTCTTATCACATGTGCTCGAGTTCCGCCCCAACGAAGACATCACCACTCTCGGGCTAGCGCGGATGTCGTTCATCAAGTGGCCCACGACAGGCGTCGTACTGGTCAAGGTAAACATCCCTCACGTCTTCTGTACCATTCCAGTAGTATTGCAACAAGTTACTTAATTATGCGCGTGCTTTGTAGGTTCCTACCGTACCTGCGCCTGCTCCCACGACCGTGACGAGCCCTACACAAAGTACAGACCTGGTGCATAAAAGGACTAGCACGACAATCACAGAACCACTGGAGGCCTCTGCTAAAAAGGCTAGGCTCACAAAGGCCACAGCTCCCCCTCAGGTACATAAAAAGCCCACTGCCCCGGCCTCGGAGACTCCTTCGGCCCAGAAAGGAGAGCCGGCACAGGCCACAAAGAAGCCTTATGAATTCAAGGCCTACGTACATGGAAAGCCCCTTCTGCCTCCCAGCAAATTGAATGCTCTAGGCATATGGACTCGACAGCTCCATGGATGGTACGTTGACAAAGTGAAAGAGAGCGAGCGTATCGACTTCAATGTTAGATACAGAAAGGGATATTTCCACCGCGAGGAGGATGGGATATTCCCAGTTAGTTTTGAGGATCTGTTCCGTCTATACCAACTGATAGCCATCGATATTTCTCTCAGACGATCCGGGCGCGTGAGTATCGCACCACGTTGCACGACCTTATGACTTCCATAGGATTTTGCATTACGCTTTTTAACATTCAATGCGAGTTGTAGGGCGATGAGGCAGCGAGTCGTGACGAATCGACAACTAGTTGGGTTCGTCGACCCTGAGCTTGTGTCCGCGATGATGGCTAGGCTTCAATCGGAATGGGTTGCCTCCTACATCAAGAGGGCATTGCAAGCTGAGTCGAAGAAGGACTTCATTCTATCCCCGTACCACGAGGAGTA
Source organism: Otatea glauca (assembly GCA_036346275.1). NCBI lineage: Eukaryota > Viridiplantae > Streptophyta > Magnoliopsida > Poales > Poaceae > Otatea > Otatea glauca. Next base: position 10,962,030 of record CM070711.1, on the reverse strand, counting down.
AGTGCTACTTCACCGTTCAATTACTTCTACGCACTGAAACCGTATGTGAACTTATTTTCTTCGCTACATACCATTTAATAAGCAACCACTGGGTTCTACTCGTGCTCCTTCCGAGTGACAACAAAGTGTACACTTTTAATTTGATTGATAAGAGACCGATGGCCTACGCGATCAAGCCTCCTTTGGAGCAGTAAGTGCACCACTCTTATCTAACATTTTCTGTATTTAACTACGTTCATTATTTTTTTACTCAACGGCATCTCTCCAATGTATATAGGGGTTTCAAGGAATACGTCGAAGCAGGAGGGACACACGACGACAAAAAGGGCTCCAAGCTAGAGTATGTCCGCTTCATGGTACAAGTGGCTATCATATATAAGATTTAGATTTTCTGACATATTTTCTTCATCTCTTAATTTATTTTTCTTTCTTCACAGTGTCATCAACAGGGCAGCGACGACCGCTGTGGTTTGTATGTCATGCAACACATGGTGATCTTGATTGCTGGCTCAGACCGTTTCCCTAAGGTAGTACATGCATTATTATACAATTAGTCTTTCACATAGAAATTTGAAAACTTAAATTAGAGCACTCGTTTCTATTTTGCAGCATACCAATATCCCCTAGAAGAGTGTAGACAGCACTGCACTCAACAAGATACGAGACCACTTATGCCAGTGGTACTGGATAGAATGCTTGTCGGAGGACGGACGGTTTAGAGATCCCGAAAGCTCTTACTAGACCAGATGTGAACAATATTACATATCTAAATGCGATTGCATGTGTACTTATGGTTAAGCATGTTTACGTTCTATTTTGTTAACGAATGTGATATGTGTTTGTTGTAACAAAGTATTCATGTTCTTTGAATGTGATATGTTGTCTGTAATTTCTGTGTGAATGTGATATGTGCATATTGTGTGGAATATGTGCTGATTGGAATGTGATAGCACACCACACCCCTTCATCTCTGTCGGTTCTCACAAGAAATTTGATAGAGATGTGACGGTCATCTCTATCGGTTCTTTGAAAGAAGCGATAGGGATGATGAACTCATCTCTATCGGTTCTTTATAAGAAGTGATAGAGATGAGGATATTCATCTCTATCAGTTATTTCAAAAAAGTGATAGAAATGAGTATATTATCTCTATCGGTTCTTTTTAAGAAGCGATAGAGATGAGGCGGTCATCTCTATCGGTTCTTTATAAGAAGCGATAGAGATGAGGGTATTATCTCTATCGGTTCTTTGTAAGAAGCGATAGAGATGAGGCGGTCATCCCTATCGGTTCTTTATAAGAAGCGATAGAGATGAGGGTATTATCAACCGATAGAGATAATACCCTCATCTCTATCACTTATTATAAAGAACCGATAGAGATGACCGCCTCATCTCTATCGGGCGAGAACCGACTGTTATAATGCCGCCTCATCTCTGTCTCATGATTTTGTGTCACCACCAGAACCGACTGTGATGATAAAATGGAACCGATTGTGATGTATATTTGTGTAGTAGTGGTTGCTAATGCATTTAAAGCAACTTCACTCATTTAATTGAGCTACTAAATTTGCAAATTCATGAAATTTTTTGAGAAGGGTCCTAAGAGCATGCCTACGCTACCATAGAAATTTCAGATTATGATCAAACTTTTGCGATTTTTAAAAATTTTGACAATGCTACTGATGCATTTAGAGCAACTTCACTGATTCAATTGAGCTACTAAATTTGTAAAATTTTAAAAATTTGTATGAAGGGTTCTCAGAGCATGCCTAAGCTATCATAAAAAATTTGGATCATGATCAAACTTTTACGATTTTTAAAAACTTTGACAATTTGGTTTCTTTTTTAGAGGTATTTCTGAAAAATATTTCCTTTCTCTGTTAGAATCTCTACTTGTTTCGGCAATTCATTCTGTCCGTAGCAACGCGCAGGCCCGTTGCGCATCTAGTTAATATAAGTGTGCTAGAGTTCGTAGGCGTTTTTGCTGCTGCTTCTTCTTCCTGTTATATCCTTCCCTAATTTCATGAGCAAATGAGCTATTTTCCAATCTCTCTATTTTCAGAGAGAGCGAGAGAGCGCAGTGAGTAAGTTCACATTATTAATTGCAAAGAAAAGAAAGATAATGTATTGTTCCTAAGTCTAAAGTGACCTGCATATGAGATCAGAGGTAGTAATTAGCTTACCACACATGTTTTGCACATGAGACAAAGTTGGGTCTGGAAACAAGCTTGACAGGAACAATCTTGGGTAAAGGAGAACCCACAAAATTATCACAGAGAGGAAAAATAGAGTAGTGCTTCTATGTTCTCTCAATACAAGTTGCACAAATTTTAAAACAAGCGAAGGGGTAAGTAATTACTATCTATCCTTTATTCATACTTTAATATTTATGCAACTTTTTTAAAAAAATGTATAAAAATACCTGTAAGGCCCCCATTTTTTATAATGATTACCAAAAATAGATACCATGTGCATATAGTACTAGTCCCATGATCAGTAGCTAGTACGCACAAATACAAATTGATATCACAGTCATACACAAGCTTTATTACATAGCGGAAGTAGAGTTACATAATAATTTTTACAATACCAAAAGTAAACACAGCAGTGGAGACAACTTCTTGTAGTATGCCTTTTTAAACCCATTGTCCCACAAGCAACTGACAAGGTAAAACCTTAGAAAAATTCATCGTTAAATTCCTCGTATCCTGCATCAACGTATGAGTCGTCGGGGTAATATGATTCTTCACCTAAAAAACATCAACATAGGCATGTTGAGTACTTACGTACTCGCAAGACTTTTACAAATTCTATAATACATGCAGGTTATTCCAATGGAAAGGCTATTATGGTTAATTTGCATAAAGCCAGTTTGAAATGTAAATACAGAATAATAGATTGCAATAAAATTTGCTTAAAAGTAGATTAAATAAAATGACAATATATAAGTACGAACAAACGAAATTTCAAACCTGGGTATAATAACCATGTCCAAGAACCATTCTACTGACACACAGTAGAAATTACTGACACAAGGTAGAAACCACATTTTATGAAAATAAACAAAACTGCTAACTATGTGATGACTTTACCAAGTGCCCATTACTGCGGGCGCGGCTAATCGATTAGTTTTACACTCTGCAGAGGTATACAGCTTTCCCCACAAGACATGACTGACTCTTTGAGCAATCGACATTTGCACACTTCCTTTGGTGTGCCGCAGAGAATCATGTTATAACTGTTACATTATTTAATCCTGACTTTGCACCAGCACGGTGATGATAAACCCATTTTGTGGCGGAAGAACTCAGAGCATAGAAATGATGGAACTCCCCACAGCATGGCGTACACCGTTATATTGGTAGACGTTTATTCCATGATCACCTCGGTGTGGACGTCCCGTCGAGCAATTCATTAAGCAACAGCTTGTACTACTCCGGCCTTCCAAGTGCAAAGCCAGTTTTAAATAACTTAATAAGTTAGAGCTGTTCCATACCAGCACTTATGGTTGTATGATAATTCTTGGCCTGAAAACAACCTATAGTTCGGTCCTTAATTCGACACGGGCAACAATCTCCCCCTACACTACGTGCAATGACATGCACTCCCGGCTATTGCCAATAATTGCCCGCATCTAAACCATAGTTTTATTTTCCATTTTTGATCAAAATACCAACCACAAAAAGAGGTCATACCCATTAAATGTCATATCCAATATTTTTAATCATGTCAATGTTTTACTTTTATTTAAGCATGGCTAAGCATGACACTAGATGTGAGTAACCCAAATTGACATCACATATTGTCTACGTTATTCTGGGGTTATCAAGGTTCACAATTTCCTACTTATCAAGGAAGTTCTAAATAACTACAGGTACAACTACCATTACCCGTAATATAGCAGACTTTAATAAAAATAAAGTATGCAGTAAAACATTTAATGAAAACATTTATAAAACTGGGATCAATATGATCAAAGGGAATGCTTGCCTTGTTGATTCTCCTCGACGTCGAACTCCTAATTGTCGAGTATACCGGATTCGTCGGGTTCTACACGTCGTATGGCAACACATAACAAATACAAAATTTCAATAGGGCCAAAAAGAAATCAAATGGAAATATTCAAATAAAATAACTTCACAATTCAGAAGTGGCTGCAAGCATTATTTGTTCTTATTTGCAATTTAAAGGATTTAATTTATTTAGATCATGATTGTACCATTTTATCACATATTTAATAACTAAATTTTTATTATAACAAACCCTAAGTATTTTTACATATTCAGGTTTCTGAGGTTACAAGGAATCTAACAAAATTTATTTTATTAAATTTCGTGATCATTTGCAAAATTTTCATGTATGACATATTTATACCTTTTTCTTTAAATTTGAATTAAAAATTCAAATAAAATTAAATTTTGAAATATTTTTGCATATTACGAATCTACATGATTTTATATGAATTTATAAATTTATTTCATAAATATTGGACAGTTAGTTCAAAAGATATTCAAGTTTGAATATTCTAGGTTTTGCAAAATACAGAAAATTGGAAAATTGCCGAAAATGGAAAGTACGCTTTCGCGGGGAAAACGCGCTTTCCATTTTTGGGTTGCGCCGGGCCAAGGCGCTAACAACCAGGGTCCACATGGCGTGGTGGTGCACGCCTGTGCGGTGACACGCGAACACGCGCGGGTTGAGCCGCGAACGCGCGGTGACAGCGGTCCCGCTTAGCGGTGACTCAAAGACAATGAGAGGTCGACCGCCGGTCCCGCAAGTCAGCGACGCAGGCATGGTTGGTGCAAGCGACTGACACTCGGGTCCCACTCGGCGGTGACTCAGAGCTGGGCCGAAGGCTTCCTCGGCCGCCGGTGGCGAAGCGTCGCCGAAGAGCCGGAATGGGTTCCACGGCTAGATTCAGTGCGTCCATGCGCATCTAGGGGAGGTCTCGCGGTGGCCGGAGGTGGCCGAGAAAGGGGGTTCCACTGGCGGGGTGTGGTGGCGGTTGCGGGCAAAGCTCGCCGACGGTGACTCACCGCCGGAGAGAAGGAATGGATTCCACCCAAGGCTTCAGCGTGCTAAGGCGCACACGGAGGAGGTCTAGGTTTGGCCTCGGGAGCTCTGCTGTGGTGCGGCGGCGCCATGGCCGAGCGGCGATTCTACAAAATTAGGCTTTCCCGAGCTTCATCTTCACCAAAACAAGCATCAGCGAGTCTCAAGGAGTCGATTTTTGGCTTTCATTGGAAGAAATAGATATCGGAGAGGGTTCTCACCAAGCGGATGTGGCGACGGGCGAAGAAGCGCGGCGCGGCGACTCGTCGGAGAAGAAGGGCTCCAACTGGGGCTTGGGACAGGTTCCTGGTGACGAGAGGAGGCTATGGCTCAGATGATTCGGGCTAGAATTGAGTAGAATGGCAAAACGGCGGTTTTCCCCTTTTTCGGGTTGCGCCGGAGTTGGGGACGATGCACGAGCGAAGCGGAGAAATGGGGTGCACAGGAGGTCGGCTGGGTCGGCTGCGATGAGGGCGACGCCTTTTATATGGGCTCGGAGTCGGTTGGGCGCGGGTGCGAGGAGGATCGAGTTGGCGCGGAGGCGAGCTGGCGCGGGAGAACAGAGAGAGGGGGAGAAGAACGTGGCATGGAGGGTGACACGCGGGGGCCAGATGGCAGGGAAAGTCGGCGGCTTGACTGGCTAACACGCTGGGCCCACAAGTCAGCGAGAGAAGAAAAGAACTCAAGCGAAGGCTCGGGACAGAACAGGATGGTTACGGCGATTTCGGTGGTCAAACCGACTCAAAATTTTATAAAATTTTTACCATGAGTCTACAAGGCAGTTAAAAGCTTCCATTAAAATTTTTAACATTTTATGCTCTGTGTATAATTTTAAATAATTCTGACAATGTAGCTTTTACATTTCTGCCATTTCGGTTTTTCATTTAATTAATGATCTAAATGAAGTTAATATTTTATAAACCTTTTTATGAGAGTCTGAAATGTTATTGTACACCTTATTTAAAATTTCCAGGTTTTATTTATTAATATCTAATTTTTATTAATTCTAACATTACTATTTTCCATTTTATTTCTTCACATATTTCGAATTTTTAAAATTATATAATGCATCATTAATTTTTTATATTTTTACTGCATATTGGTACTGTACTATGTCGGCAGGGTAAAACTATTGACTCAAGATAACTTAGTGAGAATTCTACAAAATTCTTTTACCTTCTGCCCTGATTTTTCTTTTACAGGATTTTATTTAATTAATTTATATTTTAATTAACCCAGGTCTTCCAGCGACTTAATCTGGCTGTGGAGAGCCCTTGATTTTTGTTATGACTTTGGTAAATTTTTGTTGACTTGGCATTTTTACTTTTTACTTTTACCATTTTACTATATTCTTTAATTCACTTTCTTTTATTAAGGAAAAGCCAAAAGAATATCCAATAATTCCAGAAAATCCAGAAACAATACATAAAAGATTTTTAATTCACTTTTATTTATTTTATTAATTTTTGAGGCGGTTACAATACCCTGACAAAGAAAACAATATACAATTAATGGGGGACCAAATGATATTATTTTTAAAGAATATGTATGTTGCGCAAACTATGATTTAGGTGCAATCATGCAAAACATTTTGGTTTGGAAATGAATTGGCGACATGAAAATATTCATTTTTTTCTAACGAAAAGGTACGTGAAATATTGCACCACCTTTTCTTCATGTTCTGAACTCGAATTGAATTATTAATAGATTCGCAGAAGAGAAACCTGCTGTGATTTTTTTAGGAACTGGACGTGATGTCTGTGTACATGCGGATCCGTTGATCTTGCTTTTAGATTTGTGCGGGTGTCAACATGCTGGATGGGTTAGTGGGGAATCTCAGTGTGAGCTCCACACCAAATCCTTTCTCTCTCTCTCTCTCCTATTCTCCTATAGCAATCATTCTCTTTCTCGTCTCTCTCTCGCCTCGATGCTGTTATCTTGCCCCGCGGCGCCCTCGTTGTCCTCAGGTTGCCCTCCTTGCCGACGACGGCATTGTCGTCTTTCCCCCCGTCATCTTCCTCCTGACCAAACAGATCCAGAGTAGGCGGACGAGATTGTGCCGAAGCTGGAGAATAGAAGCTGTGCCGAGCTCGAGGTTTTCGACGACAGAAATGGATGCATTGGCATCGGATATGAGGGCTGTGGTGGCATGGTTTTGCGGTCTCCAGTAGACCCGCGGCTTTGAGGTCTCCAATGAGGTTTTCGACAGAGCACGAGCGGGGTTTTGTGATCTTGACGGTGGTGGCGTTGCTCACCGGAGGTGGGAGAGGAGGGGAGGAGAGCGAAAGGGAAAAAGAGGAAGACAAATAGGTGTATAATCTTTCGGCGTGATTTCAGAATTTCGGCAGAAATCCGAATGAAACTTAAAAATCAAATTTCAAATCCAGTATTTTTTGAGGAGCCCTAAATCGAAATTTCGGTAGTTTTCAACCCCTGTGAAATGATCTCCCGAGGTTACAAAAAATTGGAAACAAAAATGAAAAATCATGCAAGCATTTATCTATATTTCCTATATGTTTGAATGCAAAATACTAAGTATTTGAGTATAAAATTTTCAAGTTAGAGTTTAAACCAAAATATAATTTAAGGCTGAAATCCAAATTAGAGTTTAAGGTTTAGACCGAAATCTAAGTTAGGGTTTAGGGTTAGGTTTATATAATTTGTATATGTATTTTTTTGACAAACTTTTCACATGTATTCCTCGTACAAATCATTACAATTCTACACAAAAAATTGGTGTGAAATTCGGTCAAAAAAAAATCAAAACAGGTCCAAAAATCCGAAATCTTGGTGAAATTCACCAAAATTACTGTAACAATCCCTAATTTTTATTTTTATTCCACCAAGATTTGGAATCTTAATCTTGGCCAAAATTCAAAATTTCGTCGAGATTTGGACCCTGATCCCACTCCTCTCTCGAGTGTATTTCCTCATACATGGACATCTATGGACAAGTGGTAAAGCCACTCTCCTTTATCTTTTGCTTTTTTCTTATTTTTCCTTTAGTTGGCTGAGAATGGGAAACGAGAGGATGTTGATGTTTTTTTACCATGTTTGGTTTGTGGGAGTAAGAGAAGTGAGTTTGGGATTGGGATAATTACATGAACACTTTTCCCACCAATCCAAAGCCAAGGGGAGTGGTGGGTTTTGGCTGGAAAATAACAGTTTGGACAAAATTAGCCTTTCCTGCATATGTTTGTCATTCTCCATGTGAAGGGTATTTTGGTTAACTAGACTTTTGTCCCAATTCCTAACCCATGACATGCCAAACAAAAGAAAAGATTACAATATCATATCTCCATCCTAAACCCACTGCATCATAATCCATTCCAGTTCGCTATCCCATTCCCACTGCAAATCCCAACGCCACCTTAACTTACAGTGTGTCACGAAGAAAAATATAGGGTGGTGCACCGATGACTATGGCTCGATTGTTTTCTGTACTGTATTATTCATATTCAAATTTCAAAGAACATGACTACATAATTTCGTATGTGAATGTTCTTGGACACAATTCAATTTTAAATATTGTTGCTTTACTAATTTAAAATTCTTCTACGCTACTCTAAAAGAAAATTGCAGTCTTCAAACAAAATCAGGAATTGATTATATATCTTCAAAAGCTGTGCAGTAAGAGCATATACAAGAGACGATTACTGTCTATATACTTGTCTATATCATCTAAAGATAAAACAAAAGATAGCTTTTACGATAGATAATATCTTAAGATTGTCTTTATGAGATTCTACAATCTTTTAAATATAGTATAAAAAGTGTTTATTATATGCAATAATTCACGTAATGGTGTTTAGTTGTCTATATGATCGTCTCTTCACGAAGTGATAGCTATACCCTCTCTCCTCATTCTCTCTCTTCCATGCAGCAAAGTCTTACAAAGCACAATATATAGACAGCCAACATCACACCATTGTACATGCCCTAACCTTGTGTGCAGTTTGGAATGCATGAATTTTACATGTGTTTAGATGCGAGAATTTTTTCTGATTGGAAGGTGCTTCTATGCATGACTATTTTAAAATTGTACAAATATTAAAGCATAAATGAAGGGTGGATGTTGATTACTTACCCCTTTGTTTGATTAAAGATTTGTGCAAATTGTATTCGATGTGGGGTTTGACTCGATCTCTACGGCGTAGGATTGGAGATAATTGGACCCGTGCAACTTGATGAATTACACAGCCGACCACCATATCTATTATGGCAACCTACGACATTCGATTCACCCAACCATACTCTTCGATCCTATTGTCTACTCGCTCACGTGGAATAAACTTGTTCAAGCAATCACCGAGGTAATCACAAGAACAACGGAATCAAGACAATGAGTTCCCAATTCTATTGGGGTAGAATTGTATATCACACAAACCCTAGAACAAGGATATATATTTCTGAATATCAAAAACTTGATTACAATGGAGGGGATGACCCTCCTTTTATAGAATTTTCAGTTTTCTACAGTACAGTGGCTGCTATAGTACGTCGATGCTACATTGTTGCATTTGCTACAATAAAAACAAAATGGAATTTGAATTCTTCAAAATACCAAGCCATTTTTCATCTTTTGTCCAAACTTGGGCCGGTTTTTTTAGGCGTTGATTCTTCCTCTTAGCTTCCTTGCTTTTAAAGTTGTAGTAGTTTGTTTTCCTGTAACATCACATAAAATTCAAAAATAGGAAAAACTGAATAGTTTGAACTTTAAAAATGGAATTGAATAAAAATTTAAATTGGAATCAAGATTTTGACATTAAACAATATTTTTTCCTCTTTTCTTGCATTCTAATTTTAAGAAAAGAAAGATTTCATTTATTGAAACTATTTCTTTCAAAACAAACAAAACATAAAAATGAATTTGAGATGTGATACTTAATTTGAAATTTAATTTCCTGAGTTTTCTTAATTATTGATTTCTCTTGAGTTTTGCTTTAAAAGAAAAGTCTCAAAAATTAAAATGGTAAAATGGTAAAAATAAAAAGATAAAAATCCAAAGTCAATAAAATTTGTAAAAATCTCAGATAAATCCCAGATCCATCCGGGATCCTGATTATGAAACTTGCACTGATTTGGATCAATAAAATATTAAAAGAATAAAAGTAATCATGAGGAGATAACCCAAATCTGAACCTACAAGATTTCTTCAGAAGCTATATTAACTTAACTTGAGTTACAATTTTTACCTTGCCGACATGCTTGTCTTATCTATGTCTGATAAAAATATCAAGAGTTTATCCCATCATTTATTATTTTTAGAAATTCAAAAACAGACAATCAGAAAAGCTGAAAATGGTAATATCAGAATTATTAAAATTAAAATATCAAATATAGAAATCTGAAAATTTTATGGAAGGTATTTAATTCCATTTCGGATCCTCATAAAAAGTTTCATAAAATATTAACCTTATTTTGATACTTAATTAAATAAAAATCAGAATCAACAGAAAATGACAATTATAAATTGTCAGATTTTTATTAATATTTTTATCAATAATTTTTATATTAAAATTTTACTGGAATATAAAGGTTACCTTTCCGACCTACCTAAAATTTTTCATAAAATCTTGAGTCGGTTTGATAGCTACGATTAGAGAGAGATCTTGTGCTGTCCTGAAGAACCAAACTGGAATTGTCCTCTTGCTCTTGGACCCACCTGGCAGCCTTAGAGCCAGCCCAGTCTTCTTCCTCTGCGAGCCAGGCAGTTCCTCACACCATTTCTTCTCTATTCTTTGGCCAAATCAAAGAAAAATCAATCACGACTTCGCAAAACCGACTTAAGGCGCCGTATACAGCCAAAGAGGAGAGTCCCCATCCCCATTATTCCTGAGAAATCGCGATAATTCCAAGCAAAACATAACCATGTGCAGCGCCGCAACTCAATTCCGAATTCACACCGAGCACCACCTCAATCCCTGTTATTTAAGCAGCCCCAAGTGCTCCCATAGCTTCCCCATGCTCTTTGGTAGCTCCTCCATCGAATACAAACTCCAATTTCACTTGAACCATCTCTAATTCCTCTATGGCCGAAATTCCCCAATCAAAACCTAGTTCCTCAATTAGCAAGCCATTATCCAATTGCTTGCGCATTAGGCATCACCAAGCACCCCTAAATATTTCCTCCAGCTTAATTTTGGTATTCCCTCGCTGTGGGGTTCCACTACCATGAGCCACCGTTCACCGCCGTTCGTCGTCATGGCGCCACTGCCACAAGCCGTTGCAGCCCCGGCCGAGACCACCTCTGGCACTACCACGCTCATGGGGTTCCATTTTGGTACTCTCCTCTGCTTCCCTATGTCTGTATCACTGCCGACCAAAGCCACCAGAGAAGCCATGCGAAGAAGGTGTTGAAGCTCTGTTCTTTCTTCCTTCCTTCTGTTCCTTTCTGTTTCTTACTTGTGGCCCAGGTTCTAAAGTATTGATGACTAATTGGTTTAAGTTAGCCCCTTATTACTCCTTGTCAGGTGAGGGCCAAACTGATTTGGAGCACCTCTGAATGTCTGATTCACAGAGAAAAGACTCAAAAGGAAAGGTAGAACCCCAGTTCATTAGCTCTATTAGCCTAAGTAATCCTTAAACTTGGAATTAATATCTAAAGCTAAGTAGCATTTGATTAAGCTCAAATAATCCTACCCTAAATGTACACATACATGTATGCATTAATGCCATATGAAAGCCCTCATTCAAACTTCGTGAGATTAATGAGTTGATTTGATTAAGAAACATAATTAGTTGTTTAAGGACATGAGGCAAACGAATTAAGTTAATTTAACCTTCCAATTCATGAATCAAGATACCAGTTTAAATAAGTATGGTTAATCTCCAAATATTAAGACCTTAAAGCTAACTTTAATAGTTCAAACATCCTTTATCTCTGTAAGCATATTGTCGTCCTCAATAAGGCATCATCTTCAGTTCAGTAAAGTCTTAATAAGCTTAAGTAGGCTCTAACCCAAATTATATTACATTATGTGTATGGATTCATATATATGTAAAGAAAAGAAAGTAAGACTTGATTAATTTCAAAGACAGAACCTGGGGAAAGAAAACATTAAGTCAGTCAAATGATCCTTATCTCATATCTCATATGCATGGTCCACTCATAATACTTTCAAAACTCTGGCATGAAAAGTCGAAATTCTAGGTAGACCAAATCCTAATACATTCACACCATATAAAATCCTTATTTCAAATATATCTACATGCATGTAGGATCTTTATTTGAAACACCCAAGGTGCAGACGCAAACTTAAATCGGAAACTCAACCTTTATTGTGTAGATTATAAAACTACTTAAGCATTTTCAACAGCCCATAGAATATCTCATCTTAATGCAAATTTTATGAAGATCAGTTTAGAAATAATATTTAAGATATGTACTACCATAATCTAGAAAAATATTTTATTTTCAACTTGCTTTGCATCTGAATCCGGCTAGCCCAATACCCTTAAGTGATATGGTCGTCGTAACCCTCAATATCATATAAGCTGTTTCGGTAATGAATATAATGTCTCATCTAAACACTAAGATGTATGAAATTAGCTTAAGAGTGATATTCAAAGTATATACTATTCCATTAAGAAGAAATAATCTTATTTCATCATGTTTTGCATATAAATCCAATTAGCCAAATAACCTTAAGTATTATGGTTTATGGACTTCATAATACGAATAAGCAAACTTTGTAATAGAGAAGAAATCTGTAGCTAATATATTTGTATCACCAGAACCTTCTTAAAAACCATAGATAAACCCAGTAAGCTAGCTCAACAGATCTATCGTATTCGAAACCACTTATTATGCAAAATCAATTAAAAAGGATTAAGTGCTATTCATTTATAGCTTTCAGATCAATTGTCAAATGTGTTAATTCTATTCATCCAAATAATTTTAGCATCTATAATTCAAAGTTATAAATGCAAGAATTCATAATTTTAGCCTCTTGAATTCGTAATTCAAGAATAAATAATCTATAAAAGAAACCATGTTTGCTCATCATAAAAGTCATTAACAATATGAGTATATAATTAACTAAATCGTGAAATCATAATTCTAACCCTAAAACATTCCTGTTTTCTTAAGTGAATCTTTATTTGGTTTTCTGTCTATTTTCTTTTTGCCCTTATCAAAGTTGAATTAGGCTATATTTTTGATCGAACGACGTGTAGAATCCGACGTTGCTACTTCCGTCGTTGCCTCCGTCAACCGTGGCTTCGTCTCCGTCGTAAGCAATAAATAAGCAAGGCAAGCACCCCCTTTGATCATATTGATCCCAGTTTTATAAATGTTTTCATTAAATGTTTTATTGCATACATTACTTTTATTAAAGTCCGCTATATTATGGGTATTGGTAGTTGTACCTGTAGTTACATAGAACTTCCTTGATAAGTATGGATTTGTGAACTTTGATAACCCTAGAATAGGTTAGACATTATTTGATGTCAATCTGGGTTACTCACACCTAGTGACATGCTTAGCCATGCTTAAAGAAATATAAAACTTTGACCTGATTAAAAATGTTAGATATGATATTTAATGGGTATGACCTTTCTTTATGGTTGGTATTTTGATCAAAAATGAAAATAAAACTATGGTTTTGATGCGGGTAATTATTGGCAATAGCCGGGTGTACAAGGGACTTGTACGTAGTGTAGGGGGAGACTATTGCCCTTGTCGGATTAAGGACCGAACTACGTGTTCGTTAAACCCAAGAATTATCGTACAACCACAAGTGCTGGTATGGGACAGCCTTAAACCAATTAAGTTATCTGGTTTAACTTTGCGCATTGGTAGGCCGGAGTAGTACGAGCTTCTTCAGTGACTGGTTGCTCAGAGGGGCGCCCACACCGAGGTGTTGGGAGTCACGTTTGCTGATACAACGGTGTACGCCATACTATGGATATGCTTATTCATTACTGTGCAGTGACTGTACAAACATTTAAACCATAGTACGGGTTTATCGACACCGGGCTGGTGCAAAGTTAGCCTAGATAATGTAAAGGTTTTCGTCATGAACATTCTGGCCACTACGCCAAAGGTGCGTGAAACATGCGGCAAAAATAAAAAGTCATGACTTGTGGGTAAAGATGTACACCTCTGCAGAGTGTAAAACTTTTCGAAAAGCCGTTCCCGCGATTATGGGAATCTTGGTGCGCCAGCACTAGTTAGCTATTTTTATTTTCATAAAACTGGATTCTACGAGGTGGTGGTAGAAGTTGGCTCTTGAAAATGGTCATGATACCCAGGTACTTGAGATTTATTTATGCTTATATTCTGTTACTTTTCGTATTAAATTGCTTTTACTTAAATTCCGTTTTGAAATCTACTATTCTGTATTTACAATTCAAATTGGCTTTATGCAAACTAACCATACTAGCCTTTCCTTTGAAATGGCTTGCATATATCATAGATTTTGTAAAAGTCTTGCGGAGTACGAAAGTACTCACCCTTGCTTAATTGTTGTTTTTAGGTGAAGAATCAAATTAGCTCGATGAAACATATTTGTCGCAGGATTCGGGAATGTTAACGATGAAGCTTTTCTAGGGATTATGCCTTGTCAGTTGCCTGAGGGATTGGATGGGCACACTACAAGACTTTGCTTCTTTGCTGCTAAAAATTCTGAATAGTAAGATTATTGTGTAAATTAGCTTCCGCTTTATTAATATGATGTATGGTTGTGATTCCAATTGTTGTAAATGTGCGTACTAGCTACTGATCATGGGACTAGTACTGTTTGCACATGAGATTTCCATTTTCGCATTTATGTGAAAATGGGGGTCATTACATTTCCTAAGCCTCCCAAGCTTCTTCTTCATGCAACTCGATCGCAAAGGACTCGGGGGCTACTGTGGAATATAAGAACCCGCGTACCCTCATGACAGGCCCAAGAGGGAGGCCCAGAAAATACTCCCCGCGTCAGGCCCTACTGCCGTGTGCAAGGAGACATATCCTAAAGGAAGTTAAACTTATATTTAGATATGATAGATACGGTTGTAATCCGAGTCGTTAATAGGGTAGATAAAGATGTAAACTCTATCCTATTAACCGACTAGAATCTTGTAACCGATCGGAATCTCCAAACCGATCAGGACTCTGTAAGTCGCCCCACCCCCGCTATATAAGGGAGAGGGCGGGCAACAACATAGGGGGCCGATCATCCAAGCATAGAGCAATCAAGCCATAGAGCATAGCACACCTCATATCGCCTAGAGCATATGTCGCTTTGAGCAATCTTAGATCCAAGAGATCTGCATAATCCCAGCACACAGGATTAGGGTATTATCTCCTCCGCGAGAGCCTGAACCTGTCTAAATCCCTGTCTTGTGTGACCTTCGAGTTTGAGATCTAACGCCTACCCTATAAATTCATTGCCGACTACAAAAGTCGACAGTTGGCGCGCCAGGTAGGGGAGCGCTATAGTCTTTTCCTACAGACTCGATGGCAGCAATCGGCGGAATCACCACCACCTTCATCTCCAGCCGGGCTTTCCACTTCGGGAGCCTGAACTTCGTCGCAGATGCGCGCGGAGAACTTGTCCGCCTAGACTTAACCAGATTCAATTTGGTAAAGATCAGGCCAACTCATTTCAGGTATGTCACTTTGACTTGGCCGGCAAACCAGTCGGCGTCGCGAGGAATTGCTGCGATCTTCGTGGCATCTTCGCGATAGAAGAGCAGAAGACCGATCTCCAACGCCAACAAGAAGAACAAGAAGCTGCGTGGGAAGATCGTCTTCGCAAGGGTAAGGAGGTGCAGGTGTGATCGCTTCGATCTCGCGGTCGCAATGTCCGCGAGGACATCCTGCAATCCAGGTTGGGAGATCAAGCCGTCTTCCACACGCCAATGCAAAACGTCGTCGCCTCCAAGACGCTTCTCGACAAACTGGACCCAATGATTGCATCGGATAGCCCAGCGGCCCCGATCGTGGCCCAGATCACGGCCATGGTGACGGCGGCCGCAATTCAGCAAAATCAGGAAAAGCCGGCAGGTGAAGCGCACTCGCGCTCCCACGCGGCTTTCAGCACGGCCACTAGCCTACGCCTGCGCCCCGAGTGCCACCTTCGGCACGGCCACGAGCATACGCCTGCGCCCGAGCGCCACCTTCGGCACGGCCACGAGCCACGCCGGCGCCGAGCGCCACCGTTGCACGACCACGAGCCTCGCGCCGCGTCCCGAGCGCCACCGTCGGCGCGACCACGAGCCACGCCGGCGCCCGAGCGCCACCTCGGCAGATCGCCACGAGCCACACTGCGCCCGAAGCGCCACCTCGCTGACGGCCACGAGCCACGCCTACGCCCCGAGCGCCTCCTTTGGCACGGCCACGAGCCACGCTTGCGCCCCGAGCGCCGCCTACGACTCATCTACAAGCCTACGCCTGCGCCACGAGCAAAGATGGCATGATCGTCAGCAACATATGGAGCATAAAGCAGCTAAGTTGCTTTTTACTCAATTATGTCATTATAAATAAAATTGTTGGCTTTCCTGACTTGCTACTTAGTTGACCCACAACTAAACAGTAAGTCGGGGGCTACACCTAATAGTTTGCGCATGCGCACATCTTTTTGAGTTGTATTTTTCTTCTTTTGCTTAACGATTGCAAGTGAATCCGAGTGCGATAACTCCGAGTTGTGAAGCTCTGACCCCATGAACGGCGAACTTTAGTCACCCAAAACACGTTCCTGGGAAAAAGAGCCATGAGCCGACTCCCAACGCTCGGGGGCTAGACTAGTCGGACAAAGTGCTTAAACAAAAAGAGTCAAACCACTCAGATGAATTCAAAATCAATAAGGAAAAAGAGTAAAAAACTCTAAAATTATATATACACCAGTCAGACATCACATCCGAGTGAATTGTTTTTACATTGCCTAAGTTCTGCATATACATGATTTCAGGGCTACTAAATTTGGATGCGGCGTGTGTGAGCCAACGCTTCAACGACGATATCAGCAACTTCAGCGACGAATGAATTTAATGGAAGCGACGCTGAATTTTGCCTTGAGCGGGAAAAGTGTTTTGACTTCTGCATATCGTTTGGGATACAGTATGTCTCAAGATGAGCCGACTGCCAGAATTTCAATAATGGGGCTAGGAACCACTCGGAAAGTTTAACGCGTGGAGCTCTATTGAGTCCTTCATGATCTCTTTGCCTACAACAGGGCACTCGGCTGTAAAGGAAAACTAGTTGGGAAGCCGCATCAGGAACTGGAAGCACTCGGTGTGAAGCATGACTCAGTTGGGCTGCAACCAGGAAGGCGGCAACTCGGTCGCAAAGAACTCGGGGGCTACTGTGGAATATAAGAACCCGGGTACCCTCATGACAGGCCCAAGAGGGAGGCGCAGAAAATACTCCCCGCATCAGGCCCTGCTGCCGTGCGCAAGGAAACATATCCTAAAGAAAGTTGAACTTATATTTAGATATGATAGATACGGTTGTAATCCGAGTCGTTAATAGGGTAGATAAAGATGTAAACTCTATCCTATTAACCGACTAGAATCTTGTAACCGATCGGAATCTCCAAACCGATCAGGACTCTGTAAGCCGCCCCACCCCCGCTATATAAGGGAGAGGGCGGGCAACAACATAGGGGGCGTATGCGTTCAGTGGAAAAGCACGTACATACTCACGCTCCGGAGGTCATGACGCCTAAAAAAATTTATTAGCGTATGTACAAGGGTACACAGTTCAAGCAACCATTTTGTCACGAGATCATGCATAGTATTCTTATGCTTTATTCGATTTTAAGTCTGCTTTAACTACTGTGTTCCAACCCAAAGGTAGGATTCCTCCTGTCCCCTGCTGTGAGCATAAAATATGCAAATGCTTCTGATGCTTGGATTAGCAATGTATTTATTCATCTGTTGAGCATTTCATGGCATTTAATATAACAAAGTTTATTTTCTTTTAATGTTTAGTGTCTTACATCAGCAAGAAGAACCCCAAGCATCTTATTTTATGCCCTGTGGTTGCAGTGAAAATAACATGCATCTTGTCTTAGAAAATGCAAAGAAAATACAAATGATTACTGATGTCGTCGTCGGATTCTTGAAGAGAATGTAATGTTATTGACAAGAAATGCTATAGCTATAGCCCCCCAATTGGTTGGTTGTCGAATGGTCAGGCATTGGACTGACTGACTGAGGTTACGATTTTGATATCAGAGCAGAAATATATATATTTTTAATTCTATAGTCAGCAGAAATATTGTTTGGGACATTGGTCACTTGGTCGAAAATTAATTTTTAGTGGCTACCAGGGCCAGGACCTGTATATAAGCTGTTTGAGGATTTGCTTCATTCGTCTTAGTTATTTGGGCCCAACCCAATTGATTTGAATGGGCCATTGGCACACATAGAACCACAATGAATTCCGAACAGAAACAAGTTTGAGCTTTACATACATGGGACGTCTATCCTCTCAAAAAGAAAAAGAAACATGTTATGTCTAAGCAGCAAACTATATACAGCAAGCAATTAATCAAACAAGTAGTAGCAACTATCTAAATAAATGAAAAGAAAAGAAAAGAACAAGTAGCATGTCCATTAATTACCTCCTGGGTTACCGAACAGCACATGTAATTAGTCTGAAACTCTGAATGCACGGTGACACACCATCACTCGCCGCATGTGTTCGGCACGCATAATCCGTAGGAAATAAACAGTTTTACGCGAAATTACTGTAAAACTCTTGTGAAAATTCGTACGCTCAAAATGCAGCGAAGCATCAAGTGTCCCATGCGCCCACGTTAAGTTTTCTAGAAAGCCTTACCTTTTTCCGGCACTCTTCACAGTTTTTTTGTTGCAAATATAGTCCTTTTCTGAATAAATTTACAAAAAATATCTCTTTCTCGACCGCGAAAAGCAATGTATGTCAATTGCCATGCGAAAAGGCTTTCTGTCGAGCTCCTCTCGCTCAGCACGATTGTGCCTATCAAACCACTTTAATTAATTCACTTAATTAATGAATTTACGTAATTATATCACTTAATTAATCAACCAACCTTCCAATGAGGTAAGCATGCTCAACAGGTCCCTGTGTCAAGCTCCTGTTGTGATTTCATGGTTAGAGACATAATTAATTTTGCAAATTCGTTTGTACGGAGGCTAGATAAAAACAAAAGAAGGCTTCCGTTCTCTATGCTGTAATATTTCTCTGTTACGTGAAGCTGTAATTCTACGGGACAGAAGAGGGACAGATTCTGTTGGGATTCTTGGCCAGCAACTGCAGAACAAGTCCAAAGCCTACAAGACAAGCCGGTCTGAGGATGAGCCGACGAGGCAGAGGCGACAGCAAGAGGTATATATCACTAGGATTGGACATGACACGATCGAGACGAGACGACTCCCTCCATTGGATGGGGGAAAGCCAGCGATGCCATGCGTTTCATCCACAGGTTTCACAGGCAAAACCTTGGTACGGCTTGTATCTCGTCAGGCGACCCGTCTGGAAAGCTTGGGTCAGCGCTCAGGGGATGGCTGAGGAGGTCGGTAGCAACCATCGCCACCTTGGCGCCGGCAGCCATTAGAGAAGGTGGAGGCTCGTCGGCACCGGCGATCAGTGCGGGGACGGCGGAGGCAGTTGTCAGCTTTGGCGATAGGGGATTTGATCATTAAGGGGGGAAAAATCAGTCAACTGATCTCCTTCATGTAATCAGGGTTTTCAGCTTTTGTCAGAAGTTGTCCCCGTACCGCCGGAAGGCCCGGGCACTTCCAAGTTCCAAGGTCCCGTTTGGAACGTATGATTTTTTCTCGCTACTTTTTCAGAAATTGAACTATTTCTGCAAACTCGTGCTGTGCAAACGGATCTGAATTCTGATTTCTGATATATATATAAATATATATATATATATATATACACCGCAGTCCGCAGAGGAGAGATTTCGTTGTGTTTTTCGTTTTCGCTGCTAATTGAATGAGTGGATTATTTGTGGAAAGAGAGGTTCAAAGGGTGAAATGGAAAAAGGCTTTTGATTGGACGCAGAGTGGGCTTCTGGCGCTGAAGTGACGGCCTGCAGTTGCAGTGCTGCTCGACGAATCTTTGGATATTTTCGGTGTAAAGTTTCAGAAGGCAGAAGCAATCCATTTTCTAGCACCAGACTTTATTTTTGATAAATACGATCTCCTTCAGTTGGAATTTACGAAAGTAACTTTTTTTTTCTCAAAAGGTGTGGCAGGAGATATTTGTCGCACACCGTACTAGAGGAGCTCGGCAAGTAAGTAACATCGCGGTAGGTCGGGCGAGCATAGAAGGAAGCCAGGGAATACAGGAGGAGGCAGGCCAAAACGATAGTGTAGTGTGACAGCACCTGTCGAGCTACCCGACCGTGCAAGTGGTACGAGAGCTTGGCGGTGATATGAGTCCGACCGCCTATCGTGCACTCTTCTATCTCCCAAGTTATCTAAGCTCGACAGGTGATACGCGTCACTTGGTGGATCTTTCGCGATCGAACGGGGTCAAATTTACAAATTGCATCGTACGGAGACTATTTTTGAAAAAAAAAGTGACGAGAGGACTAATAAAGCAAAATTTTCGAAGTTGCAAAGCGAAGGAATTCAAGAACGGACGATAATGCGATTCACATTTTTCCTTTTCCAAATTACCGCCACTACTCTACTAGCCAGGCAGGGATTTCCTTTCCCTGGTTCATTTGCTGAATGTTTTCATGCACATTGCAAATAAATTTTTTGCGGTGCTGAAGCAGCACCGTGCATTGCTCTTGCAAATACTGCCACGTTGGCATTATAGCTCTTAATATAGAGCACTAGATTCCTAACGCATAGCACTGTAACCAACCACCGGTATTGACATTCCTTCCTTTCGAACCCTACCGGTCTTGGTTAACCAGCCAGTTACCGGTCCAGTGTCCCTCGGTAAATCTGATTGAAATTTCTACATCATTTATAATTCTAAAACAATATATCTCATCAAGTACTCCTACTTCCTAAATCATGCAAGAAAATCCCAGAACAAAAAAAGTATATTTTTTACTGCATTACCGACATAAAGCTTGTTTTTCTCATTTCCTTTCAACCCTCTGCAAGACCTCCGCATTTTGACCTCCAACGCGGCAAGTGGCGGAGCCACTTCCTAGCAACCCTGGCCGGCTGCACGAGCTCGTCCACGGATCCTGCCCAATCCCCTTCTAGCGTATGATCAATTGGCATTGAAGAACACGGACAGTGGTAGGAGGATTTACGTAGTGTCGGGTGCACTGCTAGCTGACGATCAAAGAGGCCCTCACCTCATATATTTACAGAAGTTGTGTTGATTTTGTATTTATATTTTTTTTGTGGCTGAGAATATAGATCAAAGTATTTGTTCGTAGAGTAACCGTGTTTGCTGTACAAACGCTCGGCTCAACCTCGACGTAGTTATCCTTGGTTGGATTAAAAAAACTCCAGGTTTCTCCACTGAACGCAGCACAGGCTCTAGAGTCTAGATGATCCATTCCATTCTTACTAGGAGGAATTTAGTATATTGTTACTTTAAAAAATACTAATCGTTATATATATATATATATATATATATTTTTCCCTCCTATGCATGTATCATGTAACATAGTTTGATACTTTGGTGTGTCGATTTAAACTTTCTTCTGCTTTGCTTTCTCCGGCAGGCAAGGTAAGGCTCGCAGAGACACTGCATCTGCATGCGCACCGCCGTATATTCGCGCACTGTTGATGCAGTGCCGCGACGGTACCGCCTGCTTCGATCCCTCACGTCGCCTGTCATTCGAACCGTCTCTTCACCAGCACATCCATAGGCCCATCGCTCAGCTTCACTAGGTACGCGTAAACAGTGGCGGATCTACCGTAGTGTTTTGAGATTAATATAATATACGCATCTCTATAAATATACACATATTTAATTATATATGCATTAAATTTCACTTATAATATTACTCCACATATATAGTAATACTATCAAATATAACATATAAATCAATAGATTATTTATAAATTCTACCAATATGACTGTTATTGACCGGTATCAAAACTGATAATGATCAGTATCGAACCGATATGACCAATATCAATACCGGTACGATACATAAAACTATTTTATATCAATTTAGATAACAAAACGAAATCAACCGCGAGTGGGCTAGAATGGGAGCAGCAGCTTTCGTTCTTGAGCAACATGGCAGCTGGGCTAGTGCAAAGGCCAAAGAGCGCGGGAGACGGGCTGCCACAGACGAGGAGCGTCATGCCATCTTCGATTGCTTCTATGGTAAAAAAATTGAACTAATTCTAAAAATACGCTTTCGAGAAGTTTAAATTTGTTAAAAAAAAAGAGAACGGAAAAATAGTGACTTATACTAAAATGGTATGTACCAATTAGATACCAGCATTTATATCTAAGGTGACAATCCGCTGTGTGTTTGCGTACTATCTGTGAGTGTTTTGAGTGGTGGGGAGGGACAAGAATTCCAAAGTGCAGTATCTGCTTAACAAGCTCGGGGTGTGAATGTGATAAGGTTGGCCTTTTCGTTTCCTTTGTGTGTGGTTTGCTTTTGGTTCGTGCGTTTGCTTACATGAGAGAGTACTTTTATTAATTCAGGCGCTATTCGATTGGACGTGACCGCTACTGTGGCCTAAAAGCGTGGTTGGTAACTGGAGTACGAACCCCTCGCTTTTCTAGTCTTTTTAAATTCGGTTTTTAAAAAATTATTTTTTATATGAATTTTAAAAACTAATCTCTTTTGTGATATCCAAAGGTGAGCAGTCGTCGCCAAGGATTCAAATTTCGTCGAAATTTGATGCAATTTTGGATTTTGGGCTGCCACGAGATCTAAATTACTGGCCAAAAAAATAAAAAAAATAAAATGCTACAATATTTTCATTTTTTTGGCGAAATTTCATAAAAAAAATTTGAATTTTGCTTTTTTATGGCCGTATTTGACTTCAATTACATCAATAATCCATAAGAAAGTGATCTTTGATGATAATTTGTCGAAAAACATATTTTTTGGAACATTTTAAAATTTTGGTAGAGACACTTTGGGAATTTTATAACATTCTACAAGCTTCATAATGATCTGAAAAATTTATGGTACTACCTTTAATAGTTTATGATCATACATAAAAAATTTGAAAATAATTTAACTTTATTTGTTATCTCTAAAAAAATCAAAAACGGAACTAACAAAATTGGGATAGTAACTTTGTCAGAATTTTATAAATTTTCTCGAGTGTGATAATCACCTCAAAATTTTATAAAAACATTAAAGATACATCAGAACCACCCACAAAAATTTTCAAAATTTTATAACGTGGTTTGTACTATTTTTCATTTTATTCAAATTTGCCGGTAAGGCTTTTAACACGACAGTAGAACTTTCCGAATTTTCAAAACTTCATAAAGCTTGATCATCATCTAAAAATTTTATGAGAACATTATTAATGCATCAAAATCATGCAAAAAAAATTCATATATTTCTAACGTGGTTTTTCCCATTTTTCATTCACTTCAAAATTTTCGGTCAACGTTTTATCACGATAGTACTAATGTTTGAATTTTTAAAAATTACAAATGCTTAATAATTACATGAAATTTTTATGGAAATATTAAAAATGTGTCAGGACTCTCCAGAAAAAATTTCAAAATTTTTCGTCGTAGTTTGACCCACTTTTTAGATAGTGCAAAACCACTAAAATTTTGGATATTTCGCCCGAAATTTCGGGAAAACCAGCCGAATTTTGGATTTTTCCGGTTTAAAATGGACCGGATTTTAATTTTGGTTTTTGAATTTCAACCGAGATTTGTCTGAAATACAGAGATTTCAGCGAAATTTCGGATTTCAGTCCCAGGCGAAATTTAACCCGAAAACGAAATTTGAATCCTTGGTCGACACAAATCACTTAGACACTCTAGAGAGTGTGGCGTGAACCTGTCAAGCTCGGCAGCTTCCTCGATAGGCAGGTTTCGCACTTGCCTAGCGTAGAAGGAATCGGCAGGCAGCTTTCGCGCTTGCCTGGTTCGGAAGGACCAAGATTAATTAGAGAATTTAATTAATTAATTAATTAATTAATATGATTACATTAGTGATTAATTAGTGGAGTCGATTCCTACCAAGGAAGAGGAGCTCGGTAGGAATTTTGGTGCGACAGACAACCCGTTGAGCTCCTCGAGTGTAGGAGGTGACTCGTGGAGGCTAAATCTATAAATAATTTTGGAGGACTGTATTTCAAAAAATATTCTTAAGGGACTAAAAATGTATTGGCTTGTCCATCTCTCACCATTTGCAAGTTGCTCCTAAGTTGGGACTAGCTTGCAACTTTGGCTTAAAAACATTCTTAAGGGAACGAGTAGACTACTTTGGCATAAATTTAAAATTTTCTACCATGTAACCAAGGAACCATTGTAAATTATATATCACGAAATTAATACTAAACGCGTAAACTCATAACGAAAGTAGAGTCGATGTAGCGCGTTGGTGTGGTTGCAGTCGTATTAGCCTCACGCCTCCTCCAACAACTCTTTGTGACCGTCATAGGTTGCGGATCGTCATCGTCACCATCACAGGTTGTGGATCGTACTAGCGTTGAAACTTCACAACAACGCCTCCAAGTTATCCACACATATGAAGCAGGGACGCCACGCGCCGACTATGCGTTTTTGGGCGAAAAAGGTGTGGCGGCTAGAGTTTTGAGAATTCTGAATTACTATGGTGTCTCTTAACCCTAAAGCCACCACCTCTCCCTTTATATAGATGCCCCACAATCGATCTCTACATTAGAGGTCCATTAGGAACTCGAAACCCATTAAAATTCGGATCACCATCCGAATTAAATTCCAACCATTTAAGCGTGCGACCCTATTGGTTCACATATACTTAGATATGGTCCGAATACTCTTACTCGGTCATTAATCGGTAGTGGTCCCTAGTAGGACGTACCGACTCCTGAGTATATATAAAGATAACATCGGACAAACCTTAACAATGCTTAGTTATATGCATTTCCCTTTGCCTCATGATATCGGTCAAACTCAAGGCTAGTATGTGCCATCCTTGTTTAGTTAGCTCGACCACTTTTTCTTGATTACGTGGCTTGGAATCCCCGACTATAGTCAACTCTTTAACCATGAGTAGCATGGCCATGCATTTTTAGAATCCGTCCACTCGAGAGGCCTAGAGATATCTCTCCCATTGTATGGAGGGGTAAATCCCATCTTAATCGACCATGCCTCGCAGCATGCTTTAGGACAAACCCGAAAGCCACATTTATAATACTACTACATAGAAGGCTATTACAAACGATTAGAAAACATCATCACAGATGGTTTTCTGGGCCGTCTGTAATCATGTGTCAATGATACACATCACATATCACAGACGGTTCCAAAATCGACTGTGAAAAGACATATCACGGACGGTTTTCAATTAGAATCGTTTGTGATATTAGTTATCACAAAAGGTTTTTAAATAGAACTATCTGTGATATGATATTATCACAGACGGTTTTTAAATAGAACCGTCTGTGATATGTTTTTTCCCCTAACTCTCTTAGCAGAACTTCCATGATTAGTATCTGTTGTTCGAAATTTATTCTTCTTAGATATTTATGCAATGACATTTACAAGACACAACCGGTTATAGATTTTTCAATTGAATATCAAAACATCCTAGCTGCATAGAGGCAACAGCTTATCTGATGAGAAGGGTCTTAAAATATGAACATTTGTAACACTTTCATCACCTTTCTTATTCTAATGTTGATGGATTCCAACACAAAATCCAATTTTGTGAATAGTTCGTCCTGAAATTTGTCATGCTCTGATTTATTTTTCATTTCATCCACATCCCCGAATGAGAATACCATATGCAGCCTATTTTCACTCTGATCTTTTAGGATGAACTGTTCGTGGAATTGGATTTTGTCTTGGAATCCATCAACATTAGGATAAGAAAGAGGATGAAAGTACTACAAATATTCATATTTTAAGACCCTCCTCATCAGACAGGCTGTTGCATCAATGCATCTAGGATGTTTTGATATTCAATTGCAAAATCTATAACTAGTTGTGTCTTGTAAATGTCGTTATAGAAATATCTAAAGAGAAGAAAATTTCGAACAACATATACTAATTATGGAAATTCT
Organism: Otatea glauca; assembly: GCA_036346275.1. Classification (NCBI taxonomy): domain Eukaryota; kingdom Viridiplantae; phylum Streptophyta; class Magnoliopsida; order Poales; family Poaceae; genus Otatea; species Otatea glauca. Next base: position 10,935,871 of record CM070711.1, on the reverse strand, counting down.
GCCAAGAGAGGTAGGTAAAAAATATTATTTCATAGTTCAAGACAAGAAGACCTTACCACAAATATGATAACAAAATATTTCATAGTTCAGGTGACAATATATTAACAAAATATGATATATACCACAAATATCAACAAGTTTACATTGAGAAACCACATTATTTCATAGTTCAAGACAAGAAGACCTTAGGGTTTTTTCATGTCTTCCATCATATGCGCCATAGCTTCTGCAATAGTGGCTTCTCGGTTCTCTTTGAAGTTCCACAACTCCAGTTCAGTGCCGATTTGTTTGATACCAATAACCGATTGATCTTCAGTCATATCTCTTATTTCCTACAAATTAAAAGCGATCATGTTGTTGTGAAAAGGGCAGTAACCACATCGAATTCAGTACTAGAAGCCTTTATATTACCTCTGTAAGCTCAACTTTGGCTTCTTCTAGTCTGCATTCACCCTACGGTCCTTACTGATGAGTGTCGTGTTAAGGGATTTGATATCTTGCAAGCGATCATCTATGTCTTTCAGTTCTTATTTCATCTCATAAATCTTTTCTGTTATCTCATATTTCCCCTTCAATTATTCGATCTCCACCTCAAGTTTTTGTTTAGCTTCTAATAGCTTTTCCATGTCGTCGATCTATTTTTACCACATAGAAAAGGCAGCCTTTTAACAATATCTTATAATGGATTAGGTGTTCAACTTCAATGAAATCAATGCAATACCGAATTTGCAATTAATGTTGATACTTCTTTTACTAAGCACGTGCAAGAAAAGACAAGAAGGATAAAATGTTATAAATATCAGTAAGATGACATGAGAAACTCAGCCTTGATATTTACCATATTAGTCAAAAGCATTCTTACTCCTTATCTAACCTCTAACCAGAATAATTCATCAGAAACCAGAATTTTGTAACCTCTAACCTCTAATCAGTATAAGTGGCAGTAACCTCTAACCATGTGAAGCCAGCAAGATTATTAGTGCAACACACCCAACACAACACAGCTGTAGGTCTTGGAAGCAACTAATTAGTGAATTACCCCCATACACATTTCTTCAAACACAAATGTTCCATAGAAGTAGTGAATTTAGATACACCAAATGGAACAATATAGCAATTTCAACTTTGATGAAGCCCACAATAAAAATTCACTGCTTCTGTAGACCAATTAATTAATGACTAGATTTCGATTCACTTGTCATACAAGTCCATTAGTGAGTAGAGCAGTAGAGCAGCTAAGTCTACTACATACATGTCTTATGGAAGGATACTGCAGCTTGAGCACTTATTAGAAGATTGGCTAGTGTATGTCAAAGCTCTGGCCTTAAATTCAGGTTCTTTTTCGTTCGTGTGCATGGAGATACAAATGAATTTAGATACACCCAATGGAACAATTAGCCCACAAAAAAAATATTCCACAGAAGTAGTGAATTTAGACACACACTGTAAACAATAGAATCAATACTACTCAGTGTTGAGCAGATCGACAAAAATAAACATATCATAGCAACACAAACAATTACGGCCTAATACGTCCATATGTTATTCAAACCTATGACGAACTACTCATTACATGCTCTGCCACAACCATTCAGAGTTTCGAATGTCATTTGGAAATCTAGATAGCATATATAGGATACATACCCTAGTCATTCATCAGCCAATCATCATTCACAAACTCAAAATGAGGATTATTAGCCAATCATCATTCACAAACTCAAAGTGCTACCCACGGCCTCCTTGTGCTCTCATGAGTTATAGGATATATACCCTAGCCAAGCGTCGGTTCATACACAACTCACCGAAAGGGAGGAGAAGGAGGTAGCCGACGGGGAGGAGGAGCGGGTCATCGATGGAGAAGGTGCTCGCGGCTGGGATGGTCGTCGTCGCCCCCACAATCTCTTGCTAGCGGGATGGCCGTTGTCGCCCTCACGGATGCCGGGGAGGAGGATGTCGATCGAGGAGGCCGAAGCACCGGGGAGTAGGATGCCGATCGAGGAGGAGGTAGCTGGGGAGGAAGATGCTGGGGAGGACTTCGCCGGGGAGGTCGTCGGGGAGGTGGTCGCCCAGGAGGAGGATCGCCAGGGGGCTAAGGTTTGGGGGAGACGAAATGCATGGGTCTGCGTTACGAACCTCTATCGGTATGTTTATATAGTGGTCTGAGGTCATATCACAGACGGTTCGTAGTTAGAACCGTCTGTGATGTGAACTTGTCACAGGTGGTTTGTATTTAAAACCGTTTGTGATATTATCACAAACGGTTTTTAACTAAAACCATATGTGATATTGATGTATATCACTCACGATTCATGAAGAGTATCGTCTGTGATTATCTCACTGACGATTTCACTATAGAATCGTCAGTGATGTTCTTTATCACAGACGATTTTTCCTATTCGTCTGTGTTGAGGCGTCTAATATAAGCCTTTTTGTAATAGTGTAACTACCTAGTTATGGAGTAGCGTTTGGTAACACCTAAGTAAGTCATTACACATCTTGAGTATATGCATCAACCTCAAGTCTAAGGATATAGTATACGCAATGTATATGAGATCAACTGATAACAAGTAAGATTACAACGTTCTCGCAGTGTCTCAAGGTGGGTCAATTCAACTCCATATTCTCTAAGATATGTTTCCATATTATTGCTTTGATCTCCATATCCATGACCCATGAAACATCATTAGTACAGAAAATCATATCACAGATGGTTCAAAAATATAATCACAGACGATTTTATGAACCGTCTATAACCATGTGTCAGTGATAATAATGGCACATCAGAGACGGTTTCTAAATTGTCTGTGAAAGTCAAATCACAAACAGTTCTTATTAGAAACCGTCTTTGATGTTATAGATGTGATGTCCTCTCTATCACACATGGTACTAAATTGTAACCATCTATGATGTTACCGCTATCACAGACGGTTCTTTCTTGGAACCATCTGTGATGTCCTACCTAACATAAACGGCTTCCAAGAATAACCGTATGTGATGTTATATTATCACAAACGGTTTTTTTTATAAAAAAACAGTCAGTGATATTATCTTGTATTGATAATGCATTTTCTGTTTATTGGTTAGCCTCAGGAAATGCTAGCCATACCCTCTGAAACAAGTAGATTATAAATTACATCACAAGCATATTATCACATCCATTTCAGACATCAACTCAGATTACATATTACATCATGTATAGCACATCCATTTCAAAAATCAACTCAGATATATTAACCAATTGAATGCATAACTTCAATTCACAAATTCACACCACAAGGTTCACAAATTAACCTAAGTGGTAATTCACAAATTCACAACTCACGGAGAGTGGCACTCGCCTTCTGGATTTATGACCTTATACGGCAAGAAGGAATAGAGTTGTCATCAAATTCCTAACAGATAGACCTATTCCAATGCAGTTGTAGCACATTTTTCCAAACTTGTCGATGAGAAGACTAAAGTCTTGCATGCATATAAATTGATAAGTACGAAATAATTATTGCAATATTGACAAACCTCTAGGTCATTGGTATTCTTTTTACCCATGATAAGTTGCATGTTGTGGCAAATGTAGAATCGACTTTGGTTAGTGCCCTTTGGTTATTGGTGACACTGCCAAAATAGAATTGGTTAGTTTCAGAGGCATTATTACGGAGTGTGATATAAAATTATTGTGTACTAGTGGATACCGGGAACTTATAATTGTGCTTCAGCTTCGACCCGTACTTAGATAGCCCTCCCCGAGCTTTGTACACTTCAAGCAACCTGTCAAGTAATTTTGCGATAGGCTTCAAGTCGTGGGTGTCGTCCTTTGAGGAATCAAGGTACACTACCTGGTTATGTCATGATACAATTACAATTAGAACCCAGTGAAACCTACATTGGTATGTTGCCATGATCTTGCAACCTAACTTTGAGTTGCGTGTAAAGTACAAATCAACAAGTATAGCAACTAATGAAGCACTTACCCCGGGTTGTAGGGTAAAAGTATGTATTTTTTATCTTTTCGATCCACCAATACATTGTCCACATACTCCTGGACGACCTGTAAATTATCGTCCAAGATTTGCTTGGACACCATTGTGGGTCGAGGAAACCCACCGGTTCTCTCTCTTTTTTTTGCTTCAAGGATTATGTATCTATATATACAAAAGCAAGGAGTTATATATATATATATGACATTTATCAGTATTACACAAATATATACCGTGATTGCACACACTTACAATGTCCAGCATGTCAGGAGTGAGGCGTCGAGGTTGTAGAGATTGAACAAGTCGCTGAAGTCGACCCTGAAGAAGCCCCTCGATGACTGGTGGAAGAAATGCTCCTCCTTGAACCTGACTGAGATACTTGATATTCGTTCTACCATTAGCTTGTTGGTTTGTTCTATGTACCAATTTTACAATCTAATGCAAGATATTGAAAGCATTCGCCAGCACCCTTTGGGTACGAACGTCTGTCCTAGCTTGTATTTCCAGGTCAATGGGGCCAATGGAAAATCAAGGTCCTTCGGGGTTTGCTTTGATTTGCCCTTGTTGCCGCCTCGCTGTCTATTATAGATCAACTTCACCAGAGACGACTGGGTCTGAAGTTAAGTACTGGCTTATACCGTACAGGGCGTGGTAGCCGATTTGGTGGCCTGCTTTGATGCATCACATGCTCCTGTAGTGCTGGAAGCTTTGGCACAACAAGTGGCTCATGTTGTGCGTGTAGCTCCGGTGCTAGAGGATGGCCGTCAAAGGAGATGTCCCTCTTAGGCCACTGGATAAATATGCCAATGGCATTCCTTAGTGTCACGATCTTGTTATTTAGGGGCATCTCTAGTGTGTCTGCCTTGCAAATTTCATGTATACCGTCGATTTTCACCTTAGAGTAACCTGGCGCTACCGGACGACCGTGCATAATCGCCCCTCGATCGGATGGATACGTGCGCCCGCAAGCAGGCAGGGGAAAGGAGCTATTGGCAAGCCTCACTTGAAAATTGCACCGCGTGGCCTCCTATATAATCGTACACAATTAGCTAAGACGTCCAACAAGTCTATCTATGGACCATTCCATACATATATATTACATAGACATCATCAATAGGAAATGTGCCTTCGTCTACGTCTATCTAAGGGGCGGACGCGCAGCTACTTTGATGATTAGTCGGGTTGAATTGCGTCGGTACTCCTGGGGCTTGCGCAGTCCATACATACCTTTCCGCAACCACCCTTTGCTCCATCCTTTCCTCAAGGCTTATTATCTGATCATTGAATTATGCTCTCAGCCTTTCTGAAGGACCATGTAGAGGTCTATCCAGATTTGTGATGAGTATTTGACTAAATTTGAGCTTGGGTTGCTCTTGTTTGAGTTTGATTTGAAATAGATTTTCAATTGGAAGCAATTTGAGGTCTTCTCTGTTTTCCCGGTGCTACCGGTCAGATCGAGTAAAAATGAATTTTAATGAGTGGGCTGTGATGAATCTATTGCATATCATTGTGGGCATTGCTATGTGAGGTATTTCCTTGTTTTGATGGTTGCAGGACGATGGTGCTAGATCATGGTGAGGCGAAGGATGGCCGGGACTAGGCGAGGAGCGTCGGAGGTCCAGACGGTCGGGGATTGCCGGAAGATGATCGGAGACGGAGTCCGTGCAAGCCTTGAAGACAAGGAATTGATGTGATGCTAGCTAAATGCTGCTCGGATCGATGAGGGCCGTCGGATTGTGGTCTAGTTGATAGGATAGCGGGTTTAATTAGTATACTTTGAAAACTGTGCAAGAAAACCCATTATATGTTGTGGGTTTTGGGTGAACCCTTGCATGGCTGGTTGAGTGGGTAAATCCTAGCCCTTGATGGATGCTCTAGGGTTTAGAGGCTCATCCAAGGGTGGTAGGTGGCCCAAGAGTTGTATAAATAGGGGTGAAGGGGTAGCCTTCCGCCCTTGAAGGTTTTGAGGTTTTTGATGCTCTTTTGAGCTTTGCCCACATGAAATGTGAGGCTTTGTAACCTCTCCTTCCAAAAATGAAATGTTCTTCATTTATTTTCATGTTTCATTTCCTCTACGCATTTACATTACGCATTTAAATTACGTAATTTAAATTCAGCATTTACTTTCCCGTATTTACATTTCTCGAATTTACTTTATCGCAATTTGGATTTGCCTCCCCTCCTTCTAAATGCAGTTCTTCTAGGATGTCTTAAGGGTGTTCATATGGTTTTACATCTTTCTTGTACCCTAGGATAGACTAGAAATCAAGTTTTTATCAAATTGCAAATATGTCCAGAACTTGTTCTTCGCACAGCAGTCAATCTTTGATTTTTATAAAACTCTAGAAAAATCCTTTTTAAGTGATGCTTGTTGGAGAAGGTGCAAGACTCATATATCCATCTCTAGAAATTTTTTTGTGTCCACTGGTTGCACCATTTGAGTGCTATGAAGTGAAAAACGAGCCTCAAATATTCTGGTCGAAGTTCCTGACTATCTGTAATTCTTGATTTTTCATGTTTATTCTAAAAATCTTTTTGAGGTGATTTTGGTGGATTATTTGACGACTCAACTTCTCATAGGTATAAAAATTCCCAAAAATTTTAGAGCAACATAATCTCACCAACCACCTGCTCCAATTGAGGATAATTCCTGAAAAATCTGCTTTTACTTTTCTAGAAAGAGACTTTGGTATTTTAGGTTTATCTCTTTTAGAAAAGTAGTCTTTGAGTTGATTCCTCTTTGTTTGAACACTTGACAACCAGGATTATGATTAAAAAATCCCTCACATGATTCATGGTTCTCATCCATGCAAGCTAGGGGTATACATAGTTGTCTAATTCTTCGGGTTTTGGAGGGTGTGCGAATCTGAGAAACACCAATTTGAAGGAAAATCTTTGGGTGTTTCAGATTTTTATTGCGAGATTGTTTGGAGTACTTTGAGTGGGGGAAAAATTTATTTGGGATCATTCACCCCCCTCTGATCGCCATTTCGATCTTTCACTTTCCTCAACCCTTTCCTCGATAATTGCTACTATCCTTTTGTTCGTGCTCGGCTTTGGACCTTTTTTTCTACTATGGTATGTGTCGGAGTCCTGTGGGAATTTCGTTTTCTAGAGAACAAAAACACCTTTGCCACGTGTATGACCTAGGTGCTCCTTGTTTCCCAAGGCCATAGATAGTATATCTTTCTCCCTTTCTGACTGAAAAGAGCCTTGCGAAGATTATGTACTCAATGCTTCCTACAAGAGCCCGACATGTCATCTTACTTATAATTATGAAGTTATGGAGTAATTACATACTAGGTAGTTCGATATTTTACCAGGCGTTGAGACACTTCCTCGTCTGTGGGGTTCCTGAAGGACACGGAGCACGAAGATGTGGGACTTGACTTTACTATTAGCCAGTTTCGGGCTCACGGGTCTACGATCGAGACAAATGGTGGGGACACCTTGATCAGGATTGCCTCCTCGTCCTCACTTCTCCATTGCATGCTCTTACCTGCGTACCCGATGATGCTGAGTCTGTGAGGTGGGTGTTCTAGGCCTGGGGGGCCTTGTGCTCTTAACTTTGACGTACGAATTCTTTCATCGTCTTCATCTCAATAAATCTTTGCCATACGTCTTCATCAATGAACCCATACTTAAAAAAGGGAGTCATTTCCTCCTAGATGTGATTTGTGACAAGCGTGCTCTTGATGTTCTTCCATGCCTTTGCTGCCACTAGAAATGCATACTGTCGCACTAGGTGCACGACGTCTGCTAGGATCTCGAACGATGCAAAAATTTCTGTCACTAGGTTGTTGTGGTCCTCGTCGATCAACGACTTCCAGGATAGATAGGTGATGGGGACCCGTTCTCATCCAACTATTCTGCACAATGTCTGAAATGTTGTCGCTGCCTTTCAAGGTTGGGTAGGGGCTCATCCCGCGGATCGACTGCCGTGATGGTATATTGGTCCGTAGGCCTTTTATTTGCTCCTCTTGGACTATGAGTTGGTTTTCATTTCATCATCTCATCACATCCTTTCAGCGATGAAGAATGAGAGGACACCATCTTCTTTTTGACTAGATTGTGTTAGGTCTTGAAAGATCAGGCAAGTTGGTAAATCAACAGTTCATAATTTAAGCTAAGGAAAGTAAATTAGATCTCAATTTAAGATAGTTAAATTGTATCTAGGATCAGGTTGGACGGTTGCCATTGTATTTTGTTCACTAGATAGATTATGGTTCAAAAAGGGTTTCTTCATTCTTTAGAACAAGGAAAAAAAATTAGATCACTTCGCTCTCTTTCGCCACTCCACTTCAGAAATATCTATCTAATAATAAAAGAAGAAGAACAACAAAGGGAAACTGAGTTTTCGAGTGCTATAAACCCCTCGAGACTACGCGCTCGAGCCACGTCTAAGCTATCAACAAACATTACGACAAAGATCAAAAGAATAAAGTAAGAAGAACGATAAAAGAAACTTGGTGTTCGAGCATCAAGAACGCCTCGAGACATCATACTCGGGCACGCTTGGATCCACGCATCCAAGCACACTGCACACCATGCATCTGGGAACATTCCTACCCTTAAACACTATTTCTATTTGTTGTACTTAGCTATTTACACACACATATGTACACACATTCATATTTGGATATTAAAATTGAAGTCAAATGAAATTGGCTTAATGATCTCATACACAAACGAATCGTTGATACTGAAACATGATATTATGTAATATGAAAGCATAAGAGTAGCTCATATTCAAGTATTTAAGCATGTATATGACAACGAACAGTAAACAAAGCTTTCAACTAGGTACAAAAGCTCAAGTTGATTAATGTTTGCTCTCAGATGTCGGACTGCCTTAATTAAATGACCTCCTCACCACTAGGGATAGGATCATAGACTAATTTGTGACAATCTTTCCATAGTATTATCAATCAAATTTCAATACTTGAGGATTATATGTCACAAATGCTGGTTGACTTGAGGTTGAAAATGAAGCTTGACATTTTTGTCTCAAAACTTTACAGTTTTCCAGTTTAGACACTATGCTGACGTGAATGCCCTCCCTTCTCATAGTGTCATCATGGCTTGGAACTTTTTAATTCATCTTACGGAATGCATTTTGTTTGTAATGGAACGACAAAAGTTTGCTAAAATGACCATGAGACACATGTTTTAATGATTCTACTAATTTGGTTATCTCATTTAAATATTCAATCCGTATATGTATACAGTCAGGCCTTCTATATAATTATGAGCATTCTGTTTCCCCATTTCCCAATAAGCAAATTTTATCTGATGAACTGACGTTATTATAAGCACATTTATCTACCCTATAAGCCAAAATTTTGCATGTTCCATTGATTCAAATTATCTAATCTCTAAAGCTAGAACCTATAGTCCTATTGCATGATTTGACCTATAATTCGAGTTGTCACACTGCACAGGCTAATTTGCTAAACCAACAACGAATATATGTAGTCACAAATTGTATCTCTACACCCCAACCCTCAAGTATCTCAGATTTAGACCACTGAATATATGTTGTCACAAATTATCTCTCTACACTCCAATTCTCATAGAGCAAATGCCACCCCAAGAAGCAAGGTCCCCAAGACAATCGATGTCTAGCTCCTTTGCAAGTAAACAGTAAAGTACATAATTGAAATTACTCGAAGAGCCCCTTTGCAAGCAGGAAAGTAAACTGAAGCAAACAGGTAATCACCAGATCTGGGGCACAATGAAATCGAGTTCAAGGTAACAAAAAACTAGAGAATTTTCAACTCAATTCATCACGTATATAGATTTGCTGCTTTTGTTAATATCATTAACTCAATGAAACTAAGCATGAACTCAGTGTTTTAAACTGTATAAAGATTGGGTTAGTTTGACAGATGAACTAGCAGGAGTTTTTCATAGACTGCTGTGCAGATTTGGTAGAAGTAGACAACTTGGTGACTGCAAATGCACAGAAAGTTCGAACTTTTTTTAGGAATACTACAACAAAATGAATCATCTTCTTTGAGTATTATGTGGTGCTACATAGAATGGTTTTTCTTGGCGTTCTCCTTACTTCCATAGTTGTACTGCTGAGTGTCTATTTACACAGGGAAAAAATATTACCCCTTCAACTTGTGGTGAAGTTATGTGGAAAATGGTGACTGAAGAATCAATACTGCTTCATGGATTCCATGTTTGGTTCTAGACCTTATGCTAGCATATATCCAAGCATGCATATCTTTGACATTAATTATCAGCTTGGCTTGGCTTAAGTGCTATCACGAGGAATCATGCAAATAATTCCAAGAATATGTGCTCTCCAGAAATTGATGAGCAGTTGATTTATAAAAGCGACAGGCACAGAAAATAAACCAAGGATAGAGCTTACTCTACTACAGTCCAGTACAGATCGACATGACATGCAAGTTACTTGTTTTTTAAAACTTGGCTACTGCATTCACATAGTACACTGGTGTGTGCCTTTTTAGATTGTAGGTGAATCATCTGAAGTGCGTCTATTATTGGTTGCACGAAAATTTGGGCAGTGTAGACGGTTTAGAAGATAAAGTTCAGGTCTGGAAAATTTTAGTATTAAAACTAGAGATTTGGAAATATAAGACTGATTTGGAGAAGTGAGTCAGAATTCTATGTGTAGCCGACATCAGTCCAAATAGGGACTCTTATCTATAGGAAGTAAAGGTCGATACGGATCATGCTTGGTAACGCATCGGAGAAGGATATGATTGGTCTGCATGCTATAAAAGGGGAACCAAGGACGAGCTAAGAAGGAATCGATCAATCAAATAACTCGTATCTACTTTTTTATCTACTTTTTCCTGTCAACTAGGAGTAGTCCTGTAATTTAGATCTCTTGTAATTTATCGTTGATCAATAAAGTTAGGCATCGCCGATTGTTGATCATCTCCGATTACACCAGGTTTGGTTTTCTCCGATCTTGTTGCGCATCGTCTTTTTTGGGAAAGTCTGCCTTTACCAAACCATCTAATCACATGTAAAAAGCTGTTTAGATTTATCGTTACTTGCGATTTAATCGACTAAATAGTTGTTTAGATCGGATCTGTGTTAAAAAACTAATCGGTTATCATAACTATTTAGACTATAATATTCTTGCCAATTGCAGGATCAAATCAGCTGGCACACTTCGAACCTCTTGAACCCGGCGTTTGTGTGTGTTTGAGCCGATCAATCTGTCGTCATATTTTTTGGCGCCAACACACTTTTGGCATGCCCGGTGGGACACAATGTCTTCTACCGAAAAATCAATTCCGTCATTCGATCTCAACACCGAAGCTATAATCGTCCCAATGTTGGATGATTTGACACTAGAACAGCGCAAGGAGCTCGAGAATCGAAAGGCCACGCTCGATGAGATGATGTTGAGTTGATATCAAAAGACTCAACGTGGTGTTACCCAAAAGACCGGGTCGTCGTCGATCAATCCCTTCGACGACACTGGGACCGTCAATACATCGGTAAGTTGATACATGCTTGCACAAGCTAAATTATATGATATGATTAATCAATCTGTGCACCATGCTTTGATCAATTAGTCGTCGACTTTGGTAACAACTCTTAAGCCGATGCTCGCCAACAGTGTTAAAACTATTGCTCAAGAATTGGCATTGGCTGGGAGTCTCCTGGATCCAATGTAAGCTCTGCCAAATTACCCGGTCTATTTGTTAGCGTCAAGCACGCAGAGCCCAATGTTATTGGCTGATCCTAAACCATAGACTACAACCCATACCTTGATGCCAACCCAACCGACCATAATACTACCACAGGATCCTCGTGCAAGTAGGGTTGCGCATTACCAAGCTTATACCGATGCTGCTAAGATGGATTTACAAGTCAGCTTACCACTGTCGGCTCCATTTTATGCCTACACACAATCGGTTCCACAGCCGATTGAAACCCCTATGCGTCCACAATACTTTGAGCCAATTCCACAGAGGAATCCGGCCCCATACAAAGTTGTAACGTACTCAGAACCCTTTGTTCCAGTACCAGATCGCTAGGAAGACCAACGTAGGCTATGAACAACCTTATTAGTTCCCATCGGCTTGAGCAACCTGTCAACCCGAGCTTACGCTCGGGGGGCAGAATACCAATGACAAATGCAATTGGCAAACCTCTAACACCTTACCAGCCAAGAAAGTAAATTGGGTTGATCATATAGCTATGATGCTGCGAGACCAATTCGGCATACAGCCTAAAGGGAAGGTTACTAGCTATCGAAAGCCGTATCCCGATTATATTGATCGGATGCATGCCTTACCTAAATAACTTCAAAGTTCTGGATTTTGCAAAATTCTCGGGGGATGATTCTATCACCACTTTCGAGCACGTCGAACATTTCATTGCGCAATGCGGTGAAGCCGCTCAGTCCAATAGATTAAAGATTAGATTGTTCCCGCTATCTTTGTCTAGGGCTACCTTTACATAGTATACAAGCCTACCCCTGAATTTGGTTAATTTCTGGACCGATTTGGAAAGCCGATTCTATAAGTATTTTTTCTCGGGAAGCTTGTAGCTTGGGATTTCTAATCTAAGTTTTGTCCGACAGAGATTTGGTGAATCAGTTACAGATTATTTTAAGAGATTTAGGGAAGTAAGAAATCAGTGTTTTAGCGTTCTTTGCCTGATACTCAGTTAGCCGATTTGGCTTTCCAGGGGTTGGCGCCCTACTTGAAAGAAAACTTCAGCGGTCAAGAGTTCACCGATTTAAGTCACCTGTTGCATTGCATATCAGTTCAGGAAAGTCGTTTTACCGATAATAGAGGCTTTATAGATAAGTTCAGAAATAATAATAATAAAAAGGATAAAGATAAAGCCAAAGTTAATCTCATCGAATATGGTTCAAGTGATTCATCGGAAGACGACGAGGTTGAAATAAATATAGCCGAATGGGTTAAGGGGTCTATAAAGTCTCTAGTCTGTTCCTGGCTTAAACCAACTAAAAATAAGTTGGAAATAAAATATGCTTTTGATATTTCTAAATGTGACCGTATCTTTAATTTATTACTGCAAGAAAAAATAATTTGGATGCCTGAAGGACACACCATGCCATCGATTGACGAAATTAAAAAGTGAATGTATTGCAAACGACATCATTTTTTTTCTCATAATACTAATAATTGCAATATTTTTCGACAACAGATACAATCGGCTATAAAAAATGGTCGACTCAAGTTTGATGAAGAGCCGACGATGCAGTTGGATGCTAATCCCTTTCCGATCAACACGGTCCAATGCTCTGGAAAGAAAAAGAGCCAATATAAGATACACGGTCAAAAGTTGCACATCATGTTAACATTCAGTCAAGCTCTAGCGGATGGTGACCCTGAAGATCACGGTTGGCTCACTGCAAATAGAAACCAACCGTGAAGGGAGGAATTCAAGGACCATCAAGCCAAAGGGAGACTTGCAAATCGACAAGTGGTATAATGCTGAGAGAGCATCACCACCACGAAAGCCGATTCACAAGCCGAAACCAACTTTCTCCTAGCTATTGTAGAAGTATGAAAGAAGAAATAATAGGCCATGTTATCCTACACGTCGGCTAGATAATATGTATTAGCCCGACAACCTAGAAAAGGCTCACCAACGATGCCCCCTTTTGACAGTTCTGTTAGGAGAAAGGGTCAGCTTTGCCGTCACCATATACTTATCCAATAGAGCATTATCCGCACCAAGGTGACTAGCAGCAACGGTCTGCTAAAGATAGAATATCTTAGTTGAAGTAGGGTTGTTGTGATGAAATCCATAGAGGATCGGTGCATGAAAGGATTCCTAGGTTGATGCAGCCTCAAACGTGATTGAAAGAGGGGTCAAGTTCTATGGTTAAGGTTGATGTGGCAGGAAAAATACGTGAGCCGATCAAACCAAAGCCTAAATGGTGTTCTCTATGGCTTAGCCAATCACAATGCAGATGACTTCAGAGGCTAAGAACCCAAGAAATGAGGTAAGACGAGCAGGAAAAACAAAGGGATGAAACCTTTAATGAGCTTCGGCTGATTAAAGTCGTTAAAAAGGGATAGAGGAGAAAAGAACCGATTGAAGATGAGTTCGATTCAGTCGATGATTTGGATTCACCCGTGATTCGGTATGATTCTCCACCTTCAATGGACATCAACCTGGTGTTCACCCAACTGGCTGAGTTTAAAATAAGTACTGCATTGGCTAAAGAGGCTTTCGCTCGGTTGTGCTTGAGGGCTCAAGATGCAGTTTTTGAAAAACATCAAGATGATCATGGTATCTGAAGCCATTGTATTTGAAAGGTCATATCAATGGCAAGCCTATATCAACGATGCTGGTCGATAGGGGTGCAACAATCAACCTGGTGCCTTACACAACATGCAAAAAGTTGGGTAAATCCGATGAAGATTTCATTAAAACTAACATAGTTTTAAATGACTTCACAGACGATCCTACTGAGGCGAAAGGGGTTATGGTGACAGAGCTAATAGTCGGAAGCAAAACATTGCCGATCGTTTTTTTTGTGGTCAACGCCAAGGGTAATTACAGTATTCTATTGGGGCGAGATTGGATTCACGCCAACTGTTGTATCCTATTGACCATGCATCAGATGCTCGTCCAATGGAATAGGGACGAGGTCGAAGTGGTTCAAGCTGACACATTGGCTCACATAGCCATGGCCAGTTCAGATACGAATTGCCAGTATGACGAGGCTGAGTGCATAGCAGGTAAAGCCCTAGATGATTGTGATTTCATCTGCATTAACAAAATATGGCTTATTCCGATCAACGTAAGGCCAAGCACGCTTGATCGGATAGGAGAAATTTTGTGCCAATGGAGTCCAAATCGGCAATAAAGTCTTTACAAGATAGAATGTGCAGCTATCAGCAAACAACTGATAGCTACGAGGCAATTGAAGATTTTCAGGAAATCGAGAAATTAGGCCAAGGTTTCACGTCGACTGATTTAATGGACAAAGTCGACATAGGTAATGGTGATAGAAAAAGACCAACTTTTATTTGTTCAAAATTAGCCACAGATTGTAAAGAGAAGTTGGTCAAGATGTTAAAAAATTATAATTATTGCTTTGCTTGGGAGTATCATGAGATGCTCGGTTTAAGCCGATAACTCGTTGAGCATTAGCTGCCTATAAAGTCGGGTTATCGGTCGTTTAAACAGTCCCCTAGATGATTTAATTCAGCCTTGTATACCACCATAAAATAAGAAATTGAACTATTGTTGAAGGCTAAGTTTATTAGGCCTTGCCGATATTCTGAATGGGTTTCCAATATCGTTCCTGTTATGAAGAAAAATGGCAAACTCAGAGTGTGTGTCGGTTTTAGAGATTTAAATAAAGCCACACTAATGGATGAGTACCCAATGCCAACAACCGATATGCTTATCAATGCTACATAGGGGAACAAAATTATTAGCTTTCTCGATGGTAATATTGGATACAATCAAATATTCATGTCAGAAGCCGATATACCTAAGACATCTTTTAGGTGCCCTAGGTTTGTTTGAATGGGTGATGATGACGTTCGGCTTGAAAAATACTGGTGCAACATATCAACGTGCCATGAATTTGTTCTTTCACGATTAATCGGCCACATTGTGGAAATTTACATCGATGATGTTGTTGTAAAATCCAAGAAAGATTTGCATCATCTATCCGATATGGAAATAGTGTTAAAAATGATATGGGCACACGGTTTAAAGATGAATCTATACAAGTGTGCTTTTGGTGTATCGGCTGGACAATTTCTGGGCTTTATTATCCACGAAAAAGGGATTGAAGTCAATCAAGAAAGGGTCAAAGTATAGCCAAGACTAAGCAACCAGCCTGCAAAAAAAGACTTACAAAAGTTGATCGGCAAGATTAATTATTTGTGAAATTTTGTTTCAAATTTATCTGGCTGAATTAGTTCATTTAACACATTGTTGAAATTAAGGAAAAATCAAGAATTCGTTTGGGGGGCTAATCAGCAGAAAGCTTTTTAGAATATCAAGGACTATTTGTCCAAGCCTCCAGTTTTGGCTGCATCCAGGAAAGGCGTCCCATTTAAATTATATATATCGGCTGAAGAAGTAACAATTGGAGCTGTTTTGGTGCAAGAAATTGATGGTAAAGAGTGAGTCACTTTCTACTTAAGCCGAAGATTAATTGATGTAGAAACTAGGTATCCTTTTGTAGAAAAGCTCTGTTTGTCATTATATTTTGCTTGTACCAATTTAAGGCATTATATTTTAACATCGTCTTGTAAGGTTATTTGTAAAATCGATGTTATAAAATATAAGTTGTCATCTCCAATTTTATGAGATCGACTTGGAAAATGGGTATACACGCTCATCGAGTTCGACTTAACGTATGAATCGGCTAAAGTTGTCAAGGGTCAGGTGATTGCCGATTTTATAATAGGACATGAAACCAAAATGAATCTCGATCTAGTATTTGTTGCCCCTTGGCAATTGTTTTTCGATGGATCGGTATGCCGTGAAGGCGATGGTATTGGAGTTGTGTTAATTTCACTAAAAGGGTATAATTTTGAGTTTACGTTTTGGCTAACTTGCAAGTGTTCTAATAATCAAGCCGAACATGAGGTGTTACTTAAGGGCCTGCAGTTGCTCAATAATATTGGAGTCGACAAGTTCAACAAGTTAGAGGGAAATATATCTGTTATGATTAAAATTTAAGCCGATATTTGGATGAATGTCCTATGTTAATCGGCTCATTTGGATCTTTTATAATTTGTCATGTCCCTCGTGAAATGAATACTAAGGCCAATGATCTAGCTCAACAAGCATCGAGTTATAAATTTTTTAGCGCCGATCAGAAGAATGTGAGCCGATAGAAAAGATGGTTATGTGCGTCGCTACACACGATTGGAGGACAAGAATAATGGATTATTTGACCGATTCTTCAAAATCCACGAATCAAAAAATTAAGAGGTGGGCCCTAAAATATGTCTTGCTCGATAACGTACTATATTATCAGAATTTAGAGGGTTTGTTGTTAACATGTCTTGGAGCTGAAGAAGCTAAGGTCGCATTGGGAGAAGTATATGAAGGTATTTGTGGTACTCATCAATCGGCTCAAAAGATGAAATGGCTATTAAGGCGAACAGGGTATTTTTGGCCGACAATATTGGAAGATTGTTTCAAATATTACAAGGGATACCAGACTTGTCAGAAATTTGGCAATATGCAGTTAGCTCCAGCATCAGCTTTGCATCCAATTATCTAGCATTTGCTGTTCAGAAATGGGGAATAGATGAAATCGGATAAATATTTCCTACATCAAACAAGGACCATAAATATATTTTGGTCACGACTGATTATTTTTCTAAATGGGTTGAGGCTATACCTTTGAAAAATGTTACGAGTATTGAAGCTATCGGCTTTGTTATAGAACATATTATCCATCCGTTTGGAATTCCTCAAACTATTACGACTGATCAAGGCACTGTGTTTATATTCGATGAGTTTCAAGAGTTTGCTAAAAGTTTGGGTATTAAATTATTGAATTCATCGCCTTATTATGCTCAGGCTAACGGTAAAGTTGAGTCATCAAATAAAACATTGATCAAATTAATCAAAAGAAAGAAAGAGGAAATACCAAGGAATTGGCATAAGACATTATCAGAATCTTTGTGAGCCTATCGGATTGCTTGCCATGGTGCAACTAAGCTATCACCTTATCAGTTGGTTTATAGACAAAAGGCTATATTGCCTATAGAGATCAATATTGATTAGATAAGGATAGCCAGATAAAATGAAATGTTGGTTCAGGATTATAAAGATTTAATATCTAATAACCTAGACAACTTGGCAGAATTGCGTTTACAGACGCTGGATTGGCTTAAGAAAAATAAGGCAAGAATTGTAAGGGCTTACAATAAAAAAATAAAGCCCAAGTCGTTTTGTGGAGCTGATCTTGTTTGGAAATCTTTACTGCGTGTCGGCTCTAGAGATAGCCGGTTTGGAAAATAGTCTTCGACTGAGGAAGGACCCTACAGAGTTCATCGGCTTGTAGGTGGAAATTCTTATGTTTTGGAAACACTTGAAGGGAGGGTATTTCTTAAGGCGATTAATGGAAAATATTTGAAAAAATATCACCCAAGTATATGGGTAAGGTCCTAGTCGGCTATAACTGACTATCAACTTTGGGAGCCAAATTAACTCGTTGTAGTTAATTCTGCTTATGAAGTTTAGTGACAAAACATAGCAAAATATAATAGTTAAAAGGAAGCAAAAATAGACATAAGTAGTAATCGGTTAAACAGTCGATTATAAAAAATTTTACAAGCATTCAACAAGCATTGTTTTAAAACTAGCCCATTACAAACATTCAAGAAGGTTTTGGGAATCAGCCAATTACATAAAGCCGACAAAGTTGCAAGATGCACTAAATATCTTGGACAAGGCCGAACACAGCTGCTATCGCCTTGGCATAGTAACTTGGACGTCGTCCAATATCTTCAAATCTTCTTCCTCGATTCCTGCTAATTGAGTCACCTTGGTCGACTATTTCTTGATGGCTACTGCTGCTGAGGCAATGGACATCTTCTGGGTTTTAAAGCTGATGAAGTATTTGCCATTTGCTATTGAGCATCGGTGAGATTGGCATTTACCTTATCAATTCCTCGTCCAGAGATTTCTTAGCCGATTCTAAGTTGGCATAGGACACCTTAATGTCCTTTAGCCCATTCATTCCTTCGTCAAATTTTGCCTTTTGGGCCTTAGCATCGGCTACCAGCTTGTCCAGAAGCTTCTTATCTTCTTTTTGAACTGATCGGAGTTCCATTTTTGACTTCGCTGCTTCTACTGCTTCTTTCTTGTCGTCTAGGAAGCAGACGTCAAGTAAAACTACAGTGGCCTCCTCCGACAGCTCAGTTTTGACTGCGTCCATTACCTCGCGTATTGGTTGAGAGTTTTCCAGAAGCGAAGTTGTCGAGGTATGGAGTAGCTTGAAGATATGCCTTAATTTTTCCTTGGTATCCAGAGCCAACGTAACAGTAGCCGATGCATCTTTAGAAGTGGCTATGATATTTTTTATTGCGTCGGGGAAGGATACATTACCTATTTTCGGTTTGTCCAAATCTGACAAGTCAAATCTGAGCATGCTTGTGATGGACTCAGCTGGCTTATCGGTCAACTGTGCGGAGGTGGCGATGGCCTGAGGAGTTGGCTGTGATGGAGGAGGTGACAGATATGCTTCTGTTGGAATATCGGCCAAGATATCAACCACAGATGCCGGTGTGGAGAAAGTGGGTTGCGTGAAATATCACTAGTTATGTTAGCCGATTTGTTGGCATTAGACTAAATTTACTTAACAGAGAGAAGTTTTACCTGGCCCGTGCCAGAAGCATGTGGAGAGCTTTCGCCCAATTACTCTTGAGGCTTGCTACCCCTACTACCCAACACCTTTTTATTGGGTCGACCATGTTTCTTTTCTGTTAAGAAGTAGGCTATAAGTGTTTGTTTATACAAAAGCTATGGAGAATCTAAATTATAGACGATCAATGTGTGCTTACTTGCTGTTCTTTTTCATAATCGAAAAGTGAAGGAGCTTGGATCAATAATGTGCCCGAAGAATAACCTGCCAGGGCCGATCCAGTAGGGCGTGGCCGTTTTCTACCTTAACCAATTCTTGATGAGTCAACAGGTTTCTTCTCGCTACTTTGGTCTGCAATATAAGAGGAGAAGCGATTACTAAAGTTCAAGGGTGTTTAGTTATGTAGAAATAAAAAGAAAAGCCTATTTTAGCCGATAGATGAAGAAAAGATGGACACAGGTAGCCTTTGGCTTCCAAATACCTAAAACAATCATGCTAATTGAAATTTTCATTGTCAAGCTGGAGGAAGAAGGTCAGAAATTTTCTTGAGCCGATGGGTGTGATCTTGCCTTCATCATTGCCATAACATAGAATAAACCTTTCCCTAAAAGATCTGCTATTTCTATACGTAGCATCTTGGCCTTCCGGTGTTTCTTCTCTGGGGAAGGATGAAGGATCAGTTGAGATAAGTTGAAATGATCGGCTGAATACACAGTAGAGCCAGGTCTGAATGAACCATAGTGGGCCTCCCACATTGCCAACTGTATACGCACCCATTCTAGTGTAAAGCCATCTACGTATGATGTGCATCATTTGATAGATGGCCCCAAGGAACATTTTTCCTAGAGCTAGCCGATGGCCCCCAACCAATTGCTCTGCTACAACTTGATATACTTGTGTCGGCCCGAGTGATGCTCCACAAAATAGAAATCTGTCAAGCCACAGATTTAGAAAAGCTATTTGTTCCTTCTCAAACACTGGGTCAACTCCCTTGGTGTGAATAAGTTTGTGTTGGGGCTTAGTGCTAAAAGCCGATACTTGATCCCCATCAGGCCTTAAGTAGCAAAATTGAGCTACGTCCAAGAGTGTTGGGCCGATGGAACCAGTTCTAAACATAAACACACTGAACATATTCTACCAGAAGTAACAGGTCGTGGCCACTAGGGACTTGTTGGCCTCTGGATCGGCTAGAGATAAGGGGAGGCATTATGCTACTCCCATCCTCTCCCACTCAATCATTTTTTGCACTGCTAGTCGATTGTACCAATCTCTCTAGCCCTTTAGCGCTATCGGCCAGGCTCTAAAACTTTTACTCTATCCTTCTATGTTATACTCAGGAGCCGATAAAGGAAGACGAGGAATCTCCTACTGGTCCTAAATAATACTGTCGTTGCTATTGGGAATGGGGATGAATACTTGCTGAGAATCCATTTCCTTGAAGTTGATTGGAAGATGTCAAGATGATGGAAGACGGAGGAGGAGAGTACGGGAAGCTTGAAGTTCGGGATTGAGGATGAAGCCGATGGCAGGAGATTCGTGAGACTGTGCATGTGAAAATGACAGAAGGATGGCCCCCATATTTATAAGGGGTGAAAGGAACAGTAAAAGGTGGGAAAATTTCTTGAAGCGGCAGCTGCGGTTGTGGTGACAATGATGCATTTTAAAGAATTGCAGCGTGATTAATGGGGCAGTTACCAAGGGCGGAAGTGAAGATAATAAGATTAAGTCGATCATGGTTAAGCCGACGAAGGTGATTTTTGGAAGATAACATGTTATCTCTCAAAAATAGGGGGCATATGTTTGCACCAAAATTTGGTCAGTATAGCCGATTTGGAAGATAAAGTCCAGATCTGGATAATTTTAGTATGGAAACTAGAGATTTGGAAATATATGACTGATTTGGAGAAGTGAGTCAGATTTCTATGTGTAGCCGACATCGGTCCAAATAGGGACTATTATCTATAGGAAGTAAAAGCCGATACGGATCATGCTTAGCAATGCATCGGAGAAGGATACGATTGGTCTGCATGCTATAAAAGGGGAATCAAGGGTGAGCTAAGAAGGAATCGATCAATCAAACAACTCGCATCTACTTTTTTATCTACTTTTTCCTGTCAACTAGGAGTAGTCCTATAATTTAGATCTCTTGTAATTCGTCGTTGGTCAATAAAGTTGCACATTGCCGATTGTTGATCTTCTCCGATTACGCTAGGTTTGGTTTTCTCCGATCTTGTTACACATTGCCTTTTTCGGAAAAATCTACCTTTACCAAACCATCTAATCAGCGGTAAAAAGCTATTTAGATTTATCATTACTTGCGATTTAATCGTCTAAATAGTTGTTTAGATCGGATCTGTGTTAAAAACTAATCGGCTATCATAGCTGTTTAGACTATATTATTATTGCCGATTGAAGGATTAAATCGGCTGGCACGCCTCGAACCTCTTGAACCTGGCGTTCGTGTGTGTTTGAGCCGATCAATCTGTCATCATATTTTTCGGTGCCAACAATTATGTATCCTTGGTAATAGTTATTACTGATACACATGCCATCTTGTTTTACTTTTATAAAAAGGAACCATATTGGACCTTCTAGATATCAGCGAAAGCATGAACACAGGTGCCATTGTTAGGAATTACAGGGAGTGCTTACCAGTTCGATTTCAGCGAAGTAAAATACAGACAAATGAATCTTACCTAAAATTGTACCTTGAATAGGGACTCACAGCGGGGGAGAGGAGGGAGCCCGGGGGTGGGGACGCCGAGGGACACGAGGAGACACTGAGAGGGAGCTCAGGGGGACGCTGGGGATGCAAGGGAGGATGCCAGGGGAGGTGGAGGGGTAGGGGTAGGGGAGGGTTTGGGGAAGGGTGCGTGAGGGGTGGTTTAGTACCAGAGCCATCTCACACGATTCGGATAAAGAACTGTCTGTGATGCATACTCATCACAGGCTGTTCGAATATAGAACCGTCTGTGATGAGTACTCATCTCAGATGGTTCAGATATATAACTATCTGTGATGGCCCTACTTGTCATCACTCATCAGATGTTAATTGTTTTTCATGTGTCACTAGATGTTGTTTTCGATGAAACAATCTTTCCTATCTCTCAGCAATTTGAAGTTGTTTCGCATGGCAGTAGTACCACTACTCCACATCTTCCTCTTCCTAAGGCAGTTGTATTGCCAGTAGCACCGATCAACTAATACAAAATGTGCAATCTAATGCTTCTTCTTCTAGCACTTTTCTCACCGGTGGCGAGCAAATACATGTTGCTGAGAACGGACAGGAACAAATTACTATGAGTCAGAATCTGATGCACACTCGTCTATGTGATAATATCCGAGTTCCCAAGAAATAAACTAATGTGACTTATATCCGAGTTATTTTCCTATTGAGGAATCCTTTTTCCCTATTTTTAATGAGCATCCCTTTGCCTTTTATTGTAACAAGTCTCACGCTTTCTTTTTTCCTTTGGCATCTCCCAAGCATCATACTTAAATAATACCAATTGAGTGAACATCTATCATCACTCATCAGATGTTAGTAAGCATGCATACTTAATTAATACCGATTGAATGAACATCAATGTTCGCAAGCAAGTTTAGAAGTTCACTCTTATTACAACACCGCAATCTGCAAATATACAAATTAGATAGAAGCTCACTCGAAGTGTTCCGATAGTAAACTTCAATTTCATATAACTATACAACATCAAGCTTAAGAATTCCACTTGCTTTTGGTAGTCCAAAAGGTCCATATAACGTAGCTATGTACCATCGCCAAAACACACAGACCTCAACTTTGAGGAATAACATATAGCATATAACACACAGACCTCATTATAACTCCACTTGCTTATTCTTTTGTATAGAAATTAGCCCATCACGATGATTGATGCATGTGTAGCTAGCTTCCTCATGTTGTTCTTCCTGGACAGTGATGCTATTTTAGATAGGAGGCAACTCATCAAATTGATTATATTCTTTATCATCTACTAGATTCTCAACTCCAACAATCCTCATTTTTCCCTAAAGAACTACGTGGCGCTTCTTGTTGGACGGGTCAGTTACATAAAAGATTTGAACAACTTGGTTAGCGAGTACGAATGGTTCGTCTTGGTATCCGACACATTCGAGGTCTATAGTAGTGACACCATACTTATCAACCTTTACCTGCTGGAGGTGGACCCAACGGCATCAAAACATGGTAATCTTGTAAAGTACGTAGTCGAGCTCCCAAATCTCCGCTATGAACCCATAGTAGGAGCTCCTCATTGACCCAGCAGTATTGCACGCATCTATGTAGACAATGCTGTTCTGGTTTGTGCTTTTCATATCCTGATTGCTCGTGTAAAATGTGTACCCATTTAAGTTGTATCCTTTCCATGTCACAATTGTAAATGTTGGCCCTTTTGCCAACCATATCAGCGTATCAACTGTTGAGCTCCCAATGATGGGTTGTTCCTTCAACCATTTGTTGAACTGAAGGTTGTGTTGTCTCGTGATCCAAGACTCCTACCACACCTGATTCACTTGCCGTAGCCAGTGCTCATTGATATATGGGGACACTACAGTAATATGTTGGAAAACCGTGAAATGGGCTTGAATACACGAAACCGGATCAGGCGTGATTACTTTCCTTCTAATTGTTCTGATACCCTCAAGCATCCCCTCATGTCAAGATTGAGGCACACCTATCAGTTTGATCTGAGCCATGTAATCAACACATAATTCGATGACCTCTTCGGTTGCATAACATTCGATAATGCTACCCTCCTGCATGGATCAATTCTGTACGTAGGACTTGAGAATTCCCATATACTTCTCAAACAGGTAAATGCTACATAGAAACACGGATCCGCACATCTTTATCTCTCTCTCTCACAAGGTGAACAATGAGATGGACTATGATATCGAAAAATAATAAAGGAAAATACATCTCAAGATTACATAGAGTCATCACCATCTCGCTCTGCAGAGCATCTAGTCCTTCGAGATCGATGCCTTTTGAGCAATTGTGTTAAAGAAACAACACAGGCTCGTGATTGTCACTCGGACCTTGATTGGCAAAATACTCCTAATTGCGACAAGGAGCATCTGTGTCATCAGCACATGAAAATCTTGAGACTTCATGCCAGTTAATTTCAATCCCTGCATACAAATAAGTCTCTTCATGTTGGAGGAGTAACTAGGCGGAACTTTCACACCATGCAAGCACTGGCACAGTTCAATTCTCTCGGCCTTGGACATAGTGTAACAAGCCGGTTTGCAGTATGTTCGACCTTTATCGGTCTCTTTCGGTGCTAACTCAGGTCTGATACCAATATCGACCAAGTCAAGCCATGCGTTGATACCATCCTTTGTTTTGCCCTTAATGTTCAATAAGAGACCAATCAAGCTATCACATATATTCTTCTCTATGTGCATGATATCAATGCAGTGGTGAACTTCTAGATGCTCCTAATAAGGTAGGTCCCAAAATATTGATCTCTTCTTTCATATGCTCTTCTCGTGGGTCCTCGATTTACATCCCTTTCCAAACGCAACATCCAAATCCTTAACATCTCTCCCGCTTAAAGGCTTTGGAGCTGAATGGTTCTTATTCCTTCCGTCGAATTGTTTCTTCATCTTGCGGTATGGATGATTCCTTCGAAGGAACCTACGGTGACGTATGTACATGATTTTGCGCGAGTGATTCATCTACACACCTTTGGTATCTTCTAAGAAGTGAGTAAATGCTTTAGCTCCTTTTGTACTCTGGCCCTACAGGTTAGCAAGGGCAGGATAATCATTTATAGTGCAAAATAACTAGCAGTGTAAAGTGAAGTTCTCTCATTTGTACGCATCCCATACCTGTACCTCAAGAACCCACAGTGTTTTCAAATCTTCCACCAATGGTGTTAAGTACACATCAATATCGTTCCCAGGTTGTTTCGACTTTGGATAAGTGTAGACAACAAAATGTAGTTTCGCTTCATAGACAACTAAGGAGGAAGGTTGTAGATATAGAGATTCACATGCTAAGTGCCATGTCGACTGCTCATATTACCGAAAGGATTCATTCCATCTGTACTCAATCCAAATCTTATATTCCTTGGATCCGCACCGAATTCTTGAAACCTCTTATCAATGTTTCACCATTGGGTGGAATAACCAGGGTGTCTAAGCATTCCATCGTTGTTACGCTCCTCCAAGAGCCTACGCTGCAATTTTGTTTCCTTTCAATTCGAAAAAATAATAACTTCAAATGAAGAATTATCGTCAGATACCATGCCACCTTAGTAGGAGGTCCTTTCTTCACCTCGATGCCATCACCGTCGTCATCTAATTGATTTTTACGCTTGTATCGGGATGCATTCCACATTGGACATACCTGGAAGTTTGTGTATTCTTTGCGATAGAGGATACAGTCGTTCGGACATGCATGTATCTTTTCTACTTCCATTCCAACAGGACAAAGAACCTTCTTGTCTTTGTAAGTGGTTATTGGCAACTTGTTCCCTTTGGAAGAATGTCCGCTAATAGACCTAACAGCACCGTAAAACTCTTGCCTGATCAACCGTTGCTTGCCTTCAATTTCAACAGTTCAAACATGAATGATAACCTTTTGTATTTCGACTTACAACCCGGGAACAAAAGTTTCTCCGAGTCATCCATCAAGCTCCGGAATTGACCTACTCTCTGTCATCACGATTCCCTTCTGCATCACGCAGCATCTAATTCAGATTGTCATCGTGCGACCTATCCTCAACGGAAGCACAATCGATATCATCCGGCATATTGTTGACTTCGTCAGTGATGTTAATACTACCTGCTTCCTGTATAATCCGTTCTTCACCGTGACTGGTCCAACATGTATACCCCTTTTGAAACCCCTTAGAATCAAGTGTGCTTTGATCTTCACTGAGTTTCAAAACATCCTCAGATTCTCGCAGTCAATGCATTAACAAGACATAAATTGCACCCTCTTATTAAACATATCCTTCTCTGCAGCTCTTCTAAAAGTAGAGACGCCATTAATGTAGTCGGCACTCGCAGAGTTCTCAACGTACATCCAGCTTCAGTCTATCTATGCTACGCATATAACAATTAGTGCTAAAAATTGAAGTACACTGGGAGTGCACATGCACACATTATTAAATTGGAGCACAAATTAATTAGTTAAACCCTACCCTAAATCATAAACCATACTAGATCTAAATAATCTTTTCTGTACCAAGCTAGCTAGATCTAAACCAAGTATCTTCAATTCTCGCTTTACCAAGGTATCTATATCTTGAATATAATGCAATTATAACCAATTACTGCCTTAGATCACAAAGAACAACTGGATCTACAAGTTAGTATTTTCAATTCTCTCTTGATGAAGCTAGCTACATCTTGAATATAATACAATTATAACCAATTGCTACCTTATATCACAAAGAACAAATAGATCTACACCAAGCTAGATCTAAACAATCTTCAATTCTCTTTTTACCAAGCTAGATCTTGAACATAATGCAATTATAACAATTACTAACCTTAGATCACCAAGAATAAATGGATCTACAATCACCCTTCGAAATCAATGGTCTCCTTTCACCAGATCGTCTCACAGCTGCAGCCACCTCAAAGATAGATTCCGAAACCCTAAAAACACTAAGTAGGTCGAGGCTCTGTATTATATATATCACTAACAGTTGGTAGCTAAAACCGTCAGTAATGACATCAGTAGACATCACTGACGATTTTTGTCACCAACCGTTAGTTATGTCAATTATCAAAACCGTCTGTGGTGAGACGTCTAATATAAGCCTTTCTGTAGTAGTTCATAGTCATCAATTAATACATATGCTAGTCTATTCATATGTTTCCTCATATATTTATCGACTAGAGATCACTTTAGAATTATCATCACAAAGTCATATATAGAGTTTCACAAACAAATCACACACTTGCTAATAAATAATAATGACATTTCCAAGGAACAAGATAATAAATCGTGAACATAGAAAAATATAATCATCTCTACGATTGCCTCTAGGGCATTTCTCCAACGGAAACATCTATAATTCCTTCAGGACAGCTTCTGCTTAAAAACAAATCGGATTATTTGCCGAACAGGAGGATTCTGGACAGCTTCTCCCACAATCAGAAGCTGTCCTCTACATAGAATCAGAATACGGATGCCAACTGATTCTCGCTGATTCTCGTTGATTCTTGCCGACCTGGTCCTCCACCTCCACACACAGCTGGGCCGACCCAATTCTCCTACAATCAGAAGCAGCTTTTTCTATAATCCAGAATATGCTCAATCATAAGTTGTCCTGAAGGGGCCCTAGAATGAGGAGGATGGCTCGCGAGGAAAATCCAACTAATTGTACATATTTAGCATGGCTATATACTGTAACAGCCTCAAAAATCAAAAAAATAAATAAAAATGAAATAAAAATCTTTTGTGTATTATTTTTGAAATTTCTGAATTTCCTGGATTTTCTGAATATTTGTTTGGCTTTTCTTTAATGCAAGAATGTGAAATAAAGAATATAATAAATAGAAAATGGTAAAAAGTAAAAATGTCAATCCAACAAAAATTTACCAAAACTTCCAAAAATATCTGAGGGCTCCCCTCAGCTTGCTTAAGGCGGTGGGTAACCTGGATTTATAAAAATATTAATTAATCAAAGATAATCATGGGTAAAAATCTCAGGGTAAAATGGTAAAACAATTTGGTAAAAATATCTGTAGATCATCCTGACCCAAAATTTTTATCTTGCCGACATCAAAACAGTATCAACCTCCTGTAAAAATATTAAGAATTTACTAAATCATTTTATAATTTTAAAAATTCGAAAACAGTGAATAAATAATCTGGAAAACAGTAATGTCAGAATTTTTAAAAATTAAATAATAATAATTAAAATCTGTAATTTTTACAGAAGGTGTATAATGTCATTTTAAATCATCATAAAAAGTTTTGTAAAATAATAACTTCATTTAAATCGCAAATTAAAATAAAAACAGAATAGGCAATGCAGTAACTGTTGCAATGTCAGAATTTTATAAAAATCATCATGCATCATAAAATGTCGAAAATTTTTCAGGAGGCTGATAATATCCTTGCCGACCTATGGTAAAAATTTCATAAATTTTCGTGCCCGTTTGAATATTGAAAACCCCGTTGAAACTCCGTTCGGTCCCGAGGCTTCGCGGACTTCCTTTTCTCTCTCTCGACGTGTGGGCCCGGGCTGTCGGTGAGCCAACTCAGCCAACAGTCGCTGCCACCTCGCCCCCACGCGTCAGCGACAACGGCGTTCTTCTTCCCCTCTCTCACGCGACGCAGACCTCTCGGTCTTTCTCGCGCTGCGCGAAACCAACCTCTCTCGCGCCATATATAAGGCACCCATCTCGTCGCGGCCGACCTAGCCAGCTCCTCGTGAAACCCATTCCGCCGCTACTTTGGTCATCGTCCCCAATTCCGTAAAACCGCAAAGAGGGCCAAACACCATATTTTCCACTCCATCCATTTCGTCCCAATCCGTTTACGCTGAAGCTTCCTCGTGCCTCCTGAAGTCCATCCCGAGCCCGGCGAAACTCATTCTTCCCGCGAGCTCCTCCGCCGTGTTTTCTTCGCCACCACCGCGCGGTGAGACCTCTATTCCGTAGCTCATTCTTTGAACTAAACCGAAATGGGATCCTTGAAGTCCACCGATGCTTTTGGTAGTGATCTTCAAGCTCGGGAAGGTCTCGTTTTGCGAAACGCCGGTGGCCGTGAGCTCGCCGCCCCTCTCCGGTGTGAGCGCCTCCGGCCATCTCGGCCAAGCGCCACCACCCAAAGATGCGACGAGTGTCTTGAGCATGAATCCGGAACCCATTCCGTGATTACGGCCGTGCCGCCGCCGGCGAGCTCGTCTTGCCGCGATCTGCTCGGGTCACCGCCAAGCCCGGCCAACTGTCGGCCGCGTCTTGGCTGGCCGCAGCCGCCACGACATGCGGACCCACGCATCGTCGGCAGCGCAGCGCGCGATTCGCAGCGAGCCAGCGCGTCGGCCACCAGCAACCTGCTACCGACGCCGACGGTGGACCCCATTTGTCGGCGCCTCAAGCCGGTTCGCCGAAATGGAAAGCGCGTTTTCGCGCGAAAGCGTACTTTCCATTTTCGGCAATTTTCGATTTTAGTATTTAATCAAAACCTAGATATTCATTTAGCCATAACTTTTGAATCACTTAACAAAATTTGATGAAATAAATTTCTAAATTCATCTAAAATCCAGTAGATTCAGAATATACAAAAATATTTCAGAATTGAATTTTATTTGAAATTCGAATTTAAATTCAAACGAAGAGTTAGGAATACGTCATACATGGAAATTTTGCAAATAACCTCCAAATTTAGTAAAATAAATTTTATTAGAATTCTTGTAATCTCAGGAACCAGAATCTGTAATAATACTTAGGGTGTGTTATAAGAAAAATTTAAGTTATAAAATGGATAGTAAATAATGCAATAATGGCTTAAATAAATCATATCTTTAAATTGCAAAAGAAAAATAAATAAAGCATGTAGCCATTCCTGAATTGGTGAAATTATTTTATTTGAATATTTCCATCTGATTTCTTTTGGCCTCATTGAAATTTGGTATTTATTCTATGTCGCCTTACGACGTGTAGAACCCGACGAACCCGGTACATTCGACGACCAGGAGTTCGAAGTCGAGGAAAATCAGCAAGGCAAGCAAATTCCTTTGATCATGTTGAACCCAGTTTTATAAATGTTTTCATTAATTGCTGTACTGCATACTTTATTTTATTAAAGTCAGCTATATTGTGGAAATCGGTAGTTGTACTGTAGCTACATAGAATTTCCTTGATAAGTAGAAAATTGTGATCCTTGAAAACCCTAGATTAGCTTAGACAATATTTAATGTCAATCGGGTTACTCACATTAGTGACATGCTTAGCCGAGCTATAATGAACATAAAAGCGTGACATGGTTAAATACCTTGGTTATGACATTTAGATGGGTATGACTATTTTTGTGGTTGGTATTTTGGTTGGAAAATGAAAGTAAAACTATGGTTTAGATGCGGGCAATTATTGGCAATAGCCGTGTGTGCATGTTTTGCACGTAGTATAGGGTGGAGATTATTGCCGTGTCGGATTAAGGACCGAACTATGAGTTGTTTTCGGGCCAAGAAAATTCATACAACCACAAGTCTTTGGTATGGGACAGCTCTAACTTATTAAGTTGTTTAAAACTAGCTTTGCACTTGGAAGGCCGGAGTAGTACTGTTGTTTCTTAATGAATTGCTCGACGGGCGTCCACACCGAGGTGATCATGGATTAAACGTCTACCAATATAACGATGTACGCCATCTTGTGGGTAGTTCCATCATTTCTATGCTCGAGTTCTTACTCCACAAAATGGGTTTGTCGTCATCGTCTTTGGTGCAAAGTTAGGTTTAAATAATGTAACAGCTTATAACATGACTCTGCGGCACACCAAAGGAAGTGTGCAAATATCGATTGCTCAAAGAGTCAGTCATGTCTTGTGGGAAAAGTCAGTATACCTCTGCAGAGTGTAAAACTAATCGATTAGCGCGTCATGATCATGGACACTTGGTAAAGTCATCACATAGTTAGTTTGTTTTGCTTATTTTCATAAAATGTGGTTTCTATCATGCGTTGTTAATATTCCACTTGTGTTGGTGGAATGATTTTGGATATGGTCGTTATACCTAAGCAATTGTGAAATATTGATGTTTACTTTACGTTACTTGAATTTACATGCTTTTACTTAAATCTGTTTACAATCTACTATTCTGTATTTACATTTTAAAAACCAGCTTTATGCAAATTAACCTTAATAGCCTTTCTTTGAAATGGCTGCATGTGTTTTAGGTTTTGCATAAGTCTTGCAATAGTACGTAAGTACTAAACTTGCCAATGTTGATATTTTTAGGTGAAGGGACAGATTTCCCAAGCTAATCTTATGTTGATGCGGGATACGGGAATTTAACGATGACTTTTCTAAGGATTTTCCTGTCGGTTGCACTGTGGGACAATGGGTTAAAAGGCATACTACGAATGTTGTCTCCACTGCAGTTTTACTTTTGTATTGTAAAAATAATATGTAATCTTACTTCATTGTGTAATAAAGTTTGTGTATGACTGTGATAACAATTTGTATTTGTGCGTACTAGCTACTGATCATGGGACTAGTACTGTATGCACATGGTATCCATTTTTGGTATTGATTTATCAAAAATGGGGGCCTCACATATACTAACAAATAATCCTAAAAAAGTTAAGACAATGGTTAAGATTATGAGATGAGTATGCCGTGGCTTGCCTTGGAACTTTATTTTGGTACTTATGTTGATTACATACGTTTAATTCCAATTTAGAGTGTGTGTTGCAATCTGGTTTGCTAACAAATTGTCGTATTATATATCTATTAATATCAAGAATTAACATGTGAGAAGCTACACAGTTAGACTATTTGGAACACATGCTATTTTTAGAAATCTGGTTAAAAAAATCAAACAACAAGTGCGAATGGATGTTATTTCCCCCCAAAAAAATCGTATAGATTGACTCATTTGAAGCGTAGAAATTCCATGAGAATTCTTTTAATACTGTGTTATTAATTTGTTTTGCAAATCTTTGTGTTCCAAATAACATAGAAATAGATCCCTATTGTTTACAACGAACCCTCTTCGAAATAGTGATCTCGGTCCAAATCTGGAAAATACCTCTTGATCTTAATATTTCTAGATCAGTTGATGTAGGGGTATTCTTTTAAAAAGAAAGCTGTTTGCTCGCTAAATCACTTTAAAATTGAAGTAATCATGATCGAAGGAGATGAGAAAAATTCTTACTCTCTCTCACAACTACATATAGGTATATAACCAATAGCATCAGGGCCCTGTTATCCTCTTCTTCTTCTTTTCTTTTTCTTTTCTTTGTGTGTAAAAGGGCATAAGGCGCTACTCCCTCCGTTGATAAAGCCTATAGTTTGAATGGTCTTGTTGAAAAATATAAAGCGTGCATGTAGATTTAATGAGCCTTTTCACCTATATCCTTATTTATTCTCTCTCAACCATATGCATTTATTCATTACCACCTACATAAACTATTATCTCTCATCTTTCAAGACAATTAAGAGGGATATGTAAGTCATTTTCTCTCATGTCTTTCTCAATTTCATCACAATCTTAATCCTTGTGCCAAGTCAAAATACGTCTTATATTTATTAACGGAGGGAGTATTATCTAGCGGAAGGTTCTTCACCTTACATATCCACGTGGCGCCCTCAAAGAGCACCCAATAGCTAGCTTAATCTCTGCTTAATTAAGCACCGGAAGCAAATAAACCAACCACTTGACCACCCAAAAGAGAGTACTCCCTCCTCCTAGAAAGTAAAGGACAGAAGAAATTTTAGGACAATTATGGTTTCTGTCAAAAAACCTAATGCCCCTATTTAATACTGTGTCTCTATTAATTGGCAACATGCATGCATTAATTAATCACGATTATAGGGAATGATCGACCTGCCGCGTTTTTATTTTGGAATATGTGTGGTCGCATGTATCTGTGTGCATCTGCATGCATGGGCACAATTTGAGGACACAATTTAAGGTGGAAGAGCTCTCAATTCCTAATATTAGAGGACATAATTTAAACGCTTCTCTCTCTTACTTTCAAGGACGGAGGGAGTACGGTATTTTGGGTTGTATCCTCATTAGGGTTTGGCCTGTGCACCCCTTTGGTCGGCCTTTAATTGTTTTTTTTGTTTTGTTTTTGCTTACGAGCAAAGCGAAAACCATGGAAATGATACAAGGCCAGGCATTAGCCACTTATCACTAATTTTATACATCTCATCGTACTTGTGATGTCAGACCTTGCTCTATTTAATGGCCTTCTCCGTTGTCTTCTCTATGGCTCTATGCCTTGCCGTCTTCCTTGCGCCTTGCATCCCATCTGTTGCTACCACTACTCATCAAAATATGCCTCTCTTCACAAGATCCACATGAAAAGTTGCCCATAACTCCGTGAGCAGCTCTAAAGCTTTTAGTGTGTTTATGTTTGTTTCTGCCGTTTCTGTTTATCTTGTTTTCAGTTTTCCGTTTTCATAGAATTAATGGATGAAGAGAGCGTCCTTCAGTCCACTCAGGGACGGTACGAGGGTCGAATTAGCTGCCGACTCATTCACCCACATGCCAAGCAACGGCCGTGAGAGAGCTTAGCAAATGAGTGAATGAAGCGGGAGGTAAAGTTTTGATCTCGCACTGTCTTTGCTTGGACTGAAGGGTGCTCCCTCCTCTTTCAGCCATGCAGGTTGTCATACTTTGAGCTGATCTGTTGGTTCCCTCGGTTAGCATATGCCTTGATCTGTTTGTTACTTGAGCTGCTTAGGCATGAAATGATAGCACCAGTGATTTTCTTGCCTCCGCCAAACTACAGTACTTTGCTATGGTGTTTACTGTTCTTCTTGTTGTTATTAGTCCTGCGATGGAGGTCCAAGGTTTTTGTACTTTCCTTAATCAGGCCCTTTTAGACTAACTCCTTGATCTTCTCACTGAACCTTGTTCTCTTCAAAAGAAGAGAACACGCTATTTTCTGAAAGCACTGCTGCTTTATTACTTGTCATGACTCATGACTATATATCTAGATAGCTCTACAGAATTCGATCTAGATTTTTTTTTACTCCGTGATCTGTCAAATTAAGGTTGAGTGCACTGTGGACTAGGACAAAATACGATGCCTTCTGGTGTGGGAAACTGGGAATCACATCTTTCGGTTCATGCAGCAGTGAGATGTCTTTCGATATCCCTGATTGCTTTGGAACTTGGCATGCAACTAGTGGATTGGACGTGTCCTGGTGCTATGCTTTTGGAGCATGGCCACCACTTGGATATTGCATCAAGTTTCCCAAGAGTTTTTCTGGTCTCTCCCAAAAGGATGATTTCCCAAGGTCTTAAGGGGCTAATTGGCTTATCTTTGAGATTTGTGATGTGCAGTACAAGTGTTTATGATCCACTTATGGTTTGCACCAGTATATTCTTTCACATGTTCCCCACAATCTTTGGTCTATGGAAATATGTGAGCGTGCATGTTGGCATAGTAATTCTGTGATATATACTATATGATTAGTTTTTTTTTTTG
Source organism: Otatea glauca (assembly GCA_036346275.1). Taxonomy (NCBI): domain Eukaryota; kingdom Viridiplantae; phylum Streptophyta; class Magnoliopsida; order Poales; family Poaceae; genus Otatea; species Otatea glauca. The sequence goes on along the minus strand of CM070711.1, from coordinate 10,901,422 downwards.
GATAATGTGTGATTTGAAAAGTTAGGATATTCATTGTTGCATTTTTAGTCCGATTATTATTTTCACACGATATTAATGACAATTTGAGTATTGACTACTAAAGGTGCATGTGGTACATTATATTTCGTTGGTGCTGCTAGCTGTACGGTAGTAGTTTCTGTAATATGCCATTAAACCCCTAATGTGTTGGTATAAAAAATATGCCATTAAAGTTGAAAATAAACACCCATTGAACAAGTATTCGACGAGTGATTTTATTTGATTCGCCAGTACAATATTTATGAGATGTTACATTTGTGAATATTTTAAGGTGAACTTAATATTGGAGTGAGATAAATTAACACTTCAATAGTACAATTACTGATTTACAATTGCATTATAATTATGTGTACTGATTTTTCTTTTTTCAATAAAACTGTTATGTCATCACTTGTAAAATAAGATTTCGTTTAAGAAGATGTAGATGCCTGTGGAAATGTTTGTATGCCATTTTTGGGATATAACAGTCTGGGGTTGTCCTCGTGAGTATTGATGTATGCAATATTGTAATAGCCCATTAATGTTGTTTTCTATATACAAATCAAATAAATGCCCTTGATGGTGCAACTTTTAAATAATTTGTTTTAGTTTTTGTTACAGATGTTAATAAGTTATACCTCGCAATTTACAGTTGTAGGGTCATTTTTCTCAAAATTGCGATTGAAGCTGTTGATGGTTCCTCTATTTGATTGCCAAAGCAAACGTGATACAAATAGATGGTGCTCAATATAATTGTTCCCTGGACATGATTTGTCATGTGCAATGTAGGAGTATGTTTTATCATCAAGTATTTAATCAGATGTTCTAAATCTAGTTTGTTGGGAGCTGATACGACAGTTGTTTGTTACAAACCTAGTTTCTGATAGTAAGTGTGCACGGACTCTGCTTGAATTGATGACCAAAGCATGTTGTTCTTGCAAGAATTTGCCATCAGAAGGAGAGAGAGATGCATCTCTCGTTTTCATTGAAAATGGTGGGGCATTGACTGCCTTCCTTCTCATATTCTCGTTACTACTACATTACTAATAGTCTCTGGTTGACTGACGGATTTGGTGATCGATGTGCAGGCATATGCTGCTTGGGAAAATAGCGAGGAATTAATGTTGCAGCTTGGCAAAGTTTGTTTGGAACACTACTGCCAAAGCGATGTAGTTGGCGACATCGTTTGGTCCTTGTTGGTTGTTTCGATCGCTTCCCTTGGTTGATTTGATCGAACTATGATATGTATGGTTCCTAGAGTTTGTTGTTAAATTGCAGCCAATGTAAGAGGTTTTTGTTGTAATGTTAGGTGATAGATCTAATCAGTGGTCATCCTGTTAATTTTACAGTCGTGATATAGGCTTAGATCTGAAGTGCAGTAGTCATACTGAATCACTGATGCTTTGTTGTTTTTCAGTTCACCATAGTTTCATCAAATATGCATATTAGATTGGCTACGGCTAACGCTGTTGTTTGTTATCACACTTGCATGGGTATTACTGAGGATGATCCAAGGCTAGCTTTAAATCACAATTTTCACGGTAAGATCTCAAAAAAGCTACAGCAGATATCATTATGTTTTTAGTATTAATAGTATTAAAAAATTAAATATGTATATATTATAACTATTTTCAAATAAATCATTAAACCATGGTACTTTAAAAGGTATTAATATTTTTATAATAATAATATGACTCAAGTCTGGAATTAACAAACATGCTAATACATATCAAATACCATAATCGATAACTATATCTTAATGTTCTTAACAAGAAGTACTTAATTACTAAGAAATACAAATGTTGTATTATTGAAAAAGAGTGAGATAGGTCTTTTAGGTTTTCTCATAGTTTAGGTTTATAAGAAATGCATTTGAGCTTTTTGGTAGTGATAGATTTCAAAATAGATCCAGTGTTTTGACTTGTGGTTACCTATGTAGAAACTATTAGCTAGACATATAGTAGGGATATTGATAGCTATAGCGTATGTAGTTAATATAGTAGAACATTGGCCGGTAGCTATGTTTAGGGCCTAAAAAATATGCTATAGCTAGTTATTTAGAACCCGGGTTAGAATATTGCAATGTCCAAAGCAACTCCTTGGATATGTACATAATTCTTCTCATCTTGATCAATATTTTTACGACAGCAGGTTCCAATTTTTTCTATCAATATTTTCAGTGTGTTACTAGCATGCTGTCCGGGCATATTTTCCCATGAATTGGTTACAAAGGGAACTGCGTGGCAACAAGGCTCCATGACAAACCATTGATCACAAGAGAAATTAATTAACATCAAACAAATATTTCAGGAAAACTAACGAACTGGTGTGGAATTGTTAATCTATATATGTAGGTTGAACCAATTGCGAAGTAATTTGATCTTCTTGACCTACAGTTGCGATACGGCTACATCTCGACTACTGACATTGACCAATGTTGAGTGTACTGTGACGAACTGAGGAAAACAACTGCAACTGCAAGTAAAAAACAGTTGCATTTACCTCAGATTGGTCCGTGGACGGTGTCATTTTCAGACCTTGCGTGAGACATGTGGTGGTCATCTCTGAGTTACGAGGAGTAAATGACAATTTTGAGATGAGGTTTAGGCTCTAGCGGTCGGAATGAAGTGGGTGTTATGGTCTAACCGGCGTGTTGCCCAGGCGATAAGACCGGTCATATATGCTGACGGTCTAACCGGCATGGTGCAAGCGGTCACCTTGGCGGTTTGACCGGCAGTCAGTCTGACCTCTAGGGGTGAAATGTGTTTTGTTGAGTTGTGTCGAGTTGAGTTGAGTTCTTGGGTGCATATGGATTGCATATTACATGGTTATGTCTGATGTGGGTCAAGTTGAGAAGAATTTGTATTCGAAAATGGTTGTTTGGTCTGTTGTTGTATATGTGGTTTGGAGTCAACAATTGTTAACGGATGGAGGACATGTACAGTAACTTGGTTAGGGGAACCAAGGTCCATCACGATCATAGAAGCCGGGTGAGATGGTTAGACTCAACCAAGGCACAAGATAAACAAGGGCTATATAAGGCACAAGTGGTGATGTGCATGTGGCGCATCAAGTGACTTAGCTCGCTTGCAAGCGAGGACAATTTGACAGATTCGGATGCGTGTGTGGCTTCACAAGGAGTCATTGGGGCTGCATAGAAGGTGATACTTCGAGGCAAAAGAAATGAGAGAGAGGTTCGTTGAGAGGTAAATTGGTAATTTCCTTGAAACCGCTGAAGTGGGCGGTTTGCAAAATCATGACAGATGTGGCTTGCAAAACCACTGCGCTGGCCTAAATGCTTTAGGTGAAGGGAACTTTATGGAGGATAATATGGTGGATTTGGGCTCGTGGAGTTCAGGTTAGAGATATTGCTTTGAGAAGCGTGCGTGTGTGTAAAAACCCTTGTTATGTGTTGAGATTTTTTTTCCCAGGATAGAGTGGATGGAATCCACTTTGTATCATGTTTAGAGTTTCTTGTAAACTTGTAATGGGTATGAGAAGAGGGGGGAGAGAAGGGAAGCACTAGACCTCAAGAGAAAACTAGGGTTTGTAGTGAGAACCAACTACTACCCCCTTGGGGTTTTGTCATCTGTTTGGAGTGGCTATAATCCTTCCTCATCAAGTGGAAATTGAAGTTCAAATCGCTCTCTCATGTTTTGATTTGTACTCTTGTTTGGCTTTCTTGCCCTCTTGAGTTGATATTGATGATTCGAGTTTTCTTCTTGTTCTATCTGATTTCGTGCCATGGGATATATTGATAAGGCCTGTAAGATCATCTCCAACATCTTCTCCACTGGAGATCTTTCACGTTCTTAATTAAGTATAATTAAATTTTAGTCATTTGTCCGGTTTTTGAGCCATCTTCTCAAAAATGGATGAAGGTTGAAATCTTGACAACGATTCTTGAAATCGTTCGTTGGAAAAGGTTCCATACATCCATAAGAAATTGTGTTCAAGATTTTGTACACTTTAGTTCAATAAGTTAAAAGTTGGACAAATTTTAGGGTTGTGTTCATGTTGTTCTATGTATGTCAGCGAAGGAGCGATCAGACCGCATTTCCTCTGGCACAAATCGGCGGCCAGGAGACAACAGTCAGGCTGGTCTCACAGTGATCGATCGAGATGAAGTTTTGTTGTTCACTAACATTTCGATCAATCTTCGTAGCTCTCTGTAACTACCGGAGTAAAAAAATTATTGAATACTTGGGGAAAAAGTTTGAAATAGTCGAGTTGGTCCTATACACTGGAACCTGAGAACCCTGCGATTTGCCATTCTTCTTACTCGTGTGTCATCCTTCGGCATGCATCGACTTACTACAAGTTAAGGCTACCCTTGGACGATCTCAATGGCTGATCTGCAACATGTCAAAAAGATGAGCTAGTAGATTCCTGCTGCTGCACTAAAAGGCCAAGGGGAAGGGGGGAGAGAGAGAGAGTGAGTGAGTGGCATTTTGTCAGGGTGTGAAACCCTAACCCTAAAGTTGCCAAAGGCAGTATCAGCCAGCAGGGGGGTGGAAGTTGGAACTCACACAGTGTGCATGTGGAGGCCTGCCCCCATCCCCACCTCGTGTCTGCAACCTTGAAACGCCATATCTTAATTCTTAACCACTTTAAACCCCCATTGGATGCACCTAAAAAATTGCCTTCAGATGTGGGCGTCTCCAAATTCCAAGGGGGGACTCCCTTTTCCCAACGATGCCTCTCATCCCCCTTTTTAATTAGGGCTTTGTAGTTTGATCTTGCAAGTGCAACCCATCTCGTTTCACCAGGAGAATGGTGTTTACTCTATTTGCCTAGGAGTCTCTCTCTCTCTCTTCCTCCTTTGCAAAAGTGCCATGGAGACTTGGAGAGGCTTCTGGAATTCGGACTCCAGTGGAGGCTTAATTTGGATGTAGGTAGAACTTTGGTTCTCTCTTTAGATGGTTTTCTCTCCAATCTCCATTGAGCAAATGAGAAATAGTTTCTCTTCTTTTATTAAAGGGAAAACATCCTAGGTCTTGTCTGGAACGTAGAATTAAATTTCATAAGAAATAGTCTAATTTTCGCTGAAGTCGAGAAAATTCCTGAGTTTCAAATAAGGCCTTTGTTGGTAGGAAGACATTCGTAATTAGCGCCGACGGTGGAAACTGGATGGAGGCGTCGCTAACACTATCAGATCTAGATCTCTTATTAGTTGGACTAACATCGACCGGTTGGCGTAAGAAATAAGTTATGATTACAGTTTTCGCTTCGACGTGGTCTGTGACTCTGGATCTGAAAGTTTGCTGGGATCTTTTGGATCAAAAGTTGCTAATAAGATGAGATGGTGTAGCTAGCTTTTTCTGTGATTAGTCGGTGCGCTTTATCGAGCTTTGGTGCATGGAATGATTTTAATCCGTACTCGAGTTGTCAGATCATTTGGAGGAGATTAGTACTATAGTATCCTTTCATTGGTGGGACATTCCAGTGATAAGGATCATCGGGACAATTAACACTATTCAATATTTCATACATAGTCTTTTTTATCGCACACTTGTCTGGAAAAGTCTCTTCTTTACTAGACCTCCACGTACCAATCTGTTCGCAGTTTCGTACACGTACACATGTGCAAGAACAGCTTAATCTCTTGTTTGGAACAGTGAATTCTTTTTTATTCATACAGGAGTTGAATAGCTTCGTAATCAAATTCCATGTGTTCCAAACAGTCTCAGATGTCTTTGCATAGAGTAAATTTGATGGAGTTATAGGTTTTTTTTACAAACTATCGTCAAACTAGATTTTAGCTTCTATTTACAAAACTATAAATTTTAGGAGAACTTGTATCATAAAACTACAGGTTCTTGAATTGACTATTTCTTATAACGGATCTGACAATATTAGCCCACATGGTAGCCTTACTTGCGAGTAAAACGGAAAATAGAGACATGTGAGGTTGTCATATGGGTCCACACTATTAGACCCTTTACAAATAATGGTAAATTCTAAAACCTATAGTTCTATGACACAAGTTCTTTTAAAATATGTAGTTTTACGATAGTTTGTAAAAAAAAACTCGTAGTTTCGTGAAATTGGCTCCTTTGCAAATGATATATTGGGCCTGTATGGGCCAAATTCAATACACAGGCCGGGCTGAGAGCGTATCTGTTCCGTTCGGCCCATCTCGTTCGCAGCCACGTACAGGTGACTGCACCGTACTGGCCTGGAGATAAGGCACCAAGGATTGCCTTGCTTGTATCCCCGTTTCACACACCTCTGTTATACGCTTGTGCATGCCGATGGGTGCCGTGGACGCCGGCGAGCTCGACGTCTTCGACGCCAGCCGGTGCGACGGCGGGTATCGGCTGGGCCTCGCCGTGGGGCAGAGGTTCCGGGAGACGATCCGGAGCAGGATGCGCGGGGACCACGTCCTGCAGGAGCAGCTGCTGCCGTTCGCGTCCACGGCGGAGGCTCACCCACTCCTCACCGCCCTCCAGGCCGCCAACAGGGAGAGGTACCCCCGGTACTGGGACGAGCTGGTGGGGACGGCAGACGGCAGTGGGGTCCCGCGCCTACATGTAAAATGACCTTTTTGCCCTCCTATCCGCGCAGTTTTGTTTACTTGTTGTTGGCTACAGTCTCACGAGAAATACGGTTGCTCCGACTGGAGATACGCGTTCGCGGTTTGTCGTTTTTTTTTTCTTTCTAATTTATATTACAAATACGAAGTCTGTATTTTAAATCGGTTTAGATTCGACATATTCGATTCACGCGATTTACGGGAGTTTAAACGAATCTGATAACTACGTCGTTGCCTTTAGGCTCAGCGGTGTTCATGCGCGCGCGTGGTTACCCTGTTGCCGATCTTTATTTAGCGACCGGAGTGCCACGTCACCCTGTTGCCAAACCTTATGGCGATAGGACAGTGTTGACTGTTTCTATGTTGTTTGGTCCTTTGCCTTGAGAAGTTGAGATTGATCACTAAACAAGTAAACATGCACACTTCTTGGTGAAAATTCTGGTAGTATTTTTTAAAAGTTTACTTATGGTAAGCCTCTGAAAAAAAATACCTCTTTAATGTGTGAATACAATGAATAGAAGTAATCTTACAACTAGGAGAATGCAGTAGCCAAGAGTTAGAATTGCCTGGAGAGTGGCATATTGCCAAATACGGAGTACCAACGGCTCAAGAGTCAAGACAGATTGTTTCTTGAGCAGGTGATTCTGGTCAACTTCAGGAAGGAGATACTCCCGTTCATTCCAAAGGAGAATGATGACCGGAAAGAGGAGCCCGACGACGACTGCTCCGACATCCTGATCGTCAGCGAGTCGACGGCGATCACGGCGCACAACGAGGACGCCAACGTCGCGCTGCTCGGCCACACGTAGTTGCTTTATTTGCTCTCAATTTCTGATGCTCTGCATGTAGCGAATTACAGACACTGAAAGGCTCTCGTTTCAGCTACCTGGTGAGGGCCACGTCGCCGGACGGCTCATCCTTCACCGCCTACACTTACGCCGGCGAGCTCCCGAGCTGCGCCTTCGGGTTCAACAGCAACGGCGTGGTAAGAGCGCTAAGATCGATCACTGCAACATCTCACAGCATTCTGATTTCTGAATTTCCGTCTCCAGTGTCAGATTGCAAGTTCCCAACTGACGAGAAGTTTCTCACACCAATCTTTTCAGGCCTTTACGCTCGACTCGGTCCCGCCGGTGAGCGGCGAGATCGCCGCGGGAGCCATCGCCCGGAACTTCGTGTCACGCGACCTGCTAGAAGCAAGAAACCTCGAGGATGCAATGCATGTAACTAGAGATCGATCGATGCAGTTACCCTTGCTCTTTCTTGTCAGTGATAGAGCTATCGATTGATGCTAGCTTGATCGGCTTAACTTAGCCAGTGTACATGTTTTCTTTCGAGCAGAGGGTATGCTCGCCGAACGTCTCGGTCGGCCACAGCTACAACCTGATGGACATCAGAGCCCGGAGGATCGTGAACGTCGAGACCGCCTCCGGGAATCGGTTCGCCGTCCACGAGGCCGGCGCGGAGCCATTCTTCCACGCAAACATGTACCGGCACCTCCAAGTGAAGCAGGTATCTAGGCAGATGCTCCATTGATTTGATAATCGATGAGTAAACTGCATGCCTTACTGTGGATATGTATATCAGGTGCAGGACGAGAACTCCATGAGCAGAGAGAAGAGAGCAGAGCAGTGTTCAGTTGACTCCAAAGAAAAGGCACTCTCGGCGCTCGGAGACACAGCTGATGAGAAGTACCCAATCTATATGACGGGTGACATGATCTGCCTAACATTTTCCATGTATGCTGAGCACTGAAGATTATAAGATTTGCAACAAGAACATGACTTGTTTTCTTCCGGCAACTTCTTTTCAGGTCCAACATTGTACACTCTATGCACCGTCCTGGTTGATCTCGACGAGGAGACGATGACCATATACAGGGGAAATCCGAAGAACAGAGACGCAGTTCGAGTTCTTCGGATGTTGTGAAACTAGACATATTAGCTTAGTTCTTGGGGCGAGAACATGACCAGTATTCCCAATTCCTCTTTGAGTTTGTAGCTGAAAAATGGGTTCAGATTTTGGACACTGTAGGTGCTGTAGAATTGAACAAAACCATTTTTTCTGAAAGTTTATTGTCATACACTGTTACGAGAGGTACAAGGCAAACTCTGATCTGCAACAGTTGAGTACTTGGTCACGCAGACACACTAGACCCGGTTTTGTGATAGCTTGAGTACAGCTTCTGAACAGAATGCATTTTCAGCTAGCCTCTGTTCTTCGCACCAACTATACAATTGTTACTTTTGTACTGTAGGAACATGACAGACAGTACTGTAGTAGGCTGAAACAGTTCAATGCAGTGCCTTAAGACTTTCTGGAATGACACCTCGGTTTGTAGTCCAAATCAGTGCGTTGGCCTTTACAACGATTTGACTGATATATATGTCCGCAAGGGTAAAGAAAAGAACTTTAGGAAATTTACGTTCTTCTCCTAATCTTCAGATTCCATGCGAATTTCCGACGTGTCGTGAGCTAACTACCAATCATGCTGATGGAGCAGTTTCTTGGATAAGGAAGCAGAAAACTCTCATCAGCCACAGCAAACGATCTGATGCAAATCAATGATATTCCATGTGAACAATGAATTTCCTGTGGACAATCAAGATTGACAACAGATCAATGTACCATTATCGCATATACAATTAGCTAAAATACTTATTTTACCATGAATTTTGAGGTAAAAAATATGTAGCAGCAGCCTGTCACTAAATGCGGTATCCATTGCACACCTGTCCAGTACTTTGTTGACGAGTCTTGAAACTCACATTCAAGTCACGAACTCACGATCTCAACTAGTGTCACGGCAGCAAATGCTAAAAAGAGGCTTCCCCCAATGTACGCTATTATCTGCACAGGAAATGCTTCTTTTCAGTGACATTACTCAGGCAGACTTGTTGAAGATGAATGGTGCAAGAATTTGTCTTAGTTTTGTTGGTTTTCCAATTAAGTTCAAAGATAACACATCAAGCATTGATGTCAATTGTCAACAGCTTGAACAAGTCCCTAAAAGTAGACATCCTTTCACCATACATGCATGGATGTGACAACATGTGGTTTGTGTTTAACTATGAGTAGATCGCCCCACCTTTTCCTAACTGCTTAAACTCATTGGTGCGTGAAACTCAATAGTCTGTTCGAGGAAAAAGATTCCCTTGAAATTCTATTGGCAACTTATACGTTAAGATATGGCTGATTAAACTGACAAACAAATGGAAACACGAGTCATAAATCTCTAGCAATTTAAACATGGGAGTGAAACTAGGGTTCCAAAAACCTCTGGGAACCGGCTGGTTTCTAGCTGAGAAATTGGAACTGGCCTGGTTCCGGTTTTTGGACCCTGGCCGGTTCACCCACCTAAAGCCTCGGTTTGACAACCTGTATACAAGCATGTATATTTGTGTCTAATAAGGAACTTCCATTCATCAGTTTTTTTTTTACAAAATTCAAATATGAAATTTCAAAAGCAAACCAGACCATCTTTGGGTTGGAAACTGCCTGGTTTTTGGCCGATAACCAGAACCAGCCCCCAAAAATTGTTTCCAAAAGCCTGAGTGAACCCGTCAGGACAAATACAGTCTCATGGGAAAGTCAGGTATCTTTTGGTAGTATTAGTTTACCTTTTCAGACAGGAATGTCCCCAGCAAAGAGCCACCAATAACTGCGATCTGTAAGGGGAGAAACTGGTTAATGTCAAATCTCCTGAAAAAACATAGCCAAAAATCTGAAAATGAGGATCTTTCAAAAAAAAAAATCTGAAAATGACAACAAAATAATGATTGGTATGTGTTAGCAGCTCATGGTGTTCGTGATCCATAAACAGAAGTTCTCTTGGTGAGTAATGGAGGAACTTAATGAGGCCTGTTGTGATTTGTCCCCATTATACTCCGAAGGAGTAAAGTCAATTAATACTTGAAAAAATAGAGGAACAAGAGAAGGCACTTGCAAGACACAAGTGAAGCAATAACGGATCAAGTAACCAATCAATGATCAAAGCACGGAACAATTTCCAGAATTTCCATTGCAATGTTATAATGCTTAAGTATGTTAGTCAGGAATAAGCCATTATGAGAATGTTTCTTCATATTAGTGCCATTTCTGTGTAAATTATCTCAACTATTACTGTCTGTACTTATCTTACCAATGTTGCAAGAGCATGACCAGCAAGCGATCCTGCAATGACGCCCAGAGGGGATGAAGCTGCAGCAAGTGCTGTAAGAATATAGGAAAGTAGTGTTATTGTTGGTTGTGATAATAGAAATCTCACACGTACAAATTGGTAGTTAGGAGATGTACCAATAGTAGAGAAAAATGATTTATCACCCCATTCAGCGACAAAAACCAAAACAAATGTGCTAGCAACAGTACTGGCAGCAGACATTATTCCTGCACCATTTCCAGAAAATTTTGAAACTGCTAGCTCGGCCTGATTATGTTCAGCACAGAAAACTCACTCAGTTAGAAATAGGGTCAAGCACAAGAAGATAATCGTATGCACCAGACAACAGCAACAAACTATCGATTTGCAAGAAGATTACAAAATTTGTAGTATTTTTCTCGAAGTCAATAATGAGCTTGCATGCATGACCTTCTTTGTGTAGTTTTTATGAAGATTATTTGCTCTGGTAATCGTGCAACAGAAAATAACGAAGAACTCTTAAAATGGTTTCATTTGAAGCGAAAAAATAGTCTAAGAATGGATTATTGTGCATATAGATTTTTAGTATATCAAGCATAAAACAAAACATAGGAGCTGGAATACAGGACATTAGCATACAAAGGTTCGACAAACAGAATGTTTGAAGAATATTTTCTACTTGGAATGTGATGGTATACTTGAATAAACATTAAGAATTTGAATTTTGAAGTTCTACCTCCTCTTGCTCCTCGTTCATCTTTTCTCCATCACCTGAAGTTGCATCAAGTAATGTAGTAACTCCATAATAAACCTAAAATCCATTAAAGCTAGTTAGAAATGATAAAGTTCTTTTAGTCTCAAACAGGAATGCAAGAATAATAATCAAACACACACATGAATTTCTCTCACAAATTATGAGCACATATTTCAATTTGTGTGGATATAGCAACAATATGAGGCATTTCCCTTACCAAGAGACAAGCAGCAAGAAAGTCATCAACTGGGAAATCTGTACCACCAAACCTACATATGCCAATAGGTACGTTAACTAAGAGGAAGCAAATGGAAGGCCCTGTTCAACAACAACTACAATTACCTGAATGGAATGATGCCATCAACGTAGTGAAATGCTCGACCAAGAACTACGGATACAATTGTCATTACCCTGTTAATCACACAAAAAAATCAAGCTCACTTATTTATATAAGTCAGATCTATTCAGGTAAAAGAGTGAAACTTTATAGTTCACTTTAGAAGACAAAATTGATGTATGGTCAGATACCTTGTAACTTCAGTTTTGTAAAGCGTGTAATAATATATTAAAAGCAACTTAGCATATAGAAAGCATGAGAATACATCTGTAGTACTTACGCGAGTGCTCCAAATGTGCCAAGAAAAATGACTCCTCCAGAATTTCTAGCTGCTAACAGTGCCTATTGAAACACATGCAACTGCAGCATTTATCAATGACTCATGGAGTAGTATACAATACCACCAAATTATTTGTGCAGTACAAAACATGAGGTCATGAAACGGAACGAACTTCTCTCATTAAGTTTCCTAGCATTCACTAACAGAAAGGGGCCCTGAACTACATATGGTTGCGTGGCCCACCTACCAGTGGGGGCTAACAAAAGATATCTTAGTATTTAGTCATGACCTTCTAATATCTGTCATGTTTACAATTTATGCACTTCTGATTGCATGGATAACATGCAGTGGCTTAAAAATAAATCAATCAAGAATTCGAGATGCATCGGTTATTTCTTGCTTAAGACTACCTGAAGTCCTGAATACATTGGAAGAGAACCAACTATTATTGGTTTCAATTAAACTTTGCAAGATGGATATGAAAGAACAGGTAAGCTGACCATCTACATTCTGCAGAAACTTGCTTCCACTACAACCGAAATATGCATATTCTAGTTGGAACACCCACTAGTAACTATTTAGGACATATACTCTCTATATGTAAGCACAGTATGAAATGCTCGTACCAAATCTAGTTGTGGTAAAATAATCTTTGCTTTAACGAGTAATGCTTACGGCAATGAAAAAAGTCCTGTCCCCTAGCTCAGAAAAGAAGATCAGCAGAAAAGCCTGCGAATTTGGATGTAGAGGTGGCATTAGAGAGGTATACAACTTGCTGGAGAATTTTTTTAAATAAACCAAATTTAAAATATTTTATAGCAATAATACACCGATTTGCTTTATTCAGAAATATACCTCTATAACCATTTCAATTGGCGGCAAAGCCTCTGTCGCCATTCCAAATGGCGACAAAACCTCTGTCGCCAATCGAATTGGCGAAATGATGATGTGGTGTCCAACGAGGATATCTGTCGCCATTTAAATTGGTGACAAAGGTTCTGTCGCCATTTGGATTGACAACAGAGTTGTTGTTGCCATTTAAATTGGCGACAGAGGTTCTATCACCAGTTCAAATGACGACATAACCCTGTTTGATTTATTCAGAGTTAATGATATTATGAATTAGCCCATATGGTGGTAGAAAAAAAACACCGAAATAAGCCATGTGTTGAAGTAGAGTAATATTTTTGTAACACGATCGGCCCCTTTTATCGTGTAACCGAGAAGTTCGTTGTATGCATGTAAGGAGGTCTAGTGATGTTTTTTGTTAGAACAAACTGGATGAAGCTCGACATAGCATTTCGTAAGAAATATGCAAATCACATAGCGCATAGAGTTAGTTTCGGTGCATATGTTCACATTGCTACTCCTATGATACAAATAGCGACACGCACGAACCATCAGCACAAACTACAGGTAAGATACATACGCACCTTTTCTTCCCTCTCGTCTATTCTCTTTCTATCAGTTCGGTTCACACATAGTCGGCTGCGCCGAATTTAAAGGAGGCCATTTGTCGCCGTTTGAAATGGCGACATATGACAATTTGCTCACTCTATCACCAACTGAAATAGCAACAGCTGATGTAGCCACCCACATGGCACTCTTATCACCATTTCAGTTGTCGACACAGTTTGTTGCCATTCCAAACGGCGACATATGTATATTTTTGTATTTTTTCGGAATATTATTTCTGTAACATTATTTAAATTTTTTATTATTTTAAAAGATCACTTGCAGGATATCTGGCGTAGCATTTTGCAGAGAAATGGAACAAAAGAAGCATTGATCAAAGATGCAGAGGCAGTTGTCCTAACTGAAGCAAAACCTGTACTAATGTCCCCGTGATCCCCGAGCACGTCCGCCGGCTGCAGGCCCGTGAACTGCGTGCCGGCCAGCGCCTCCTGCGACCCCTGGAGCATGAGCACCCCAGCCGCCGCCGCGAACGCGAGCCCACAGGACACGTCAAGCGGCGCGTCTCTGCCTCGGTTGGCCAGCTCGGTCCCCTTCGCAAGCAGCGGCTTCTCCGAGTCGCATTTGGGAAGGCACCTCAGCACCTGCAACGATCAGAAGCCATACATGTTTCACCCTGCTTCTGCGGTGCAAGGAAGGTCGAGAGGAAGGAACTGTACTGAGCGGCCGGGCAGCCTGGCGCTGCGCGGTGGCGGGCCGAGAGACGGAAGAGGCGTGCTTATCCGGTAGGGTATGGCGGAGGAGGAGGCGAAGACGGTGGAGGAGCAGGAGCAGCAGCAGGAGGCCATGGCGTCGCGGTGGTGGCTGCGGGGTCTCTTCTGACTGGCCGCGTCCTCTCGGCCGTTGGGAGTGGATAGAGTTCGAACCGGGGGTGGTGCGCTTCCGTAAATGGGCCCACTAATTTGGGCCGGCCATCATTATTAGGTCCGCAGCTGCTGCAACTCTCTCTCGGAAAAACGAAAAAGAGCAACTGATGCGACAGCGTCTTCGGCAATGGCACACACACTGCCATTGCCAGCGTCGAGGAAGGCCACGCGTATCAATCCATCCCTCCGCCATTGCGTTCGCTCGCCGACCGAACGGTGCGCCGAGCGCGAGCAAGCTTTGACCGCGCGTTCGTGGAGTTAGTTCCCTGGGAGGGATCGCGTGTACAGTCGCTGTCCACCCCGGAACGCATGCGCACCAGGTGCTCGACGTTATGCCTCTCTGGAATGCCCCTGCTTGTTGTCGTTTAGATTCTTGGCTGGTCTGGTTTGGTTTGTAGTTGGCATGTGTTTTCTTGCGTTTATCACGTGATGTTTGCATGCCCCGTAGCTTATTGGATGGTGAACGGTGTAGCTGAACTAGTCTGCCTTGGACCTAGTGCCTTCGTGTTAGTTCATACTATTTGATGGCCCTATGCACGAGTGGTGGTGGAGGCGAGTTCTGGATGTTGATCGTAAGCAGGCAGAACGAGCAATTGAGATTGCTGAGTTTGTACTGTCGGTTTTTAGTTGGATGGCAAATGCATTTGGTTAGGAGTTGTCCCAATAAGCCAAATACGGGCAGAGTTAAGGTAGTGGAGTAGTGGGACGCGAACAACACACCTTGATTGATTGTCTTATCAGATACTTCAGGGTTTCTTCTCGACTGAGGGAAATTGGCCATCATTGGCAGACAGATCGCACGGAATAGATTAACAAGTATATTTTTTATTACAATTGTACTGAACTTCCTTTCTACTTTTAATACAAACACACGCACTTCTCTTGCATGTTCATGAAAAGAAAAGAAAAAAAAATACATTTGCTAGCTCCACTGACAAATATCAGTAAGAAAACACACCTTCCCCCTTTCTATTATACGAAAGAGTAAACAACACTTTTAGATCAGTGAATGCTTTAGTAACCACATAGTTCTATAGATTGTTGGCATGCTAACATTTAATCTAATCTATCAGTGTCATTGAATGGTTAGTTTGCAGTCGGCTGCTTGAACCCAGCCATCTTTGCAAGCTTCTCAACAGCTTCAACCAAATGATCAAGCCTGGCAACAAATTCAATCAGTAATGATGTGAAAGTCGCAAGGGACAGTGCTGTGGTACTTTCAAGTGCACGCATCCTTGGAATCAGATCAGAAACGACATTTCCATCATCCTCAAAATCATCCACCTCCCTAGAAGGCCACGAACGCAGCCTCCTCTGCTGCCTTTTCATCATCTCATGATAGGATTCAGCTTGCATTGGCATAGCTAATGGTGTAGTAGTGTTTTCAGTTACCTTGCTTTCTGGCTCATCAGATTGTTTGGTGAAGTCCTTGAGGTTAAAAGAGACAACCCTTGAGGTTTTCAGTTGTGGCTTAGCAGAGTTGTCTTCATGACTTGCGGTAAACAGGTAGGAGTGCAAATCAATTGAGTGTTGCAGACGCTCGGTTGAGACATGAACATGCTTGAGTAGGCTAGTTTGAAGTCTCCACTTCATATTGTTTACATCTTTTGCCAAACTGCGCAACAGTTCTGCAGCTTGGCTTGTGGCATCTAAGATCTCAGGCTGGAAGGCACATCTTAGGTTGTATGGTGCCTGCAAGAATGTAAAGACTAGTGTCACATGCAAGTTAAGGTTTAAGATTAAGAACTTGTTGTCTTACTTATTCGTGATATAATTTGCTCAGATGATATAGAAATATGCAGGAAGTATGCAAACATTTAATTAATTGAACTTATGTATTCATGAGGGAATGCACATTTTGTTACCCTTGTTTTGTCCATGGTTTTAAACAAGATAGACCTGTTGAGTTGCGTTGTTCATACCATTGGTATGAGTTGTTAGCTGCAGCACTGGGTATACTTGCAGTCTTATGGCACATAGCATTAGTATTAAAAAAAGTTGCACATTTCTATAGTGACATAGTTTTACATTTTCCTGCACTGTTTGAACTTCAAACACGAGTAGGTCACAATTCTATTCAGTCGAATTGCTGGTCTCAGATACTTGCTGTGCTACTTTTACCAACCAAAATATGTGTCATTTTGTTTATTTGGTCAACTGATTATCTTGTTTCTCAGGTCTTCTGCATATGCAAGGAACAGGTAAAAGGTTCCCTAATGAAGAATGTGGAACTAGTGCCTAGGTGGGATGAAAGTTTGATCCGTACAAGTTATTAACTCTGACAAAGCCACGGAGGTGTGCTTAAGCTTTACTACAGAGGTGTCCTTCAAAAGGCACATTTCCTCACAACATCCTGAATATTATGTACACTCATTGCTAGTCCTTTGGCAAAGCATCATAATTGATTTCTTCAGTATATTGTGTTCCATTGCATCATGGAATGAGAATCTGGTGTTTTCCACTACTAGGACAAAGAACTAATAGCTTGCCTGTAAAGGCCCCAATGAAGGTATCAAATTCTATTCTCAAATCAAGGAGCACAATGTTGCCACTTGTTTCCTAGGATCAGTTCAGATAATTCACATATGCATCTAAGTATCATGTTTCCTTTACATATAATTTTGCTATACTATTCTATTATGTTTGCATCAAACAATTCGCCGAGAATTATATATTATGAAATGGCTGCTGTAGCTATAGCTAGGCAAAGGAAGGATCAGAGGAAGTCTAGCACATGGACTTAAGATGCAGGGAGAATCAGTATGTACCTGAATCTCTGAGTGCACACAACCATGTAAAGCCATCACCTCGTAGGCACAGTGACGAAGAACATTACCAACCTTCACGTACTCTACCCATGGGTAGAAGAATTGCTTGAATCTCCCATGTGGTGGCTCCCATTTAGCAGAATTTGCCTGGAAATTAATCACCATATCAATAGCAAAATATTATTGATTGTTGATCATAACACAAAACAAGCATACAAAACTGAAAACTCAGATAAGCTAGTTACCAGTGAGTCAAGCTTTGCTGATGAATTTAAGGTAGCTCGGCACTTCCTGAATGCGGGTTCATCAGGGAAGTCATCCATGACCGTCTTTGAGAACTCTGGATGTTCGGAACCATCGTCACTTAGATACTTCTTGACACACTCTGTAGCAGTAGAAAACAAAAGAATTGTTTGTTATGTGACCTCACAGTGATCAAGTAAAAAAAGTTATCTCGAGGACCAGGGTGATGAGAAAACCTTCTAAGGAGTCTGCCAGAGAGTTGAAGTTGTTAACTAGCTCCTTGTGCAGTTGTTCCCCTGCCCAGATTGGGCAAATAAGGACATTTACAAAGACAGCTATGAGGCCTCCAATTGCAATCGAGTAGAGTCTGTCCATTGCGGTCCTGATGGGATTTCCCATGCGGTAGCCCGATACAATAATCAAGCAGTAGGTGAATAGGATAACTCGAAAACCATACTCGTATGGAACTAGTGATGGCCATAGCTTCATAAAGGATGTTACAGCTCCTACATATCATATTGCACAGTAATAAGGTTGAAGAAAACTGAAATACTAGGTAATGCAAAGAAAAGTTCTATCAGGGATTTCTTGTCAGTACAAATGAATACAGTCATGGCTTATATGGATTGCCTGTATTTTGAATACTGATCGGTTTTGAGGCATACCGATAAGAAAGATGCTGAACCCAATGATGTATGGTTCTGCAATGGGACCACTAGACATAGCCACTTCAATAACGACTATTGCAAATACTCCAGCAAGTACACTTCCGAGAGCCCGGTTGAATCCGCGATTGAACGTTGCACCTGCAAATGGCTAACACTATTAGGATTTTTCATATACTGTTCATCAATGCTCGTCCAAACCTAGCATATCCAGATATTGTTCATAATGTTTTAAGCAGCAGTTTTAACTAGCTACTCGTGTATAGGGATGATACATACCGACAGTGTACTCGAACATAATAGCGACAGTGAGGATGGACCAGATGATGTTAGTCCCAAAGATGTCATAGGGTGCACGGAAGAGTATGAGCAGTGACACGAGGAGGCAAGCAAGGCCAACCTTGAGCGCAAAGGTGACCCTGTTTGTGTCTTGCCTGGCAAAGTCCCAGACATCATGTAGCCATTTCCTTGGGGATGGACCTTCTTCAGTGAGTGGCCTCTTTACACCTTCCGGCACCTCATTGTTTGATGGCAGGCAGATGCCAATCCTTATACTACCCTTCTTTCCATTCATTCTCCAACTCAGGATGTCTTTTACACAATAGCTCTAAGGACTGCACGGAGGAGCTCAAATACAGTCTATGTAGCTGTTGTATTTATGCCTTGTTGAGCTGTTGAAGTGTAGGGTCTTATGGATGGATGGAGGGTATATATAGCTTTATTGGGAGGTTAAGGATGGGGGTGCAACCATGCAAGTAGATAAAAGGGTGGTGTAGCTGGCATAGCGTCACATAAGGAGAATAAAACTTCTGGAAATAATTAATGGAAATATCAATGCACGTGATGTCAAGATGCTCTCGCTCAATAATGCAGGTATTGATAGAGAATTGGAACCTATCACCTGAAATGATATTATGAATGTGTTGATTTTGCAGTTTACGGTGTATTGTCTGCCAGGTTCACAATGCATGAGAATGGGCATGTTTGGAGCAAATCATTTCTAGAGGGATGACATCTTTATTTTAGATGGATAATACCATGAAATATCATGAAAAGAATGATTTTAGACTGTCCACCACATGCATACCTTGAATAATGAATTTGTGGAGCATCCTACTTGGCTATTTAGATCCATTAGACCGAATTAATGGCTCTGAAAGAAACATGGTGGGTGATCAGAGCATCTTAATTGATTCGTGGACATATCAGGGCAAAAAAAAAATGTTGAGGAATTTCTGCTATCTAGTTTTTGGTTGATATCATGATGCTCAATGTTTGCTAAGATTTTTTGTTACTGGCATCACATTTTTGTTTGCTTGGTTTCTTGGTTACTAGCATCATTTTTCTTTTCTTTTTTTGTAGAAACACAAACACCCAATTATGCAAATACTTTGTGTTACCTTTCCCCTGAGATTAAGAAATTTACATTGGAAGATAGTAATTCTCAGTAAAACTGATGCAAGTTATTACCAATTTGTGAGTTGTGACTTTTTAAGGCCATTTGAAATAATTTCATGAAATAATCCTGAATAAAATATATCTATGATCTATCGGGGTTGTGTGTGTGTTTTGGCAGGATTACGAGACTTGTACAGTTGTTCATTTCAGGGACTGAAAACATCAAGAGATAAGATTCTGGAAAGCAGGTGATGCTGTGCTGCATGGTATCAGATTCAACGTGGCCTGCCCGCGTATGGAAGGATGTTGGGTTTAGAGTTTGCATGGGAGTATTGCTGTCATTGAGCCTAACATGGATGGATCGATGATGGATCGCAAAATCTTCTCTACACCGTCTATAGACATATCAGATAAAGGTGCCGCATCCTATTCCTTCTAAAAGCATCACCATGAATAATTTGCAATTCATTTCCTTGAATTTAGCACTTCTATACTTTTAACTGTTATGCCGTAAATTCTGTACATAAAAAAGGGTTGAATTTATCTTCATTACAAAAATGCCCCCTGCAGTTTTGTGCAGCCACAGCCACAATCATTGAAAATTATGGACTGTTGGACCCAATGAACAAAATGGTGAGAAAGTGTAAATCTAAAAAATACCATGAAACAACAATTGACCAAAATTCATGTCCTTTCTGCTGCTAATCAAGATTAACTTGAATTAATCACAATAAACCAATATCAATGAGATAATAGGACAATCAGTCGAACTTGCCAATTCTTCCCTGCCACCATCACTACTGCCTTGCTAGCCACTCCACTGCCTCTAGTCACCATTGCCACCTTAGCTTGTGCCACTGCCATCTCCCCATTCATCCTTATGGTTGACACCTATGGACCTACCTAGTCGCTACACTTTGTCACTGATTCCTTCCTCCACCCACCGAACCTCCATGCCGTCTGCATCTTTGCTGGCTGTTGGCACCTCAACTTTTGCTTGGTTGCACAACTGAAGGAGAAGGGGACAGATCAAAGTTGTTATTTTATCCAAAATTTATGGTGGTTTAATAACAGAGTGCTTGAAACAACATAAATGCAATGCTATGCCGGGATATATATACTCCGTATAAATAATGTATTGGCTTTTTATGGTCTCCAAGACAAGAATTTTACAATTATCTGTATACCTATACGTTAGTACAAATATGAACTATAATATTATGAAAGTTTTTCAATGACAAATCTTATGATATAATTTTCATGTGGTCAATGTGGGTCCTTTTACTTATATTGGTGGTCAAAATTGGTACTTCATCATTGTAGAGACATCTATGCAATTCTCGGTTTTATCTTGGTCTTCGGATGGCTCCTTATAAAAAAGGGCAGGAGTCCTGGAGGTGTCTAATGCAATATCATATTGTTTCTGATATGAACGGACCTGTGGTGGAGGTTGTACGAGTGTGAGATGGGAGGGCGAGGGCGAAGAACTTGCCGGCGAAGGGTCCTAACCAATCTTATCTTTCCTAATTTATTTGATCTCCTAATCCTTCCCTGCCAATACTGCAGAATCGATTATTGTGGGCCCGACAGTGGGTTTGGGGTGGCGCTGGTAGTACCTGCCCACAAACGCGTCCACAGCAGTTTCAAATCAAAAATCAAAAGCGGACAATAGCTAGTGAGTAACATGAGGAACCTTTAGGGTGTTTCTGAGGAACTTTAACTAGGGTAGGTGCCATTCAGAGCTTATACTTTTCGTTAATGCCTATTGATGAAAAACATCAGAATATAGGAATGTTCCATTCTTGGTACAGTTTGTGTCTTCCCCTGAACAGTCTGCATCAGTGTTTCTGTTGCGTAACAAGTAGCAACTAGCTGATGTGTGCATGGTCCACAAGCTTGTATGGTGCTGACTGAGGCTTGGCCTGATTGAGTCCTCTATTTGTTAGATGTTGTAGATAATACAAGGCTATTCATCCATGAGGAAAAAGTGGTTTGGTCCCGATTAAGGTAGCTGAGTTGAGCAGCTGGTTGCACTGGAAGAATTAGGCATCTCACAATGGGAAATATTGGCATATTCACAAGTTGTTATTGGGCAATTCTTTTTAGATATATAATGTATAATGGTTACGAGAAGCATATCTGGGGGCAACTTGTGGGTTTTTGGCTGTTGGGAGGTTGCCCAGGAATTGCTTGTCCAATGTCTTGCTGCAAATTATTGGAAGATCGTATTCCTATCGGGAATGGAAGTATTATTCCTCCAGCATCTGTTGGACATTAGGAGCATGTGCTCTGTTATCAGAAACAAAGGACAAGCAGGGGATGAGAAACGTGAAGGTTTTGTAAGGACCCCAGATCTATTCTCCAGTGACAATGTGACATGCAAGAGGGAATGGACACAGCCCAAGTTTCAAATCAAATATGTGGTTCCTGTTTGGGTTGAATTGTTCGGTGTGACCATTTTAGCTTCTCTGGTTAAGCTTGAGCATTTTGGACCACAACATGTGGTTCATCATTCATCAAGCTGAGTCAGTTTCTATAAATGCAAAATGTTCACATTTCCAAAATCAAGCTGAATTTTGTAGACCACTTGATGTTGGACATCTTAAATCATTTCTTGAAATTGTATATCGGTTAGTGTATCATTGAATCATTCTGGGTCTGGTCATAAAGAATATGAAAAGTATTAGGTTTCCCTTTTTCAGATTATGACTATTGGTCAGGGTTTTGGAAACATGAATCAGCTTAAAACCGGTCTTGTTTATGATTTGAAATTTGAAATTATCGATTTTCAAAATCTGATGGAGGAATTTGGGAATTAGCTATAATATACATGTTTCTTTGGAAGAAGTGATCAAACAAGAGGTGTATGTAAGTAGCGGAACTCTTACTCTCATTGAGAGAGGATGACACTAGGAGTTAGAGCAATTTTTTCTAGTTTATTTCTCACACAATGCCATGCCAACCTAAGGGGTTGGGTTACATATTTATAGTTGGCCAAGGCAGCCAAGCATATACCTAGATGCTAGTCTAAGGTCTTTGTCCTAAAAGTTTGTTAAGATCTTTGTCCTAAAAGCTAAACAAAGACCAAGTACAACAAAGACCCAAGTACAAGACTTATTCCATCATTCTCCCCTAAGTCTTGTGCGTCGTCTTGTGAGACAGATTGGACCATCCGGTTGGAGCAGAGCTCAAGGAACTTGATTCTCCCAAGAGGCTTGGTGAGCGAGTCCGCAAGTTGGTCTTTGGTGTTGATGTAGCTCGCCTTGATGCTCCTTCCTCCAAGCGACCTCGGATGAAGTGATACCTTACGGATGTGCTTGCTCGTTCATGGAAAGCGGGTTCTTTGCGAGGCAGGCGGACTTCTTCGTCCACTCTGAGTTCGACCGCTCGATATCTCGCCAAGGAGATCACCAAGCGATCTAGCAAGCGGGCGTCGAGTCGAGCGGTGGAGGCCGCTATGTACTCGGCCTCGCAATCGACAGGGCCACCACTGCTTGCTTGACCGATGCGCCACTAACGAGGCTCTTGCCGAGAAGAAGAGAATCCGCTCGTGCTTTTCTTGGTGTCGATGTCGCGGCGTGGTCATTGTCATTGCAGACAAGGTGTGCCTTCCCAGGGTACCTCGGGTAGTAGAGACCGTGGTCGAGAGTCCCCGCAACATAGCGGATGATCCTCTTCACAGCCTGCTGGTGTTCCGTCGTCGGACGCTGCATGAACCGACTAACGTAGCCGACGGAGAATGTCAGGTCCGGCCGTGTGTAGGCGAGGTAGCGAAGGCTTCCCACAAGATGCCGATACTGCGTAGCGTCCACCTCCTCCGTCGTGCTGTCACAACTCAGCTTCAGCCTCTCCTCCATCGGGGTGAGAGCGGGGTTGCAGTCGGTGAGCCCGGCCCGACTCAACGGCGCTTGGCGTGGTCATGTCTGTCGAAGCGTGATCCCGGAGTCTCCCTGGTGCACCTCGATCCCCAGGTAGAAGGAGAGAGGCCCCAGGTCACTCATGTGGAAGATGGCTTTCATCTCTTCCTTGAGCAGCGCCGCTTCCGCATCCTTGGTGCGGTGATCACCAAGTCGTCGGCGTGACGCCTACTAACGAGCGTTTCCACGCTGCCCGCCGATGAGCGGCGGCTCGTGCGGGCTTTATCCAAGCCCATTCCCTTGGCGTGGAATCAACGGCATTCCACGCCTCGTCTGCCTCGAGCCATAGGGCCTTGCGCCAGCGCAACACCTTTCCTCCTTCTTTGGGGATCGCAAATCCGTGGTGGTGCACGTAGACCTCCTCCTTTAAATCGCCGTTAAGAAACGCCGACTTGGCGTCCATGTGATGAACACGCCCGA
This sequence comes from Otatea glauca, assembly GCA_036346275.1. Classification (NCBI taxonomy): domain Eukaryota; kingdom Viridiplantae; phylum Streptophyta; class Magnoliopsida; order Poales; family Poaceae; genus Otatea; species Otatea glauca. The sequence continues at coordinate 10,877,610 of CM070711.1, read as the reverse complement.
CCTTCTGGGCAGCCGGCGCAGGAGGAGTCGCGGATTCCATCCGTGCCGCGGGGCGAACATCGTCGAAGTCGATTCCCTCTGCCGCATGAAACCTCGTGCCACCAAGCGAGCCTTGTGCAGCGATGGCGCGGCTTCATCTCTCTTGACTTGAATACCCGCTTAAGGGTAATCGCGCGGTGACCACGAGGAGGTCGGCGAGCTCCAGTGTGGTTCCTCTCAACCGCGTCCATCTCCGTGCATCACGGCCGCGCCGGGCCGTGTGTCTTTCGACCTCCGCGAAAGACCGAGGCTCGCCGCCGTCGCCGCGCAAGGTGCGGTGCACCTCGGATCGTGGCGCCGGTCCGGCCGGTGGTCTCAGAAGGTCCTCCATCGTCGATACCGCAGCGGCTTCGCCGTCGTGATGCGCGTCGATCGCTCCTCGTCGTGGGAGGCGAATGCGAACTCCACCGGCCGTGCTCGACTCGGTGGTGTCGGAGTGGTCGTGCGGAGGTGTGATCGTCGGTCTTTGAGTCGTGGGATTGAGGTCGGTGGAGACTTCGGGGCTGGGGTAGGCGTGCTCGGTGAAGAGGCGACCTACTCCCGACTTCCTTGGAGTGGGCGTGCTCGGCGGTGAAGTCGTTGTGCGTCGGTCGAGTCGTCGGCGCCGCCTTGTCCCATGCCCATCCTCGCCGCCGTTGAACACTACGTCGCGCGCGTGCGCTGCGCCGTATCCTGGATCAAGAATGCGGTAGGCCTTGAGCCCTCCGCGTGGCCGATGAACACCCGGTGCTCTGTCGTCGAGCTTGCCGATATGGCCAAGCTCTTTGGCAAACGCGAGGCAGCCAAGACCCGTGGGTGGGAGGCTGCGGCTTGCGCCCATGCCAAGCCTCGTATGGCGTCTTGCCGTTGAGAGCCTTGGTAGGCGGCGGTTGAGGATGTAGCGGCCGTCGCCACCGCCTCCCCAATCGGTGGCATTCCCATTTGCGCTGAGGAGGGCCGAGCCATCCCCACAACCGTCAGGTTGCGCCGCTCGGCAACGCCGTTCTGCTGCGGGGTGTATGGCGCGAGTAGTGGCGTGAACACCTCATCCGCGCAATCGACGCGAATTCATGCGCAAGTGAATTCGCCGCCGTTGTCGGTCTGTGATCTGTGCGACTTGCGACCGCGCTCTGCCTCCGCAGCGACTGCTGCGCGTCGATGGCGTTCGCGCCTCTCCTTGCTGCCGAGGACCATCACCCACGTGTAGCGGGAGAGGTCGTCGACAGCGGCGAGAAGTAGCGTCGTCCTCTGGTGTGGCGGTGTCACGGGCCACACAAGTCCCGTCTGCGAGCTCGAGCCGCTCCTTGGCTCGGAAGCTCGAGTCTTTGAGAAAGGGAGCCGCCTCGCCGTCAATCTGCAGACGTCGCGAAGCGCTCCGCGTGGTTGAGGCACGGCGGGCCTCATACCATCTTCATAGTCTTGAGCCGCTTCAAGGCCTCGAAGTGAAGATGCGGCGCTCGTGCCACTACCACGCCGTCGTCCGACGGCGGCAAGCGAAGGGTTGTGCAACTTTGCATGTTGAGGATATAGAGTCGATTGGTGCCTCGGTTACCTTGGCAAGAAAGGCGGCGATGGCGATCCCAAATCCTCATGACTCGTCCCTTGACCTCCGCGCGAACCGTTCTCATCCATCCGTCCCGGTGATGATAGAGTTCCTCAACACGGGGATGTAGTAGACTCGGTGAGCGACTGTGCTCACGGACTTCGGCGGTGAAGATGGCGGAGCCGGCGCCCTTGATTTCCACGCGGGGCGTCCCCAAACAGCGGAGCCTCGGGCGTTGGAGTCAAGCTCGGTGAAGAACTCCGTCGGCCGGTCATGTGATGGGTGGCACCGTGTCGAGCACCGCCCGTCGGTTTGTCATTTCGGAGCCGTCACCAAGGAAGGCGTCGCGCTCTCGGCTCATCAAGGTGGAGGAGAGCGCTGCGGCGATGCGTGAAGCGATTCGATGCTTGCGTGTGCGGGAAGCGGTGGCTCCTCCTCCTCCACATGCGGCGTGGGCCGACCGCGTCGTGGTATCGACACTCCACCCCGATAGCCAAGCTTGCCCGCGATTGTGGCGGCGTCGTCTTGTGTTGGCCGGTTGCCGCGGCGCTGCCTTGGCGCCTCTGGGCGCCACCCTCGCGCGTCCTCGTGCCCGGCGGCGCCTCCACGCGCCTTGCGCGGTTTGCCGCGCTGGCGGCCGCCTGTCGAGGGGAAGGACTCCCCCTTCTTCCCATCACCTTGACAGGCCTCCCACTGCTCCTGAGTGAGATGTAGCTTCCCACCGATGGTAAACGGCCCCGAGAGAGACTGTTGCTCGTCATTGTCGACGACCTTGAGACGACCTATCGCCTCCTCGATCGACATCGTGGAGAGGTCCAGGAGAGACTCTATCGAGCAAGCGATCTGTTTGTACTTCTCGGGGATGCAACGGAAGAGCTTCTCGACGGCTCTCTCCTCGTTGTAGGTGTCGTCGCCAAACTGCACCATCTTCTGCGGCAGAGTGTTGAGGCGGAGAGCAAAGTCGTCAGCGTCCTCACCGCTTGAAGGCGGGTTCTCCACTCCTGCGAAGTGCTGCGGTGTGGTCTTGCGCGCGCGATCATTGCCGATGCGTCTTGCGACAATGGCGTCGAGCCTCCTTGGCGGTTCGCCGGGAAAGCGAAGCGCATCTCGGCGGGGCTGCGGCAATGAGGGCATCGGCGCCGTCGATCCTCGTAGTAGTCGGCGTCGCCGTCTTGAATCGCCTCCCACATATGCGCGCCTAGAGCCGTACCCTCATCGCGTGGCCCGTTCGGCGTAGTTGATCTTGGTGAGGTAGGCCACCCACCGCCGGACCGATGTCACGACAGCGGCACGGATCCGCGATGACCATGGTACCGTCCGGGAGGAGAGTCGCGCCGCTGTAAAGCCGCGATCTCCGTCGCCCGATTCTTGCCGCCGCAGAGCACCGCCGGCGTCCGCGCCGTTAGCCGCCGCGCGCTCCCCGCTGGCGCCGTCGCGCGTCTGCGTCTGTCTGGGCTGCCGCCACCGCGCCCATGGGGATCGCGCGGTACATCCCATGCGTCGCTGCTCGCTGTGCCTCCTCCTCGCCCGGCCGAGCTCGTCGTTGGCGGAATGGGCTGCTGGCGCTCTCGCCTCGCGAGCCTCGAGCTCTTCTGCTGCCGCGCGCCGCATCTGTCGCCGCTGCTGCTTCTACCTCCGCTCTTCTTTGCTGGTTCTGCCGCCGCGACCTTGCCGCCTCGCCGCCGTCGCTGCGATCGGCTGCCATTGCTCGCTTGTGTTCCTCTGCGCGGCTACCTCGGCCTCTGCCGTCTTGCGCGTACTCAAAGCGACCGTGGCCGAGGCGTTCTTGGACATGGCGTGCTAGTGAGGGTCATTGCGTGGGAAGAGGCGCCTCGAATGGCTAACTTTCGTGCGTGCAGAGAGGAGGATGGCGACAACGATCGGTGTTCCTGCTGCCGGTGAGGACTGGGAGAGATGTGGGAAGGTGATGAGCCAGGAGATGTTTAGGTTGCAGGACAACCAAGCTCGATAACAATTGTAAATAAGCGGAACTCTTACTCTCATTGAGAGAGGATGACACTAGGAGCTGGGGCAATTTTTTCTAGTTTATTTCTCACACAATGCCATGCCAACCTAAGGGGTTGGGGTTACATATTTATAGCTAGCCAAGACAGCCAAGCATATACCTAGATGCTAGTCTAAGATGCTGCCCTAAAAGCTGTTAAGATGCTGTCTTAAAAGCTAAACAAAGACCAAGTACAACAAAGACTCAAGTACAAGACTTATTCCATCAGTGTAGGGGGGTGAACCGGACCTTTTTGGAAAAACGGAACGGATTCTTTTATAGTTGTTTTATGTGATTTCTTGAACCTGCTATTGGTTATTTAAAAAGTATATGTAGTTTTGAGTTATGATATTGGAACATAGTGTTTCCGCTTAGCATAACCATCAACTAAGTCATAAATTTGACATTATCTTTGTTTCTTATTCCGTTATCAAGGTGGTATGGGATTGATGGTTATTTGTACCAAAATTATAAGTTTTGAGGGGTTAGATGCCTGAAATTCGCAGTTGAAGGTAAAAACTGAACTTCCGTTGTAGTTGAGGATTTGTGATGTACTCTTCTAAGGAATATGGAAGGTGTTAGGTTTCCATGTCACTTAATATTGGTTATTTTAGGAGTGTAAAACTTTTATACATGGATTTAGAACATAGTGTTCACGCTTATCATAACCGTTAACGAACTCCTAGCTTTGTCGGTGATCTTTGCTTTTCTCATTTTCTTTCTGCACTATGCATTCATTTATGATCGGCCTTGTGCGTTCCTTTCTGATTGACCCTGCACCTGATATGCAGAAAATCTTACACTTTGGGCTGCTGCAGGCCTTGTCATGATGCTACATCCACTTAGCATAATATTTTGCGAGGATCTCATCGGAGGGAGCATTGCGTATTTTATTCCTTCTGGCTAAAACATTCTTCATTGAGCGTACATGACATCGCAAATAAAGATGCAGAGTTGGCACAAATATGCCCCCAATCAACTTGGCCACACCCACCCCCCAAAAAAGAAAAAAAGAAACAACATTGGTACATACGATGTAAATAGAAACATGTCAAATCGGCTTTGCTGGTTAATAATCTCTACAGTTGAGAACAATACAGCAGTAGAGCTTGTACACCTCAACCGAGAGGAACTCTTATTCTGTATTGATTATCACTGTACATATATACGGCGGTTACGATTCAGTACTGATTAGTGACCTGGTACGCTACCATACAAAGAAAAGCCAAAATTTGGAAGCATCACGCTAAACCCATGCTATCCTTCTCCTAGATTTGCTAGAGAAGGCATACGGCACGATGAAACGTAGCATCTTATTGGGATGAAGCCTCGAAATAAGTTGGTTTTGGAGTGGATGGACAGCCAAGTGATCTGATTAACTCTTGAACCGGCAGGACCTTGAATTTTGTTGGTGGATTCATAGCAACATTGTGCACCTTATGCTCATAAATTTTGCCGTTCTTGTCAAGTTTGTACTCAGAGGCACCGTCAAAACGGCCATGGCCATCCCATGGGACTCGGGGAATGCCGTGGGCAATCCAGCGAATCATAATAAGATTCTCAGCAGGCTGCCAGATAGTGACTATATCAACCCACAATGCTTTGAAGAAGATTCGGCCAGTAAAGCGCAATCCCCAGAATATCATTTTATAATTGTCAATGCCCTCGAATTTATTGAAAGGGTCTTTGAAGACAATATCATCTCTGAAAAACAACAACAGACGGAATTAGGAAAAGATCAACGATAAGATTCAGCAGTACAAGCTATACAAGAAAATGTAACCTTCATGCACTGCAGACTACATAAACAGGAATTAGAATGGGAGGCAGAAGTATCTACAGTTGCAGACTCAAGTTACTCGACTCAACCGAGCAACTTTTGCCAAGCGTCAAACAAGCATACACATAGTGAAGTTTGAACTTCGCGAGATCGAGGGAACAATAAACCATGCAGGTTTAATACTAACCTGGTAACTCAGATACAACATATTGTATTTTTCTGTTTATGTTAATTCAAGTTCGGGCCAAAAGTAGCTATTATATAGTCCAGCAAATATTCAAAGGTAGGCTCAGGACACAAGAATGGTATTGTCATACATGTAATTCAAATTATTCGAAACTAAAAACTATAGCAGGGGCAGACTTCATGAGCAAGACATTTGCAGAATAATCACTAACAAGCAACAATATGACAACTGAGATATTTACAGGGTTAACCCAAGCAAAATGAATGCAAGCACTGATCTCGAGCGAGTATGTTCAGGAGCTGTAGGTATGTCGAGAATACAATACTACAGCAAAGAAAAGTGTGAAATGAGCAATGGAGTTATTCTATTCTAAATGTTTCGCCCGATCTAAGGATGGCAGTTTTACCCATGGGTTCCGATAAAGGCAGGCACAGGCAGCACTTGAGACCCGTGGGTTTTCGGGTTCGGGCACCCGATAAAGTCATAGGATGAGCGTGGATATCAATTTGTACCTATGGGTATCCCATGACATGCGGACCCTAATTTTCAGAGATACAAATGAAATAACATGTAACTTTCACTTTCTCCGTTTCTCCAATTCTCTTGCCGTCAGCCCACCCCGTGACCCTGTCCTGCGCGCAACGCTCCTTTTCCCCTCAGATATTCAGATCGGCATCGCACTCCTTTTCCCCATTCGATTCTCTAACCCTAACTGCGCTTGGCCGATCGCTGGCGCCGCAAACCCCAAATCTGTCGTGCCTCGGCCGCCCTCCACCCTCGGCTAGTCGCAGTCGGCGGCTCCTCTCCTCCAGTCGACTAGTCCAGCAGTCCTCCTGCGCGGCGCGGCTGCGCCCAGCCGATTGCCCGACCACCCTCGGCTAGTCGCGGTCGGCTTGGCACCTCGGCGGCTCCTCTCCTCCAATCGACCGGTCCTCCTGCGCGGCTCCAGGAGAAGGTACCTCAAATTTCAGTAATGGATAACGGTGTTGCGTTGTGGTTTCTTGTTCTAGGAGAAGGTACCTCAAATTTAAGTGGAACGTGCTTTTGGAAGAGCGGATTTTAGAGCCTAAAGGAGCACACCTTCCAGCAAGACTAAAACAATATGGACTCTATCTGAAGATTACAACTAAAACAATATGGACTCTATCTGAAGATGTAATCTGTGCTAGTTCGTTCGAGTTTATGTGTGTTCTTGTGTAGTACTGAAGAGCTATAGCTGCTTTGATGTATTCGTCTATGTGATATGGCCATATGGGGCATATTATCTGATGAAAAATCTATGGTTGCTCTGTGCTCGTTGTCACTTGTTCCAAGCTTTTCAATTTGTGCCATACCTATGATGCTGAATTGTTGTGATAGAATCTGTTATTCGGGTTCAGGTACCCATCATCTGTGTGTGGAATGGCATGGGTTCAGGTACTCATCGGGTTCGGGTGTGGGTACAGATCCGTGCCCGAGAAGTCTAGTGGGTTCGGGCAGGCGGCACGGTTTCGGGTTTCGTGTTCGGGTGGGCACCAGTCGTACCCGGAGGTACCCACCCGATTGCCATCCCTAGTCCGATCTGCATTGTAGATTAAATATCACACCAAGTCTATAAGATAAGGTGAAGGAAAGGTCATATGTTTTGAGATACTTGATAAAATATTAGAGCAAGATGGCAGTAATAAGCTAATGAGAAGGGCACTATGTCCCGACCACCAATCCAACTACGAAACACATAAGAGCCAAAGTAAGGCCGTATCACAATCATTAGATTTGAAACCCCCAGTTGAGAACCAAAACTCTGGCACCACAAAAAAAAGGAGACAAATTGCAACTAACCATGGGCGCACGCACGCACGCAAAGATGTCATAACGCTGTAAATCTAGTACATGGTCCTGGCACTACGGGGTCAAGCCTAAGGCACATAACCTCCCCAGTCCACATTTCAGTTCATTGTACCAAAGTTCGACTCAAAAACAATAACCTCCCCAGTCCACATTTCAGTTCATTGTACCAATGTTTGACTCAAAAACAACACTACAGGATCATCATACAGTCCCTCAAAATACTATGAATCCTCCAAGTACTAAAGAATGTATTGGACAACTCTACAAACAAGAGGTCATATTCATCTTCACAAGACAATCCACATCCTAATTAACATTATATACAGATAAATATTTTAGCTTCGCTTGATAGCACATTAGCAGGCCGTCCAATAACTAACTATGCTCGCAAGTCCTTCACCCCAACTCCAAGACTAGCCACTACATCAATGCCAAGTCTACTACAAGGCTAAGCTAGACTGTCATTTCGAGCTAGAAGAGATGCAATATTGTGACTTTGTGAGGCATCCTAAGCATTTCTATCAGTCAACAGCAAGCGCACAGTTACGCAATCCATGCAGCACCGTGCTATGATTTCCCAAATATTTACGGCTGCAATTTATCCCATTGCATTCTTAATCAACTTAACCGAGCTAAATTTATGTACGCTGGCAGCTACTCTAATGTCTTAAGTCTTAACCACAAGCTATTTGAGAAGGCAGCATATATATAGGTTCAACCCTGTAAACTAGCTACAAGCAAATCGATATTCGATCACCATACTAATCAATTTAATCACTCGCCACTGGAAAAGATCAGATTTTTAACACTAATTCACCCGGATTCCACCTAAAAACTGCTCGATTGATACAAAAGGATCAAACTTTTGCTCAAATCAGGCAAGAAGGAATCGAACAGCCGAACCAACCTGTAGATATCGAAGCTGGGCTCCTTGTGGAACACGTCGGGGAGCTCCTCCCTGAGCGTCCGGATCGCGTAGCCCATGTTGAGGTAGTACCTCCGCTTCCCCTCCTCGTTCTCCTCCCGCCGCCTGGCAGCCGCCGGCGACTCCGAGGCCGGCGTCACGGGGACAGAGAAGAGCGGCGGTGGCGGCGGCAGCCTCCCCTCCCGCACGGGGTCCGCGACCCTGATCACCCGCCCCCCGGCCTCGCCCCTCTCCCCCCTCCCCTTCCCCGCCTCCTCCTGCTTCACGCGGCCCCCGGCCGCCGCCGCCACGATGACTCTCCTCTTCCGTGCGCCACTGGCCGCCGGCGGCCGCGCCGCCGCCAGGTCTGGGAGGTGCAGGAGCTGAGCCATGCGAGCCTCGATTCGGCCCGCTTTTTTTCTCTTTTTTTTATTTTTTGTGCTTGCTTAGGTTTGGCTTTGGATAGAGAGGAGAAGAGGAGGAGCGTGTGAACTGCGTGAATTCATTGAGGCGTTGCTACTTTTGCTAGTAAAAGAAGACTTTTCTGGGTTTGGATAATTCTTCGAGTACCGTGGCGTGAAATGAAATGGTCCGGGCGCGCGCCTCTCCCTCTTCGGAGGCTGACACGCACGAGTAGGAGAATACTGCTAATTTCGTTAAAGAATATAAGACCGATAGTTTAAATGATCTTATTTAAAAATATAAGACTTGTATGTAAATTTAATAAGGCTTATTTCATTATACCCTTATTTATTCTCTATCAACTATATGCATTTATTCATGATCATCACACACAAAATATTATTTCTCATCTTCAAGACAATTAAGTGGAAGTATCTAAGTCATTTTCATTCATAACTTTCTCAATTTCACTTCAAGTTTAATCCTTGTGCAAAGTCAAAATACGTATTATATTTCTGAACGGAGGGAGTATCTCATATCTACTCATGCTGGGCCGCCTTATTTCCTGTGTGTGGGGCTGCCCGTGGGCCCTCTCTGACACCACACCCGGTTGCATTTTTTTAAAATACATTCATATTAGCAGAGGAGAAAAATTGCAAGACGCACAGGCTACATACAATGCAAAAGAAAAGAAATAAAAAGAAAATTATTTTAATTTTTATCGAAATAAATATTAATAATTCATGTAAACCACACCACCACGGATTTAACAACTTGTGGGGTGTTGTTCAGTTGCCTTATGGTCTATGAACTTGACAGTTGCTCATTCCGTCACAAGGCTTGTTCATGTGGCTCATGGCGGGTCAAAAATCGCACCAAGTATACGTTTAGTTGCCTATATGCTCGTAGCCTCCTTGCATGGTTGCTTCCCAAAGTGGGACGAGCTAACGATTAATAACACAATGCAGCGGACTTGTGGTCGAGGTTTCCTCCGTTCGCCAGCCAAAATGCTCTGCCGCTAGGATACTGTTTTCCTAGTGCTTTTGAGTGCCACCGCAAAAGGCATGATCCTATAAAGCTCGACTCAGGGTAACAGTAAACAATTTGATATGCACAATTGTTCAACAATAAAAAATATCTATTTTAAACTCGGTTCGAGTAAGTTCAGTAAGAGTTAACATATAATAATATCTAATAAATAATTTGTAAATTTAACACTAAGCAAATCTTACGAGTTCGAGATTAAACTTGAGTTTGACTCGTTTGAAGCTTGAATTAAGTCTAGAACGAATTGAGCTTGAGCATCTTGTAAGCCTCGAGACTTTTTTTTTACGGCTCCAATTGGGCGTGCGGCGCGCCTACGCTACGTCAAGCCATGGCCATTGTCAATTCCTCATCGAGCCTACGGCCGTACGATCACTAGACAGGGGTTTGGTAGGCTGGGCCAGTTGTGCAATCCGAAGGTTTGAGCTATCTTGACTAGCCCGGTCCGACAAAGGCTAGGCCTGCAATTCAGGAAGAGGCAGGGACTTGACGAGGATACTTTGGGATCTGAGAAGAACATCCGAGTATTTCGATCGATGATGCCCATAAATCGTGCAATTTTTGCTGCCGTTGTAGAAGGTACGCTTATATCTTCCCGTGTGCTTATATATATCATTTTGTAGGATGCAAGAGCTAGCGGTTAAAAATCAAAATGCCGTCTTGAACTATTTATTTTTGGATGTGTCTAGGTGGAATTCGAGTGTTTTTTGTGGCTTTGAGCACTCAAATTTTGGACCGTCCGATTAATCATCCGTCTCGTTCAAAAACATGCACATCGTTTTGTCGCTCCCTTCCCGCGAACAAAAACAAATTGCGTTGACGGGCAGGGAGAATTTTGTAGGCCACTATGTTGTGGGCCGACCGAACCAAAATAATTGCCCAAGCATCTTTTTTTTAAAAAATAAAGGCCACGCAGAGAAAATGAGGGCAGATCAAAATTTCATCTGAAAGAATTATGGGGACATAATTCATCCACAAACCTATTACAACCAAGCATTCCATCCAGCTTGCAGATAAACAAATGCTTTACACAAATAATTTACATAAGTTCAATTAAATTTTTACAAAATTTTAAGTAAATAAAATTAGTATATAAATCATGTAAAATAAATTTATTACACTTATTTACTTCAATTCTACAGAGGTAACAGAAAAAAAAATGCATTATCCTGCCAGAATGTTAGCATGGTATTGTTTTTTTGTCATACACATGTCCACACGCTCAGTAATGTATTGATAGGAAAGCGGGGGGACAAAAGAGATAGTAGATATCCTGTTGCAACAAAAAATACAGAAGTACAGAAGTGTGGGGATATTAGTTCTGCATTTCTATCAACAACAAATTAATAACATGAGACGCCCTTAGCATGCAGACATCCTTGTGTTCCTTTGACCTGCAAAAATGGGAAAATCGAAAAAATATAAGACAAAAAAGTTACAATTAGTTGTGGAAAAAAGGTCCATATGAAAAACCAACTCCTTCTCATCAAGGTTACCTTGGAAAAAAATCTAGAGGGATCTAATTTGACTAGAGGCAGAGCATTGTGTTCAATATTTGAATCCTCTGTTTGGGATGCCTTGTTGAGTGAAGTGTGCAGCCAGTGGCCCAGTGCAACTCTTGGCCTCCACGTCTCCGTGAATTTCATCACAGATATGCCACAATCACAATTGTTTGAACCAAAAAAAGAAAGAATAAAGATACATGAAAGAAGCAATGTACACAAACAAATAAAAAAAGAGCTAAAATGTATACCTATTATAGATTAGCCTTTTTGTAGTAAGATGATATTTTAAAATTAAAACACAATTTACATAGAATTAAATTTGTAAAACTAGTATGCATTTCATATTAAAAAAAGGTAATCTTGGATCCTTATATTGACTACTTTGAAAATATACTTGTCCCTTGCTAATACCAAAACAAATTTCGTGGTACAAAAAATGTGCAAAATGAAAGGACAAAAAAGAATAACCTGGTGGCCAAATGTGGTACTAGAGGATATTCAATTTTGAAAATGTCAACGAAGTTCCTTGGTGATATATACACATAAAAAATGGTTAAAACTAGAAAAACAAATAGGAAAAAAAATACTATGATAGATAACTAGTATGAGCCAAGCAATATGGTGTACAAATCAAGCAATAATAGCCAAAAGCCCATATTAAATGCGTAGTTTGTTGGCATCATCAGTAGAACCGACACAATTGGGGTGCACACCATGAGCTATGAAAAACATATACCATGTAGGAGTTGCACACTGTAGTTCATGACAGGGAGAAGGTTGGATGACAGTGATGATCGGAACAATCAATTTTGCTTAAATACCCACATAGCTATCTGCATACTTTTGTTTCAATTACAACACAACACTTGCTCTATCAATGCAAAAGGAATAGGTTTGTGCTAAACAAAGTATCTGGCTGTGACAAAAAAAAGCCTTGAACTATGAACTATATATGAAATTCTTGCTGATATGTAATCAACTGTGGCCTTGATTAAGGTGGATGTAATCCCAAAAAAATAACCGATTTGCACACAATTTCTTTCTGCTAGTCGCAAATCTAGGCTACAGGGATATTGCAACCATCTGATATTCTGATGAGAGGGGAAACATACCAAAACCACATAAAGCCAGCAGTCAGTCCTCTAGTATAGCATGTCATAATTAGCTTGCTCCGTTCTATATAAAACATCAACAAACCACTTAATTCCAAAATCCCATGAACAATAACTTACACCTAATATCACAACTGATGATTAGACATCCTATTACTCCGTATTGTAATTCGCAGAATGGTTTGCTCGTCTTAAGTGGAAGTAAACAATGTGGTAAGAAAAAAAGGTTACAGTTGGGTTGAGGCACACACATAGGGTACCTTGGACGTTGACAGCGGCAACGAGCCCAAACGCCGCAAAGAAGCCAAGCCCTCCGCAGACCCATGCCAAGGCCTCATACTAGATAAGAAATCGAAATGCAAGTATGAAAAAAATCGCACAGGTCAAACAAATCCCTCCCCCCTCCGAATCAGACAGTTCTGCTCCCCAAACACAGAGACCATGATGTTAAATCAAACTTAAAAATAGCCATGTCCGATCTCAAATGCATAGAACACGGTATCAAATCGAACTCAAAAACCTAAATCAAACTCAGATAGACAGATTCTGCTTCATTATTGAAGAAAAAACAAGAGATCAAAACCACACCTTCACAAATTACAGCTACGACTAATTCACGGGCGAACTAGAGATCCATACCTTGATGAATGGAGAGGAAGAATCGTTGGGCCTCCTCCCCTTGCTCTCCCCTTAATTTGTTTGCTCTGAGAAAAAAATAAGGGAGCTACGAATTCACACGTGAACTGGTTCTCCCATTTTACCGGGTTCGCCCCGCTTGCCCCAGCCTTGCCACCCGTTTCCACATCTATATGACCCATCCAAATCACGAATCGTAGAGCAGCATCCGATGGACAGAAAAACGAATGCTCTGGACAGAAAAAACACTCGAGCGTTAGTTAGCAATTTCCTTTATTTTTTTAGGAACACATGAAAGTTTTGCGTGCCATTGCAAGAGGAAAACAAAAGGAAAGGGGGAAAAAACAAACAATGGACTGACTGCAGGGTGCCCAAGCTACGTAGCTAAACTGCCACTACGATTTCTGTTAGGTTATGTCTCGCTGCAGCAAATTCAACCTTGGCGTGACTGCTTGCTGCCACCAATTAATATCGATGCAGCTCTTCTATTATCTGATCTGCTATGTCTCGCAGCTCTGCGATTCTCTCCCTCGAAGATTCTTGAGTTTCCTTCTTTGTGTATGGACCAAGTTGTTACAGTTACCATGGGGATTACCGACGGTGCGTACGTAGGACTTCTAGTCTAGAGGAGCCTAGAGCCCTTGACCAGACAGCATGGAAAGAGGTGGTCCACGCTTTCAGGGACTGTTTCGTTCGATAACAAATTTATCTTATTAAAATTTTACTAAAATTTAGTATTATAAAAATTAGTTACCACTATTTTAGTCAAAGGCTGCCACGAAAATAAATTGAGAAGAGAATCCTATCAGAATTTGGTAGCAAACAAATGCTTAATAAATTTGATCAAAGCTATCAAATTTTGGTACAGTAAACATAGGAAACCATTGGAAACGAACGACATAGACTCTCAGCCTCCTGGCTGCACAGTTTGCAAGTGCCATGGTACTTTGGCAATCCTCGTCGCTGCATGCCGGCGGCTGTCCAGCAGCGCCGTTGCATCTACAACCACACAAAAAAATTGCACTGCGATGGCGCACAGCATTTGGAAACCTGCCTTGAACTATTGAACCCAGTTAAATGTTAAAGTACCGTCTCATCACGTAGCCACAAACTACACATGGATGAAATATTAAGGGGAAATAATCTTTTTCATAGCCTCTTATGCTTTCCTATCACCTTTTACGCAAAATGCCGATTGTTTGCTCGGAAAAACCTCCAGGCCAGCGGGGGGCGTTTAAGTACTAATAAAGTATGGCATACCATTGATCAGCTAGCATGAGGGGAGCGTGAGAGCACACTGCAGAGAGGTCACACATGTGAAGTTGTACATGCAACATAACTAAGTATATATAGAGAGGAAGATACATGTTAGCATACAATATTATTATACACACATGACATACCAAACCTAGCTCATCGATCATATCTCAATCTCACCACTACTCCAAAATACGCAAATACAAATTAACCTGATGGCAAAACTACATATATTTGTCTCTTTACATAGTACACACACTGACACAGCCATCCGTATATACGCATATATATAGTGCAAGGAAATTAATTAATCTCTCTCAAGATCACCGTACGTACTACCGCTGCTCCAGAGTTGAGGCAAGATAGGGAGGCGGCTCAGTGACCGGCGTTTCCGCCGCCGCCGGCCCAGAGGAAGGCGCCCATGGCGAAGCTGCGCTTCTGGCGGATGGTGCCGTCGACGGGCAGCCCGTACTCGGAGAGGAGGCGGTCGAGCTGCCACTCGGGCATGGCCTCGTAGTCCTCCCTGGTGTACCTCGGGTAGTGCAGCGGCATCTGGAAGTAGTTCCCGCCGCACCCCACCCCCTGCGGCTGGTCCCTCTTCCCGTACCTCGCCGCCACCCCCTCCCCGCCGCCGCCGTTCGGCGCCTTCGCCGCCATCATCTCCATGGCTCACCTCTCTCTATAAGTTATGTATTGAGATCTCTCTCTACAAAGCTGTGTAGGTGGTGGCCTGGTGTGGTGCCAACTCGATCAAACAACGAAGAGAGAGCGCTAGGTAACGAAACGGACCAGGTGAAGGCCTTTTATAGTGCCAGGCGACAGGAAATATCCTATGGGGGAGTCTGTCCGTGGTCGATCACGAGAAAATGCAACTAAACCAGCAACCGACTTGTGGCCCGTGTGGCGGCGTGGGGCCGGCGTACGTGGTGGCGTCCGAGGTGTGGGAGAAAGTAACTTCCGCACGGTTTGATCGGACAGTTGGTAGGCAGCATTAACTACGTAACGCAGCACGCGCGGCAGGTCGACAGCGGACGGCTCCCGCCATCGGAAGCCAGCGCTCTTTTTCAAACGTTGCGGCTCAGCGGCATGATAGATGAAACTGTCACACGAATGTGTCTTACGCGGTGAAAAAAAAGAAGTTATTTTTATAAATTTATTTTAAAGAAGATCAAAGTTAAAAAAATTAGATGAGAGAGCTAAAAAAAGTGCCCTTCCCCGCCGTGCCGAGGCACCGCCGGCAAGTCGTGATTGGCACCCGCGCAGGTCAATGCCACGGCCCACGGGCAACGGCAATGCTGGCCACACGTACGTTGCGACTATTTGGACTGCGCGCGCAGCGGGGGGAAGTGGAAGAAACGGCCGAAATATGCGGCTCTCTGGACTGCCTGCGTGGGTGCGTTACCGTGCGTTGGCAGTTGGCACACGTACGCCGCACGAGGGGTGATGGGTCGGCGCGGCTCCATCGGGCTCGTCCGATCGATTGATGGGAGTTACGAGCGGTCACGTCGTTCACGTGAGGTCCTGCGCGCGCCGCTCCCCCGTCAAGCTCGGCCTCACGTCGTCTCACGATCGATCGAGCCAGCCGCCAGCATGCGCGCCGCGACGTGGAAAAGCAAGCCGCTTAGGTGAGCAGGTCCAGCGGCCGGTGGTGATTTTGGAGTGGGTGGTTGGGGCGATCGAGCCGCGCAAGTGTTTCGTGGCCCAACTAACCGTGATGCAGGCGTGGACTGGCCTGGAGGCGTTGTTACGTACGAACGACGACAGGTCAATGCAATGCACATGTGCATGTACTGTATGGGAAAGTTGAAAGTTGAGGCCAACAATGGAGGTGTCTGCTTAAAAAAAAAAGGTGTGCAGTCGTCGTAATGGATGTCAACCTGTCGCCGTCACAGGTTAGCTGATAATTAAAATAGTCAACAAATGTATTTTTGGTGTTTGATGTAATTATAAGAAAATATCAGCATTTGCCATAAATAAAAATCAAGCATAGCCACGCTAAAAAGCCTTCAGAAGATGCCGACTAAAGAAAGTTAGACGCAAACAAGAAAATCGTTAGTAGATTAGGAGTGAGAAGATTTGAAGATGGACAGGGATTCTATTCCAGGAAAGGCTGAGCCATCACGAAAAGGGAGATTTGAAATACAATCTAAGATTGTGTCGACTATTTTATTATATAAATATCATGTACTATTTGATAGAAAACACACACACCAATATTTACTACCTTTTTCATCTATTTTTTCTGTATCTTAGGAATAGGCCATAGCTAGTAGAATCTTACCTTTGTAATTCGACTTTGATTAGTATTGTTTCGCATCGACGTGTTAATCAATCTGTAAGTTACAAATATCTCCTATTTCGAGATTTCGTACCTGTTCGTTATTGCTTTGCATCGACGTTTCATCTAGAATCGACTTTTGTTCAAATTTACCTATCTTCAACTTTCCTAATTTGTTCAAAAATCGGCTGGCATGTCACATACACTGCTAGAGAGAACCCTACACAAGGATGCGGTGCTGCTGTTAGGAATTTTCTAGCGGCAACAGACTCTTTAATTAATGTGTCTGTGTTACCCAAATCGTCTGATGAAAATCAAGATGCCACTAAAGACCTATGAAGATTCTTCTACTCTTGGAAAAGACATTGGGCACTTTCAATTTACCGTAGAAAATTTGATTCTTTCCGATATTATAGAACTTTCTATGGAAAGTGCAAGCCGAGTTTACTTAGAAGATGGAGGAATTGACAAGAATATTCTAGCATTGCTTTGTCAAGAAATGTGATGGTCAAATTGTTCCTAGTAGGCAAGCTCTCCCTAGCAAGTACGATCTCATGATGTCCACCTTCCCACTGATTTCGCCAACTTCGCAAAATCCACCGATCTAGTATCGACTCCGATGAGTGCACCAAGCATATAACAAGTTACCAAGGCGAGCTTAGTGATTTTGTCTATCAATTTGTGCATTAGACTCTTAACAACAACTCTTCAACGTTTGTGAGTACCTTTGATCCTTTCTTTTTTACTGACATGAAAGGTATATTACATAAATTCCAAGCTTCGTTGGAGAAGCATTTTACGTCGGTTCTAGAATTACCACGATATCCTATGTTTTCTCAAAATACATGGATTTTGTGAGGAATCTCATCAAGAATAGTTGGTGGGCAGCTTCTACTAATCTACATCAAGCTGTATCGGCCATACCACTGATGGTGCCAACACGCCCGGCTATCACACAAATATATGAACATACCGATGGAGCTTTAGCTGGATCTCAAGATAATTCATCTACCAATAGGAATCTTTCGGCGCCATCTATTGTAGGAAATCAGTGTCCGCAGCTATCAATTGGGGTTTCATCTAATAAAATAGCCCCGACTTTGCTTGTTTCATCAGCCGCTCAAGTTCCATCCGGCTACAATGCCCCTTGGTTGGTTCACAAGGTAACTCGCCTCGTGCGGCTCCTCAGCCAGCAACTCTAAAGTTACCAAGATCTAGACTCAAGGTGTAGGTTATTGTTTGCACCAGAATTTGATAAGTCTAGTTAAAATCGGCAAGAAAGTCAACATACGGTAACTAACAGACGATTTGAAAAGATTTGAAGATATTTGGCAACGGCAAGATCTTTGAGGAAAAGCTATCCGAAATAAAACCGATACGGATCAAGTTTTGTAACGTGTTGTAATAGGATACGATCGGCCGACGGGTATAAAAGAAGGGCCAAAGCAAGCTGTGAAAGGGATCCAACACAATCAAACACCAATTTACATTATTTTTTCCTGTCGACTAGGAGTAGTTCTTGTAATTTAGCCTTTGTAATTCGATCTTGATCAATAAAGTTGTGCATCGCCGATTGTTGATCTTCTTCAAATTACGCCCCAGGTTTGATTTATTATGATCTTGTTGCGCATCGCCTTCTTCAGAATCGATTTACCTTTATCCTCTGATTAGCCTTAATCGGCTAGTTAGACTTACCCTTTTATTTCGATTTAATCGGCTTCAAGTTGATTGAGTCTAAGCCGATTGATCTTGACGATCGGCTTTGAGTGAATTTTATATTTTTACCTTGTCGATTACAGGTCAAATCGACTGGCACGCTCTGAACCAGGTGTTCTTCTGGTGTGCTATTGTCAGAAACCCTACTTCAAATTTTCGACGCCAACGGTTATCAATGAAGATCACCCAATGCCTGAGGCAGCAGTCGATTTGTCAACAGCTAGCCATTATTACTTCAGCCGCAACCAATTCAATAATTTGAGATCAATAATCGGCAAGAAGATCGTGGTCTAGAACAATTCTACCATCAGTAGATGCAAGAACGTCAGGTCGGTCCACCACCTAATCATGATTTGAGGATTGACCAGCTCATCAATGCTGTTGGAGAGAGATTCAGTTGGAGCTTAGAGGACGGACTCCAAAGCTCTATCCTGACCACATAGATACTATCCCAATTTCACATGGTTTTAGAATTTTGATTTTACTAAATTTATGTGGGATAGCTCAAAATCAACTCTTGAGCATATCGGCCAATATTTTGTGACACAATAGGGAGAAGTCGGCAATAACGATGGATTACGACTTTGGATGTTTTCATTATCATCGTCAGGTACAGTATTCACATGCTTACCACACTAGCACCTAACTCAGTTATTACATGGCCGATGTGGAACGAAGATTTCACGAGTACTTGCTTAAGTGATTTTGATGATAGTTAGGCAACGATTCACTGAGGCAGTTGCCAGCTCAAAAGGTTACGGGAAACATGGAGTAGATGCTTTAATCTGGCTATCTTAGAAAGAGATTTAGCTGATTTAGCTATCATGAAGATTTACCTATCATCCAATTTGCCAATTTGCTAGAAAATCACTTAGCACATCATATGCGCTGCTAAAGAGCACCTTCTATATGGACGTGATGCTGCTGTCAGGAATTTTCTGACTGCAACCCTACCCAACGACCACTGTTTATGGGAGAGCAGGTAAGCTGTGCAGATATCGGAATAATATAAGACAGAATCACTATGTACGTGCAGTGATGTTTGCAGTGTTTGTACTTACACGCACATCATATATATATTGATAAAACAAAACACAGAGAATTCGTCACCAAGAATGTTGCCTGAGATCAAAAACCCATTCCAACAATTTGGATATTAGCTATGTACCAGGCTACCGGCACTAACTAAGAAAACTAACTACTGCTCTTACCAATCTAGCCAGCTAGATCTACGAGCAAATGTCTTCGTGGTAGCAAAAAGAGAGCCTAAAGGTAACCGAAAGGGTTGCAACTTGCTGGTCGGCACACACGCGCAGCTAGCTGCAACCAGACGAACGACACCAAATAAAATCTGCAATTCCGCCGGCCAACCAATTGGTTAGTCCTCCACGGCAAAGAAAACACCAGCCAACGACGACGCCATGGTGCGCGTATGTGAGACGTCCCGTGATGCTAGTAACTTTTGACGGCACGGACGGTTGCTCAGACGCCACGCAAGAAAGATGCCACTGGTGCTAGTACGTCGTCGCGAACAGAATGTGAGACCATAAATGAGACCAGCGTCTCAGACGCCCTGCACCGATGGTTTCTCAACTACAGGTACGCGCACAGGGGAGAAAGGCAGCCTAGACGCTGAAACGCTTGGGAATACTAGTCAAGTGGTTAATTAGCGTTACAACGGAATATATATTTGAACTAAATAATCAAAACATGTTTATAAAATTTTTTGGACTCTTGAGTTGGCACGAGGAGCGAGAGGTGGAGACTGCCCAGCCGAGAGAAGTGGGTGTGAGTGAAAAGAGAAAGATACGATTAATTTCCTTTTTATTGACGAGAGGAGCATATCATGGCCCGTTACCAAATTGAAGCAACTTGCTTGCTGTCTTGATGACCAAGGCAGAAAAGAAAAGGTACCCCACCTTGCGAGGTTCTACAATGCTTTTTTTGTGTGCGGTCATCAGTAAAAGAGCAATTTTTATTATTTATTTTTAAAAAATTTATCAATAATCTCCCATTCAACTTATTTTTAAAAATGATCATTTTGATTGAGATAATATCAGTGTGGTGTCAAACTACACTGTCGCGCCACGAGATAATTCTAACTCTGAGCCAAAGAAAATAACCATCAGGGTGGTTAAAAGGGTCAATTTTAAAATAAGTTGAGGAAGAGGTCATCAATAAAAATAAAATTTAAAAGGGTCAAATAAAAAAAATCTCAGTGAAATAACAGATGGAAAAAGTTCAGTTTCTAGAGAGAGATCGCTGCTGCAATTTGATGTGCTTCAGTCGTAAAGTTCAATCGTCGCGACTGATGAAGGGCAAGCACTGGAAGGGTTTCTACACGCAGACACGTTAGTTTGGTGATTTCTTCGGCCCAAAGGCCTAATCTGCACTGCAAAGTCCAAACTCATGAAAACTAAACTCAGCCCATTTAGCCCAATGACTTTGTCCAGGCCCAATCTAGTCCCGAATCGACGTGATCGACTCCCGGGCTCCCAGCACGAGAATTTTATTTCTTTAATATTTCTTTTTAATCTTTTTTTTCAAAACTAGGTGCCGGGTGAAAAAATTTCCCTTTTGGCCCCTGTCGCCCAGTGCCATGTGCCAGCCCAAACGGCCATTTAACGGTGCACAGTCCTGTCGCCCAAGTATGAGGCGACATGACTGATTTTTTTTTTGTAATTTTAATTCTTAAATTCGTTTCCGAGAATAATCAATAGGAGAAAAATAACGGAAATGGTCATAGTTCTGATATACTTTAATATTTTATATCTTTAAACAGTTAATACCTCTTAGTATTGATTAGAAATAAATTTTAACGAAAATACCGATCTTTAAGTACGTGATACCTCTTAGTATTTATTTACTGTAATTTTTTGTATGTATTGGGCAAAATATACCATAAGTTGGAAGCACTAATCTTTAAATTATTGATACCTCTTAGTATCGATTTACTGACATATTGTAACATCCCGAAAAATGCAATAATATAAAAATTTATATTTTGAATTTGAATATCATTATTTCTTATTTTCTTGACATGAATGGAATTTATTTGAATTTTCTTTGGATTTTTGTATTGAATGAAAAATCAAACAACTAGAATTAAAGAATGGATAATGGTAAAAAGCTAAAATGGTAAAAGTAAAAATTTGTAAAAATTACCATAGAAACCTAACCATGCTGGTAAGTCAGTAAAATCAACATGTAAAAATTTTATGCACAGAAAAGTGGGTAAATAAATGAATGACACCTCTTTTTGACTAAAAACAGTGCAAGCCAGAATTAATGAAAAATATTAGAAGTTTATATGGATCTGTAAAAATTACCACAACACCCTCATGGTAGATTTTATCTCTGGTAAAAATATCAGGAAATTATCATGTGGCAAAGCCCTCTAATAATTCAAGAACAGAAACAATTAAAAACTAGAAATACTAATGTCAGAATTTTTATAAAATATGAACTTCATATTTTGACTTTAAATTTTTATGGAGATATACTTAAGCCAAAATGAATACCTATAAAAATTTTGGAAAATAATTAATATGATTTACACCCATAAATAAATAAAATTCCGAAATACAGATCCTGTACAAGTCCACAGTGTCAGAATTTTAACTAATTCATTGTAAGATATTTTAGTCCAAAATTTTTAATGAAGGTTAGAAACTACCATGAGAGGTCGGTCAAAAAGTTTCACGAAATTACACAGTGATTTGATAGTGATTTTAATGCCCACATGGAGCTGTCCGGCTGAAGATTATCCTCTGACTCAACCTCCCTCTCTGGCGTGTGGGGCCATGACCACTGTGCCGTAACCGTTCAACGGCAACGGAAAAACTCCCTCAGACACTGACCGGTGGACCCGGACCCGCTCGTCAGCCACTGCCTCTCTTCTCCCCTTCCCCTCTTTTCCTCGCGCGAGCTTCTCTCAGCCGATTGCGCCCGAGGCTTCACCGCCGCAGCGTCTCAGCGCAATTCGCGCCACTTTGAGTTGATTGTCACTGCCACGTTGAACCTAGGGAGCTGTGCGCCATACCCTGTCGACCTCATGTCACTCCTTGCCGACGAGACCCTGCACTCTCTCGCCGTGTCTGCGCAAAACCGAAGCCGCAACTCCCTCCCCCGTTCACATCCTGTGGTGTCATTCTCTGGCGCCTATAAGTACCACAACTGCATCGCCTGAAGCTCTCCCCCATTTCTCTAGTCATTCACTGAGCCAAAAGCAGCAGAGCCGAAGCTTTCCTTCATTCGGCCGCAAGAAACCCAAAAGGGGAGAACCTCAAGATCTAGGCTCTCGGTAAACAGTTCTTCAATTCCTTTGGGTTAGAGCCTCACTGCCACCTCCCGAACTCATACATCCAGTCCATTTCAGTTCACCCCTGCTGATCAACCGCCGCCGCATGCCCTTTTCTTCCCCACGGCCGGCGCACGGTGGCAGAACTGCTCGGCCAAGCCCCGCTCCAATCAACCGGTAAAACGGAACCTCCTAACCTCACTAATACTCAAGATGCTACCGATTCGGCCGGAGCTAACTTCTTTCTCTTCTCCAGTGAGCCGCTCCTCCCTCCGCCGCACACCACCGGTGGCAGCCCACTCCGGCCACCCCCAGAGGTAATCGACACCACCCAAAGGTGCGTGATGACTCACTGATGCTAGCCATGCCCTCCCCTTCGCCGGCACTTCGCCGGAGCTCCGTCGCCGCCGCGTCCTAGCCGCTTCTCTGTTCTTCAGTCGCTACCCCGTGGGCCCCCTCTGTCAGCCGGTCAAGAGGAATACAGTGCAGCGGTAAAAGACGCTTCCCTGCTGAGAAAACGTATTTTTCATTCTTTTCAGTCATTTTCAATACCCGAGCTGCTTCAAATGCTCATAACTTTTGAATTGTAACTTCAAATTGAATGAAACAAAATTCTAAATTCATATAAAATCTAGTTCTTTCATAATATGAAATAAAATTTTAAAAAGGTTCACTGGATAAATTTGAAATTCAAATTTAAAAGGAAAGGCTAAAGATATGCTTCATATAAAATTTCTGTGAACACACTTGGAATGGAATGAAACTAATTTTAGTGAAACAGTTATGCTTCCAGGAGTTCAAATATATAAAAATATTTAATTTTCGTTTATGTTTGAATTACCTTCTATTAAAGATGGTATTCAATGCATTAGAAATTCAAATAAGCATAATTTGAGTAAAAGAAATATGGAATAAGTAAAATTTATTTATAAATATTGTCATAGCAGTAGAATACCTTAGTTTGCCAAAATACTTAAGAAATGAACTTGATTTGAATTATCTTGAAAAATGTGAAATAACTTAAATGTAAATGTAGCATAGGAAGTTGAATAGTTAAAAATGGGTCAAATGAATCCTCCTGATCACCAAAATAGTTTTATTATGTCCCTGGCATCATAAGGTTCTCAGATGTAAAATAATATTTAAACTTTACTACATAAAACAGTAAATGTTTAATAGCCAAAGTATAAATACTTGTAAAATAGGAACAGTTGTAACTTTAACAAACAAACTCTAAATTTGACGAAACCAAATCCTATAGCCCTGAAAAATAGTACCCTTGCTGTTTTTACAAAAATACCTTATGTTGGTGCAAGAATGAAATAAAGTAGCAATAGACCCTAATGATTGTTTATAGGAAAAACACTTTGGATAGAAGTCAAATATCACGGAACTAACTTTAAAATGCTATTAGAGTCATACCCTGTTAATGCCTGAAAAATGAGTAGATTATCTTGCATGGTGTAGTCGCAATCGCGTATCAAAAACTGAATCTTTATCGAGTAGTAAATTGAACTACCAAGCTTTTTCATCGATCCATAGAACCTCTCGTCTAAATGCAAAAACTATGGAAATCAGTTTAGAAATAATATTTAGGATATGTTCTACCATATCCTAGAAAAATATTTTAATTACAACTTACTTTTCAATTAAATCCTGCTAATTGAATACTCCTAAAAAGTATGCTTGTTATAACCCTTAATATCGTATAAGCGTTTTCAGTTATGAGAGTAATGTCTCGTCTAAAAGCTAAAATGTATGAGATCAGCCTAGATACTTTCTTATAAGTGTATGCCATCCACTTGCGAGGAAATAATCTTATTTCATCATGTTTGGCATATAAACTTTAATAGTCGAATAACCCTAAGTGTTATGCTTTATGAACTTCACAATAAGATTAAGTGAACCTTGTAATAATGAAGTTATAATTAATATATTTGTATCACCAGAACCTTCTTAAAAACCATAAATTAATCTAGTAACCTAGATTAATAGATCCAACTTATTCGAAAACCCTTCTTATGCAAAATCGCTTAAGATTAAGTGCCATTTGCATAACCCTAACTTTAGTTAGTATTTTAATTCTTTTAATCCACATAATTTTAGCATCTATAATTCAAAATCATAAATACTAGAACTTATAATTTTAGCCTCTTGAATTCGTAAATCAAGAATAGATAATCTTTAAAAGAAAACGTGTTTTGTTCATAATAAAAGCCATTAAGTATATAAATGTGTGTTTATCTAAATCATGAGATCTCGAAATCATATAATCCAAACCCTAAATCATCCCTGTTTTCTGCAATGAATCTTTATTTGATTTTCTGTCTGTTTTTTTTTTGCCTTATTAAAGTTGGATATTTGCTATTTTCCGATTGATCGACGTGTAGAATCCGACGTCCCTTCCTCCGTCGTTGCCTCCGTCATCTGCGATCGCGTCTTCGTCGTAAGCGATATATAAGCAAGGCAAGCACCTCATTTGACCATCTTGATCCCAGAATTTAAATTGCATTGTATTTATTAAAATGTTTCATGCATACGTTTACTTTCTGTAAATTGCTATTTTGTGGTACTGGTAGTTATACCTGTTGTCTCATGAAACTTCCTTGATAAGTATGAATATGTGAACCTTGATAACCATAGATTGAGCTTAGACAATTACTTAATGTCATTGTGGGTATATGCGATTACTTCTATCCATGCTTAGCCATGCTTTTAGAACAAATGAGAATGATGATCAGATCAAAATTTGTTTCTTAGGAAATGGAAAATGTTGGAAATAAAGCTGTTGGTTATGGGTATTTTGATTAAAAACCCAAAATAAAACTATAGTTTTGATGCGAGCGATTATTGGCAATAGCCGGAGGTGAAGAGGGATTTGCACGTAGTTAGGGTGGAGTATCGCCCGTGTCGGATTAAGGACTGAGCAATGGGAAGCTATAGATCCAAGAATTTCGTACAACCACGAGGGCTTGTATGGGCGGGTCTTAGTCTATTAAGTTGTTTAGGTGTGGCTTTGCATCTAAGGAAGGCGGGAGATTGCACAGGCATTCCGATTCGGTCTGTCTGTAGGGGTTTCTACATACCAATGCAACGGTGTACGCCTTGCCGTGAACAGAAACGTGGTGTGGGTGTGGTGTGTATGGATCCAGGTCTTGGGTGAGTGTTTATGTTTCCATGGCGAGGGCCAAATGTCCCGGGCTGGTTCAAAGCCACATCTAAATAATGTAACGACTCTGTATGATCTCTCTGCGGCACACCAAAGGAAGTGTGTCAAAATGCGCTGCACAAAGAGCTGATCATTCCTTGTGGGTAAAGTTGTACACCTCTGCAGAGTGTAAATCTAATTAATTAGCCGCGTCCTCGGTCAAGGACACTTGGTGAAGTCATTCCAATGTTAGAATGCTTTTGTATTTCCAAAAATTGGGTTGTGGTTTGGAACTTGTTTAGCAGCTTTTGTTTCATGTCAAAGGATCGACATTGTTGGATTCTATTTCTGGATTATTCGATATTCACGAAGGGTTGTGAATATTACTTATGCTTTACTTATTTCATATCAGTCAATTATGCTTTTATAAATTCCGTTTGCAAATAACTTGTTTTACCATGTCAATTCTGCGTTATGCAAATTAACTGTAGTAGCCTCCTTTGAAATGGTCTGCATATATTATAGGCTTTGCTCAAGTCTTGCGGAGTACGAAAGTACTCACCCTTGCTTATATGTGGTTTTTAGGTGGATAAGTTAGCGAAGCTTCGAAGGTTTCTTCCGTCGCAGGTTGCGGGATTTTCTTCGTCGAATCTTTCTAGGGATTATGCCTTGTCAGTTGCCTGTTGGTTTTGGATGGGCACACTACAAGACCTTGCTTCTTTTGCTGCTATATCTCTGAGTTGTAAAGCTTTCTTTGCATAATAGCTTCCGCTTAATAATATTTGTTGTATGGTTGTGATTCCAATTGTTGTAAACATGTGAGTGCTAGCTACTGATCCAGAGAATGGCACAGTAATCACATGGAGGTTCCTGTTCATCAGAACGGGGTCTCACACATATGTTATATTTAATTGACTCGAAGTCGTATCTTTCGCAGGAAGTCAGAAACAAGACTTTATCTCGTCAGTCGCGCGCGCGGTACCGCAGCGCTCGACTACATCCGACGTGCGCCGCGCAATGATCCCACGCGCATGGTATATTAAGGCTATTAAAATCTCGAGAACCACTGTTAAATGTCGTCGCATTACTAGGAAGGTCCAACTAGGACAAGATAAATTTTAAAATATTAATTAATATATAAGCATTTGCATTACATTGTGAAAAGTATGATGTGTTGTGCAAATTTAAATTGTATAAATCAATTTTACTTAAAGACCACTTAGTGTATTATGAACAAACTGTACGAACCATGGCTCGAAAAATCTTGAAATAAATATGTCTTGTTCGTAGGGTGTTAGGTGTCCTATTTTTTCAAAAAAAAATAGGAATGAGCTCAGTTGAATAAACCAAATGATTGTAAGTAGCCTCACTTGCATGACACACTGAAGCCTTTTTAGCAGCCTGCGAAATATCATGTTCATATGTAATTTGCAGGGAGAACGGCCCAGGTTTGCTCTTCGATATATGCAATACCATATGGCGGGAAAATATTTTATTTACACCTTGCTTTGCATATTAATCCTGCCAATGTAATAACCCAAAGTATTATGGTCGAGGAAACAATGAAACGCTTAAGCCTTTTCGGCAGCACGCGAAATATCATAACGAAGGTCGAGTCGTAGGTTACTGCAAAAAATAAGGTAGGCCACACTCTTTATTACGGCTTAAAACTGGAAGGAGTACCACGAGCAAGGAAAATAATAGTTAAAACTAGACGTTTACTGAGTGCTTCGAGGCCACTTCCCATTTGCCCATGCCTCTGGTGGGGCATCTCTGGCACGCCGCATCCTCTCTCGTTTCCTCTCTCTGTCGGCCTCCTTCTCCTCCGCTTCTTTCCTACGTGCCTCCTCGCGTGCGGCATCGCGCTGCTCTTGAAGCTGCCGTGTGAACTCGTCCTGCCGGTTGGCTTGGTCAAGAAGCCGTGGGTCGTCGGGGTTGATCTCCGTATCAAACCAGTGCTCAAATTCACACAGTGGCGGAGGTGACTGCATGAAACGTAAATTAGCAAAGTTTCATTCACAAATATTACGTAACCCGTACGATTGTTACCATGTGGCGATCCTTCAGGCTCTTCTCCGGCGGATCGAAGGCGTAGTTGCGGCACTTCCAATACCTCCTCTTCCAAGTTGGAATTTCCCAAGAGTGGACAAGCCTGCAAGGATCTCCGCACATACACATGGGTGTTACAGCTCCACGAGGTAGGAAGAGATCTTGGTACGCTAAATTGTGCGGGCATGCACTTGCTTCTTCCTTTGTTTTCCCCTTTCCCTTTGCACTTGCACGCCTCGGCATTTTCGATTGATCCTGAATTTTTTTCTCCCTCCTTCCCTCCTCTCTTCTATTCTTTCTTCCTCTCTTGTTGCTGTCTTTGCGAGACCGTGAGTGAGAACGAATGTTATAAAGGGCAGATATCGCCAGGGTATGGAGCGATCGCCCCATATTAGGGCGATCGCCCCAATTAGAGGCGATAAGTGCACCGAGGCGTTGGTATGTTGTCACGTCGTGTGGCATAGGCAAAGCAATCTCTGCACAATTAATAAAACATACATGGATTTGCACAATTTAAAGTGATAAGGCACTCATGTTACCAACTCAGACAGTTATACAATATGCTGCTGAACGTAAAGGCAATACAAAAATACGTCTGTACAACTAGTCAATCACGGCCACGCTTCCTGATCTGGCCCGTGGGGTACGTGAGTGACGACGGCGGACGGACGTCCCTCCTAGGCCGGCCCTGCGGCGCAAGGGTAGAGTAGTGTGGCGGCGACCCAGACGTGTCCTGTGGCGGCGCTCCCGAGAGCTGAGAGGGGGCGAGGTAGTTGGTCGACAGGTACTCCTCCAGGTCGAACTCAACGTCCGCAGGGTCGTCGAAACCACCCTAGGGTCCTGCTAGGGCACGAGACAACAAGGGAGCCTCCTCAGCCCACTGTCCCCACTGCTGTTGCGTGGGAGCGTAACTAGGAACCGACGCAGTAGGGCGAGATGAGGAAGGAGCCTCCTCAGCCCACTGTCCCCACTGCAGCTGCGTGGGAGCGTAACGAGGCACCGGCGGGGTAGGGCGAGGTGCTAGGCCGCGGGGACGTGGTGTGCTGCTTCCGTCGACGTCTCCGCGCCCCCGGCAGGTGACCAAGCGACCCAACCGCCTTATCCTATCGAGGACCCGCTCCCAAGCTGCCTCGGCCTCGGCGGTGGTCATCTGTATGCCCGCCCGAAGGCGCGCCAATATGGACATAGCCTCCACCTCCCCTACAATATGTGCCTACATGTAACGTCAGATTGGTAACGTGCCCATGTAGCTTCGATTGCGACACTTACTGCGTAATTGTCCCTCTGGGACATCTGTGAAGGGTAAGTGTTCGTCACCGATGCCTGCCGTGCGATATACGGTGCTGGTGTGTACCCCACCTTGAGGCGAGTGCGCGGTGCGAACCACTCCATGTACTCATCGTACATGTTAGGGTCATACGGCCGGGTCTCGGTGACCCTCTCGTCCAGTGCGTCATCCCACTGCACCGCCCATGGCTGCATACGGTGCGCGAACTGAGTGCCCACTGCAGCACTCATCCGGGTCATCCTGCAATGCAAAAACAGGAAGTACACACCACATTCATTCTGCAGAGATGCGGAGTACTAGGATCAGGAGAAGTACCTGTGAGCGCCACGTGCGACAACGTGACGAGGTGGCAAGGGAAAGGACTGGAACAGGCCGAATTGCCGCAGCACTCGGTGCGGTGAGTACTCCTCGACACACAGGTCGAAGAGGAGAACCTTACGGGTGAGCCAGAAGGCCTCATCTCGCATGCAAAGCACGGAGACCCCGTAAGGTGCTCGGGCTTGGACGTCGTACGCGGTGTATGGCGTCCACCGCACGTCCTCGTCGTGGAGGCGGTCGAACTCCCGAACGAACTCGAGGTAGAACCTCCTCACCTGTCGGTGCGCGTACGTCCGCTGCAAGGAAATAAGAAATGACAGAGGTTATTGAAGTGCATAAGTGGGGAAAAAGATACGAGGGAGCATACCTGTCGTCGGACCCAGTAGTGGCACATGGTGGGCCAGTCCACCGGGTCGTCTCCGTAAAGGTCCTGAGGGTACGGTGCGGTGTCAATAGCAGGTCTGCCGACGGAGAAGCGCTCCGAGGACCACAACTGAAGGGGTAGGACGCAACCCGATATCGTCGCGTCTTGCTCCGCCCGAGAGACAGCGTCGCACAGACCTCTGTACGTCGTCGCAAGCACAACTGAGGCCCACGACTACTGCATCATCTGTTTACAATAGGGAAGTTAGACGTGCTCCGCTGAGAGGAGAGTTGAACTGAGTGTGTTACCTCATCCACCGGGGTGTCGGCGATGTGCTGGACGTACTCGATCAGGTGCCGGTCCACCGTGTTCCCGTGGGAGGACAGAAACATCACCCAACCGAACAACAACAGGAGGTATGCCTCCAGATGGCGGGCCACGTCCTCCTCCTGTGCGTGCGGGTGGAGCAGCTCAGCCTGCAGTGTTTGTAACAAACATTATCAGCAACTTAGCGCTTCTCTGTTAATTCGCAAAGAAAGAGGTACTCACCGTGGCCGACGGCGAGCCACGCTTCGTCGGTCCGTGCGCTCACCCCACCCGAGGGGGGTAGGGGTTGCCGGTGCCGCTGCACCTCAGCGAACCGCGTGGACAACTCCACGTGCCACGTGACGGAGGCGTCGTGCGGCACAACTACCGGACCCGCACAGGGGAGGCCTAGGAGGTACGACACGTCCTGCAGCGTCGGAGCTATCTCTCCACACGGAAGGTGGAACATGTGCATCTCCGGTCTCCACCGGTCCACGAGTGTGGCCAGGAGGGACCGGTCGTACCCGAACCACGGGACCTCCCTGCCCTCTAACGGAGTAGTCACCTGCTCCACCATCCTACTTAGGGGAAGTAAGCCAGCCGCTCGCAACCTGTATGTAGTGCATTGCGTCGTTAGAATTGCATTCACAGGTAAGTACATGTACGTAAAATAGTGCGTGTTGGCGACTTCCGTGGAACCCAATGGGTCAATGCGAAGCAGCTCGTTGGGCACTCGAGGTCGGAGTGTCCCTAGCTCTCGGTTCTGCTCTGCAGAGTACCTAGACCGGTGGGTCGCATCCACGGTCGCGTAGAGCAGCTCAGGGAAGGTCGCACCATTGTCGCCTGTTACAAAGCAAATACAACAGATTTGTCAGTAATTATATGTGCACATAAAATGAAATGCGAAATAACGAATTGTACCATACTCAACAAACAATTCAAAAGATGAAGACATGTTCGATGAGGCACACAACGCCGAAATTTACATTATCCTCATAGCAATTAACTGGTACATCCAAAAATTACATGATGCGAACAACAACTAACTGGTACATCGAAAATTACATTATCCTCATAGCAACTAACTGTTACATCGAAAAATTACATGATGCGAATAACAACTAGCTGGTACATCAAAAATTAGATTATCCTCATAGCAATTAACTGGTACATCGAAAGATTACATGACGCGAATAACAACTTACTGGTACATCGAAAATTACATGATTAGAACAACAGTTCACTGGTACATCGTAAATTAAATGATGGAAACAACATCGAAAATTACATTATCCGCGGTTGCGACACGCCTCGAACTCATCCATATCGTTTCGAATGCGCCGTGTCCTTCGACGCCCAACCTTCAGCCTCAACATTCGGATGTCCGGTACCCATCGATGCTCCGGAGGGAGGCAGTTGTGAACGATCCATCCACTCGGTACCCGTACACCTCGTGATGCCACGTGTTGAGAACACTTTGCTTGTAGTAGTAGGGGGAGATGTACGGACGACCCTACTAAATTAAATTTCTTAATATTACCTAATATTTCTATTGTATTAAATTTCTACATACTAAATACTACATTAAATTTGCATATACTGAAATACTAAATTAAATTTCTAAATACTAGATACTATATACTATATTAAATTTCTGAATATTAACTGCTATATTAAATTTCTAAACACTATACAATCCTAAAATTTGTAAACAATACATAATCCTAAAATTTATAAATACTACAACAAATTCCTAAATATTAAATACTACATTAAATTTCTAAATACTACATAACCTATAAAAAAATTTCTACATTTACCTCTACAAAAAAATTCCTAAAGTTAACTCTACAATAAAAATTCAAAATTTTCCTAAATTTCTCGGCTTCCCCTTATCTTCTTCTACTCTTCTTCTCTTCTCCCTTTCTTCTCTTCTCTTCTTCTCCCCCCTCTCTTTCTCCCTGCGCTCGGCTCCCCCTCTCTTTCTCCTTGCGCTCGGCTGTGGGCTACTCTCTGCGCCGAGGGGCTTATAAAGGAGCCTGTCGCCCCTGTGGTGTGTCGCAGGCTAGAAAGATCTGTTTTTGCAACTTATTAGTGAGGATCAAACAACCTCCTATAAAAAGCTTCCGCTACTTTCAAGTAGCTTTTTCAAAAATGCTACGTGCCAAAAGAGCCCTCGTTCGCTACCGTACTGTAGCAAAGATTGCGGATATAGCACGTTATAGGTATATGAGGTATCTTCGGGCATAGGCTTGGCTCAAAACTACTAGAAATTTATGCGCGGTGTGTCACGCCGCGGGCGTCGCTCTCCACGCGAGGAAATCGATAAAACGCGCGATTGACGCTCTATACACGAGTAAATCGAGAAAACGCGTGAAAAGGATATAAAAATAAGCTTGTGTTTTTCGCAAAAGGGCTTAAACGTATTGCTAGAAAAGCGAAAAAATAACATAAATGCAATGCATACTTTTTTTTAAAAAAAAAGGACATGTTTTTTTTTCTTTCAAAAAAAGACCTAAACGTAATTTCGATTTTCCTAAAAAGGACCCGAGCGCTACTCCTAAAAACGTTAAAAGGGCATAGACGCAATATATAATCTTTTTCGAAAAAAAGATCAAATCGTAATATTTTTTCCGAAAAGGATCTATCCGTAATTTTTTTTTATATAAAAGGACCTGGATGTAATTTTTTTTGACCGGCTCGGCTCGAGCCGCGAGCCGAGCCGGCTCCCTCCCGGCTCAAAACGGCCAGAGCGCGGCGTTTCCGAAAAAGATCTATCTGTAATTTTTTTTATATAAAAGGATCTGGACGTAATTTTTTTTGGCCGGCTCGGCTCGAACCGCGAGGCCAGAGCGCGGCGTTTCTTCAAAGTATAGTATAGGTATGATTCCAGTTGCGCTAGACCTGGTACGGTCTGGCCCAGGTTAACCATAGGCAGGTTCCGCCGCGATCTATTACGTGTAAAGTTGCAACGGTGCGAGACACTCGAGCCTTGAGTCCTTGACGTCTCCGGCCGAACGTGACCGGGCCGAGCTCCTCCCTTCGATCAAACCCTGCCTAGTCCGCGCAATCGCCGAGCTCCAGCGCATACGGCGCCTTCGCCGGAGGAAACTTGTCGTCCGTTGTTAGAATCTCCCCGCCTTGGATGGGCTGCACCCCGACGACCCATACGCGCAGCGCACGGTTCCCCGGGCCGTTTCGTCCCTCGGCCCCTCCTGGGACGTCGCACCAAGTTGCCCGCTCCGCCGCCCCCTCTACCCGTGCCAACCGCCGAGGGCAATGGGCCGCCTCCCAGCCATTCCATCGATTTTGCTCAGGCCGAGAACAAAATTTCTGGTCCGAATTCCGCATTCCTTGATCGGCCGTCTTGCTAACCGGCGCGTTCCTCGGCCTCTTCCGCGCTCCTAGCCGGCGCGCCGCAACGCCGGGGCCAGAAAAACTTTTAATAGGTGCCGAGGATTCAAATTTCGTTTTCGGATAAAATACCGTTCGGAACTGGAATCCGAATTTTTGGCGAAATTCGGGTATTTTGGACAAATCTCGTCCGAAATTCAAAAACCAAAATTCAAATCCGGTTCGTTTTCTACCGAGAAAAAACGAAATTCGCCGAAAAGTACCGAAATTTCGGGCGAAATACCCGAAATTTCGGTCTTTTTGCAACGAAAAAAGTGGGCCAAACGATGTCAAAAAATTTGAAATTGTTTTTGGAGAGTCCTGACACATTGATGATATTACCATAAGAATTTCAGATTATTCTGAAGTCTATGGAATTTTTAAAAATTCAAACATTGCTACTGTCCTGATAAAACGCTGACTCGTAATTTTGAACCGAATGCAAAATGGTTCAAACCACGTTATAAAACTTTGATTTTTTTTGCATGGTTATGATGCATCACTAATGTTCTCATAAAATTTTCAGAAGATTATCAAGCATCGTAAATTTTAAAAAATTCGAACAGTACTACTGCCCTGTTAAAAGGCTTACCGGCAAACTTGAACAAAATGAAAAATTATCTAAAACATGTTAAAAATTGAGAAAATTTTTGTGGATGGTACTGATGTAACATTAGTGTTTCTGTAAAAGTTTTAGATGATTATCATTCTTAAATAATTTTTAAAAATTCAGACAGTGCTATGTCCTGATAAAAGCCTCATGATCAACACATAGATTTGCTTTAGCAATAAAAAAATATTTAAATTTTTTGAAAATTTTACATAAGGGCGATAAGGAAATTATTAATATCTCACAAAATTTTTGAATCATTATCACACTCCAGTGAATTTATAAAATTCTTACAAGGCACAATACCATTTATGTTCTCTCTTTTTGATTTTTGAAATATAATATAACAAACGAAGTTCAATGCTTACATAGATTTGATTGACCAAACAAATTTTTTTTAAATTTTTTAAATAATTTACATAATGATATTGAGTCAATTATTAATCTCTCAAAGAAAAATTAGATCATAATCACACTCAAGAAAATTTATAAAATTCTGACAATGTAACTGTCCCAATTATGTTCATTCTATTTTTGATTTTTTAAAGATAACAAATGAAGTTAAATTATTTTAAAAATTTTTATGTACGATCGTAAAATACTAAATATAGTACCATAAAATTTTCAGCTCATTATCAAGCTTGTAAAATTTTATAAAAATCTTACAGTGTTTCTACCAAAATTTTAAAATGTTTCAAAAATTCGGTTTTTTAACAAATTTTCATAGCAGATGACTTTCCTAAGGGTTATTGGACCAAATCCGGCCCTAAAAGTTTCAAAAGTGGCCAAAAAACACGAAATGTTACCAAGAAAAACCGAAATTTTGGGTTACTGTAGTAATTTTAATTTTTTATTTTTTTTCGACCGGTAGTTTAGATTTCGGGGTGATCCGAAATCCAAAATTTCGGCGAGTTTTCGCCGAAATTCGGCGAGATTTGGAATCCTGATCAGTGCATTCATTTTACACCTATAACTTTATAGCTTTGTAATATTATAAATTCAACGTATATATTAAAAAATTGCTAAAAATATAATATAAATAGTTGGTTTTATAAATCTCAAACCACTAAAATTAAAATTAATTGAATCAACGAATTTATTCTATTGAAAAGGTATAAATTCTATTGAAAAGGTAATCTCATAATGTTTTTTAGATTTTAAAGAGTATCGACGTATACCAGACACCTATTAGATCCGCACATATCTCGCAGGGCTACCGGCTAGGCGCCTAGGCCACTACCCCTCAACTACACCAGAGGAAGTAGAGTTCAACTTCGTGGTTCCATGCCCAACAGTCCAGGACTCCACGCACAACCCACTTATCCAGTACCCACCATGGCACCATGCTATGCAATATAATTGCGTTACACTGCATAGGCTCTTTTTTTTCATCACTCACATAAGTATTTTAATTTGGGACACAAATTAGATCAAGAAAACGGTGTGAAAGATTATGTGGAGGTCTACCTAAGTGTGTGATGAGTAATTGACTCTATTTGAGTTTTTGGTGCTAAGGTTGAGTTTGATTTGAGCTTGTCTGGTCGTGAGCAATTTGAGTTGCGGTGTGTAGACCAGTTGTCCGACCTCGAGTGGTCGGGACTTTGGCTGGTCGCAGACTAGTTGTTCGACCTCGAGTGGTCGGGGCTTTGGCTTGTCAGAGACCAGTTGACAGACCTCGAGTGGTCGGGACTTTGGCTGGTCGGAGACTAGTGGTCAGACCTCGAGTGGTCGGGACTTTTGGCTGATCGGAGACTAGTGGTCGAAGTATTTACTGATCAGAGTTTTAAGTGGAGTCGACCACTAAGGAAGTAGTTGTGACCTCGGAGGGAGTGGTCATAACCTTTGTAAGAATGGTCTAACCTTTAGTGGTCATATGGTATATCATTATGGTTATGAATTGATTTGATTGCTTGTATGTTATTAGACATTACTACATGATGGTTTGCTTGTCTGTGTTGGTTGCAGGACTTCGAAGTTAGGTCATGGTGAGGCAAAGGCGAGACCGGGACTAGGCTAAGAGAGTTGAGGTCCAGAACGATCAAGGGACGTTGGAAGATGACTGAGGCAGGGAAGTGGTTGCAAGTCGGGAAAGACAAGGAGTCGGAGTGTGAGCTTTAGTAATGGACATGGAGGACAACGGTATGGACCGGGACTAGGCTCAGAGAGAAGTTGAGGTCCAAAACGGTCATGGAAGTCGACGCCGTCATGGTGAAGGGGACAAGAACATGTGGTGCGTCAAGTGACTTGGGCTCGTATGCAAGCAAAGACGGTTCGGGGGATCCAGACGCGTGAGAGGCTTGGGAGCAGTCATTAGGACCATATGGAGGATGGATGAGATGCTAACTTGGAGTTGCTCAGATCATTGAGCACCGTTGGATCGTGATCTAAGTGATAGAGTAACGGGTCTAGTTAGTATGCTTTAAAAAGCGTGCAAAAACTCGATATGTTGTGGGTTTCGGGTTAGCCCATGTGTAGCTGAATGTGTTGAGTCAATTCTAGTCCTTTATGGTGTCCTTTAGGGTTGAAAGAACGCATCCAAGGGTGTAGGATGGCTCAAAAGTAATATATATAGAGGGGTAGGAGTTGCCTTCCTCTCTTGAAGGTTTGAGGGAGAGAGGGTTACCTCTCGCCTTAAGGTTTTTGTGCTTCTTTGAGCTTTGTCTACTTTATTGTGAGGTTTTGTAAACCTGCCTTCCAAAAATGAAAAACTACCTTCCTCAAGTCTGAATTTATTTTACGCATTTACATTTCGCACATTTAGATTTGCCTTCCCTCCCTCTAAATGCTTGTGGTTGGAACCAACCACACTGGTTTGAACCAAAGTCAGAATCAAGCCTTAGAGAAGAGTTCTTTGGTTTCATTATGTTCTGTTGAGTTTTGCCTACCTGGGAGTGTGGCTTTGTAACCATCCCTCTCTAAGCAATGCAAGATCCAAGTTCATCTATGTTTTAAAATTTCTTTTAGTTCTTGTATTTTTTTACTTGGTTCTTTTATGCAACTTGAGTTTTGCTTCACCTCCTTCTACGTACTGAGTTTCTATTGGGTCTAGGACGTATAAGAGGTTGAGGAACTTTTAGAATATGTTTTATCCCAGCAAGATCCATTAGAACGTACTCCTGCTCAAATGTTGGTTTCCTTCCTTTTAAGTCTTTGATCTCTCTGGTTTCTTTCATTATTGATCATGTGTTGCCAGGGATGAATGATTGATGAATTAATCTTCTACAGATCATATCCCAATCATCTAGGCAAGCTTTTAACAAGATTTCAGAGCTTTTCTTAAGAAATCAGTTTTTGGCTTGAAAATGAAGGATTCTTGGCAGATTTCATTTTGCATGTTTGAGGGGTGTTTATTTGGTGTTCTTTCTTACTGTGATATGTGGGAGGTCATCTAATATCATCTTGATTATCACATCCCCACGAGCAATTAAGGGTGAAGTCTCTGTATTTGACCCGGTTTTGGTGCAACATTCTTTGAACTGAAAAATGTCGGAACTTTGACATCAATCCTTGCGATTGAAGGTTGGAATATATTCTTGACATCTATAGGAAGGTGTACACCAAGTTTCACGGGTTTTGAATCAGCTGATCTAAAGTTACGACGACTCTTGTTTTTTAGATCGTGCTGATTTACCATTCACCCGAGCACTGTTCACAACGAACGCTGTTCATCCGACCTCAACTTCTATGTGTTCTTTTGGTGGATTGAATTTTAGGGGGAAATTTTTATTTGGCTCCTATTCATCCCCCTCTAGTCGTCTTTTCGATCCTTCACGGTGATATTTAAACAAAACATGAGTGCAATTTTAGCTAAGAGTATTCAAATTTTAATCATTTAGATCTACATTTAACAGACTCCATCCTTCCCTCAATTGTGTACATTTATCATCTCACTCCACCCCAAACCCTACCCATCTAAGCTGCCACGCCACAACCCTACTAGCAGCCTTCCCGTCGTCTCGTCAGCGTCACTTCCTCTATCGCCCCTTCCCTCCTCACACCAAGGCATCCCCTCCCCTCCCCGACACCAAACGCAACCCCGCTGGCATATGTTGCCTCCCTCTGCCACATCGTAGCCGTTCCTAGGCGCTATTGTGGGCCACCGATGAGCCCTAACTACCATTGCTTTCGTCTCTTGGCATGTCTGTCAGTGCCGCCCGCCGCCTCCACCACCGCGCTTTACCGCCCAACCTAACTTGACTTCTTGCTCGAGCGTCGTTCGCTCGTCGACTGCCGCCCACTGCCCTCCTCTAACCGGTGAAGCTAGCAGCACAACTGCTACCATCGCACACCGACGGTTTGCCACACCCCTCGGCCTCCTCTATACCCGGGGCTCCGGTGAAACCTAATCTAGGTGAACCTCAAATCTTACTCGTCAGAGTTCCACCGTTGGTTGTTGGAGATGTAAATGTTGAGACAAATCGGATGAATAAAAAAATCAACTACTCCCGAGATGAAGAGATACTCCAGTATTTATGCAACATCATGAAGGCTAAAACAACTTTTTTTCTTTAACAAGAACACAATACCGCCCTAATGACTAATGTACGTACACACACGTACACCCAGTCGCGCACAGTGGTAACTATAGGACGCATCACGCATTCACGACGCACGCACGCACATTGTTCGGCACGTAGCGTACGTAGCCTTGCTAGCTACCAGCGGCTGTCGTCGAAACGGCTCGCCATCACCTCTCGAGCTCCAGGATGTGCCCGCGCTTCTTGTCGATCCTCCTCCTTCTCCCGCACCTCCTCCATGTTGAGCTCGCCGGTTCTCTTGGCGGCCTCGAGCGCACCTCTCCGCCTCGTGCCTCCCACTCTAGCGCCACCGCGGCAAGGGCGCACTCGAGGGACAGCACGCGCTCGTAGAGGCCCTTGATGGCCTCGCAGTCCGAGGCCGCTTCCTTCTTGATCTTCCGCAGCCGTCGGCGGAGCGACACACCACCTTCGTCCAGCACGACGACGCCATCGATCGATGCCCGCGCACAACTAGCTTGCCTGCTAATTGCTAGCTAATTGCTTAGTTAACGAGTGCGCTAGCTGTTCTTGTATGATACAGTTAGGCACGTACGTACCTACGTGTGCCAAGTGCTTGCTGCATGTTGAGTTCAGGACGGAAATTAACGAGTTAAGAGTACCCCGTACGTCGGAGTGCATGTGCGCATGAGAACATGAGCACGTACAATACGTACGGATTGTGTTGTAAAACGTAGTCGTTCACTCACGATCAATCAATAGCATGCCAACGAAATCATAAGAACAAGAACTGGAGCACACACAAAGTAGGAGGGCAAAGTTCTCTCGCTTTATTAGATTGATCTCTTGTACAAGGGGGTGCCCAATATATAGTAGAAGATAGCAAGAGATAGATTCGAATTCGCCCACACATAGAGATAGAGTCTAACCGAATATGGTTACAAAATCTTTTATCTCATAACAGATTGTACCTTTTTAGTATCTCTATTTTTTTCTCTCAGTATTAGTTTAATATATATTTTGGTATATTATAAGGATGATAAAAAATCTCTAAGTTTTGGTGGGACACGGATCACACGATGCTTGTGCAGTACATAGTATTAATCAATGGGTTAACCAAACCCTCCCATCTGTGCAAGATTGAAGGGTAGCTAAAAATGCACAGGCAGCACAGACAAAGTGCCCTTGAGCTTTTCCTGCTCGCAATCTTTTCATCGATCGATCTCAGCCCAGACAAGCTTTTACGCCCACCAAGTAATGTTGTTTTGGAATTTTCGCAGTAGATTGGTACTCGACAACGAATAGGGATTAGCCAAATTGCTCTCAAAAAACACTATTATGGTTGAAAAGTTGGCTATTACTGGTAGCTGTCGGCAGTACTTTTTTTAAGAACATTTTTTTAGAACTAGCTGTAGGCAATACTGATTTTTAAGTCGTAGCCCAATATCAGCAAGAGATCGAATCAACTAGCTAGCAAGTTGATTTGCAATGCATTGATCAGAAAAGTAAGATCCAGCATCGTTCCACTTGCACAGCCACATTGCTCAAAACAACAGCTTTATAGCAAACTAGTATTGCCCACAGTTGTAGTGACTGAAGATAGTTCCTTGTTTTCTATCTTCATTTTAAGAAGTCATTGTGCTTGCATGACTATGTACACTTCCGATGGCCAGTTTTTTTTCAATTATTATTTTCGACTCATCTTGCTTACAAATTAGAGCTCAGTGCCTCTTTAGATCGTAGGATGGCACCACCACTTGTAAAGACTAAACAATGTGCATAATGCACAGCGCAACGCAATGTACAGCGTCTAAGTGCTGAATAGCTTTATCCCAATGACTAACCATTCTAGTCCTGAAACCACAGACCGATCCTTCGTGGCACCACCTGGGATTTTGTGCGTTATTTGGTGACTTACCTTTAAGAAAGTGGCCTGATGTGGATTAAGCGAGGACGACCAGTATATATGTGCATATGTTGGCTTACTGCAGCTTCAGCAACTATTCCAAAGCCAAGGCTCGTTGCCAGATTTGATTGCTCTTGATTTGTAACGGTTGGTGAGGCAAGCTTGACCTTCTTTTTATATAGTTTACCTTGGGGCATAGTATGCAAGGCTACCAAAAAGCCTGTCCGAAAATTTGTGGCTCGCATTTGTCTTAGTTAAGCAAATTCTTTCATATCCAATGGGGTGAGCTGACAATCGACGTACCTTTTTTTTTCAGGCTATTTGGTTCCATGCTGCCATCCAAACTGAGTTTCATGCAGGCCGGCTGGCCTTTTGCTTCTTGTGCTTTACCCACTCATTGTGCATTTGAGTTATGCTTTAGCTATTATAAATAGCTTCCATATCCACTTCAGGCACGAGCTCGTAATTTATTCATTACCAAAATACAGCCCTTTTCCATTTGAAGACTGAAACCTTCAGTGCACAGTAGATTTTTTTTAAATAATATACTTTTTAAAATTAATTGCGGCATTAATACGCGGATTGAAAAATTTGCAAAAATAATACGTCGTCGCGGATGGTTCGTGAAAACAGTGTCGCCAAGCGGTATGGCGAAAATGGTATTTTCGCCATATGGTTTGGCGAAATTAGGTTAATTGCGCAATTTAAAGTGGCTGACAGTTTTTTTGGCCGGGACAACCTATTTTCGCCAAATGGTATGGCGAAAATAGGTTGTTATAAACAAGATGGCGACAACCTTATTTTCGCCATACCATTTGGCGAAAATAGGGGCGGTTTTTTGCTGCCTCGCCCAACTCTGGTTCCATTCGCGTGTAGAAGGGGAAAAAAAAGGGCCGAAGCAAAATTAGGCTAATTGCGCAATTAAGAGGCGTTTGATTTGACAACAGCCAGGACACCCTATTTTCGCTTAACCGTTCGCGAAAATAGGGATTTTCGACAAGGAGAAAAATAGGGAGGAGAGAGAGAGGGGGGCGGGAGAGAGGGGGGGAGAGAAAGAGAGAGAATTCGTGCGAAAATGTTGTAAATAATAAATCCAGTTAATGATAATTCGTGTAGTTAACCGTAGGGTTAATAAATGGAAAAAAATTATATTTGTCTGTGATAATTGAAGTATGATTTTTTGTTATGAATAACACGAATTTATATTTAAATTGGCGAAATGTATGTTGCGCCCCAAAAATTGCAAGATTGCACCTCATTCGCCGGCCGCTCGGGAAATTTTTTTTATAAAAACTATTTGAAAGGAAATTTAATTTTTCTTTCAACTACGGGCGGTAGAATTGTACAGTTCAAAGTGGATACAATTAATTCAGAAAAATTAGTTGTATTTGTATTTCATAATTAACGTAGTGCTTCCCAAAATTATTTGTCAGTTTATTATTTCCGGGAAAAAATGAAATTTCGTTGTTCGTCTTTCGATGTGCGCCAAATCTGAGGACAAATAAAAATCGACATTGATATTTCAAACTGCCTCATGACTCGACATTGATACAATATAGATACGTACCTAGAATTCATAGAACTGAAGTACAACATACGTCCATACATGCCTCAGAGAATTGATAAAACTGGGATACAACACAAGTGAGAATACGATACATTGTATGGACATATTCATCGGTTGACAAAGATGAAAGTCATCTACTGGCGGTAGCGCTTGAGCGTCGAGGTGGAGGTGATATGAAATCGTCGTCGTCGTCATCGTCATCGTCATGTGTATGGTTGGGAGCTAACTCGCCTCTAGTTCTGGTTGGACATCCTCTTCCATTGTTTCTTGAACGGCCTACTGCGGAAGTGCTTGAACGTCGAGGTGGAGGTGACACGAAATCGTCATCATCTTCGTCATCGTCATCCGTATGGTTCGAGCTAGCCCGCCTCTAGTCTTTGGTTGAGCGTCCTCTTCCATTGTTTTTGAATGACTCTTTGTGCAAGTGCTTGAGCGTCGAGGTGGAGGTGACACGAAATCGTCATCGTCATCATCATTTGCATAGTTAGGAGTGAGCCTCCCTCCGATGGTGGTTGAGCGTCCTCTTGAAATTGCTCAGAGCAGCGATCTTGTGTCGATCTCTACCCTGCACTGGATCCGCTACGCCTCTTCTCGCTTGAACCGCATCACGCCACCGCCAAGAGCATGTACATCGCTAAGAATTCTGGAATATATTTGTTCAGCAACTCTTCATCCTCAGGGAATAACTAGCACACGAGCATGCAAAGTAGTGAATTATGTATAAATGGTAAAAAGATTAGTATGGTGAAAAAAATAAGGAATAACTAACCTTAATGTGCTCTGCATACCGATCGGGCAGCATCAGTATCATGTAATATCTTCTAGAGAAACATGTTGTAGAAGGGTGGTCGGCTAGTTCGCACACCCTGAAATACCTTTGACGTCACCATTGCAAGTGCGCCTTCAGGTCGTCGATGGTCGCAAGGTTCAGGCCAGAGGTTGTCATGCTATGCCTCCGTAATGTCGGGCGCCACTCTTGCAATTTGGACAGCACTTTACTCAGGATCTCCTCCTTGAATGGGTCGCCCTTTCCACCACGCGTAACCTTCAACGTGCAATTAAGAGCTCGTTGCTCATATCGGTGTCCACAAAATGCTCGCTAGAGGATCCACCATGGTGAAGAAGTGTGAGTGGACGCTGCGGTTGTGTGCTTGCGGTTTGGCCTTTCATAGACTCGAAGCGGTGGTGTATGGACTACGTGTTGGAATGTAGGATTGAAACATATAGAGGGATAGAAAAATCTTTGGAGTGTCTTTGTCTAGTCGAAATTTGAAAAGGTAGTCGTGCGTGCAATGTTAGGACCGACAAAGCCGATGGTAGCGTGTTGTTAAATCGGTCCGCAAAAGTGATGATCTCGTCTTGTAAAATTGGGGTGAAAAG
This sequence comes from Otatea glauca, assembly GCA_036346275.1. Lineage (NCBI taxonomy): Eukaryota > Viridiplantae > Streptophyta > Magnoliopsida > Poales > Poaceae > Otatea > Otatea glauca. The sequence continues at coordinate 10,834,289 of CM070711.1, read as the reverse complement.
GATTGAAGAGGGATGGAAAATATGCGGAACGCCTTTTGCGTATAACGTGGATGCGAGCACCCTACCAAGGTTCGAAACGCCTGTTCGTAGGGCATTAAACGGTTATATACTACGAAACAGATTACGATAAATGAAACACAACGCGATCATAGCACACTAAATGGTGTGAAATAGTAAATCGTACGTAAGGTAAGGAAGCACGAGACATTTATGTCATGACAACAAAATAAGGTACTACCCCTAACCACCCCCCTAAGCACCCCTACCCCTGCCACGACCTCTCTTTGTCCTACGTGCTGAAGCCGGTGCATCGTCTAGAGGTCGTGTGTGAAGTCTCTTGGGATGCTCGCGCTGCCCGTGTCCGAGGGGTGAACCACGCCACGGGCGGCGCTTCGCGGCGGCAACGCGTAACCGGAGGAGGTGCCGTAGTCCTGCTGCGTCATCTGCGTCGCTGGAGGAGGCTGCGTCGACTGCGTCACTGGAGGGGGCTGCGTGAACTGTGTGCCGGTGAAGAACTGATCCGCCCAAGAGTACTGATCGGCAAAGTAGCCTGACGAGTGAGGCGACGAAGAGAACTGTACTCCAACCTGTGGACAACCTGCAATTAAGGTAGTAACATGTAATCATAATCAGGCGGTACTGATACCAATGCCGACAATTGAATATTGCTTTACTAACCTGGCGTGGGGACCATGGTGGGACCCCGTGGTGCCTGCCAACTGGACCCTCCAGCCACGCCTGGGGCCGGAGGCACAGAGGTGTGGTAGGAGGACTCTGCCTCCACTGCGTGGCGGGGCCGGGCGGTGTGTGTGTGCGAAGGCACGGGTGGCGGCCTGGATGAGGTACCACGGTCAGTCGCGTCCACCTGCCGACAAGAACCGAGCTCCACGATCCGTCGAGTCCCGGCCACCACGCGTCTCCACGCCTCTGTCATCTCGTCCAGTGTGACCGCGACTCCGCCCCGCAGCCTACTCAAAATGCCGTGGCTATGCTCGTGTAAGTCCCTGGCGTGGTCCACCTGCCACGTACGAACGAATCATAAATACAACGACAGTGCAAGGAACACATGACATACCTTACGCAATAAGACTTACCATCGCGTGCATGGCTGCTCTGCTGGCCGGGTACAAATCCGCCACGCCGGGCGTGCGTGCAGGTGGGTGGCTCCTCTACAAGTACGAGGCGAGTACGCGTCCGTGCCACGTACCAGGCTACGTACTGCTGGTAGGAGGAGTCGTCATATGGCGTGTCCTCGTCGACGACGTCCTCTAGTGCTCCAGCCCACTGGGCGAGCCACGGCTCCATCCTCCGTGCCAAGGTCACCATCGTCTTCTGAGGTCCCTGGGTGGAGTACCTGCAAAGAAATACACATTAGTACAAATATAACATAAGCATTTATCATAATTATGTAGCGGGCGAGTAACTCACCAGTGCACTCTCTGTGGCACTCGATCCCCTAAAGGAACAGGGACCAGCTGGCGTAGCCCGAACTGCCTCATCACTCGCTGTGGCGCGTAGTCCTCCACGAAAGAATCAAGATGAGCTTCCTCCTAGTAAGCCGATGCCTTTGGTCCTGTAGCAAAGTGTGGAGACCCCCCGCCCCGGCTCTCTCCACTACACAACGGTCGCTGTAGGGGTCCCAGATCACCTAATCCGCCCTAAGGTGGTCAAACGCCTCCGTGAAGGACTGTACGCTGACCGTACCTGCAGTCCCGCCCACTGGGGCTGCAATTCAAATAAGGTTGGTTATCAGATGCGATTGCAATTAAAACTACATAAGTACTCAGAAGGGCGCATCCGTCGCCTCATTCAAAGGGATCCCATCGTCGGACGGTCGATCGCATCTGCTCCGTACAACTCGGCCGTGTAGTGTCGTGGTTCGACGTAGGGTCGACCAACAGGGAAGCGCTCGAACGACTAGAGCTGAAGAAGAAGAGGCATCCCAGCGAGATTGACGGACTTGCTTTTCTTCACGCACGCGTTGCAAAGGGCGCGGTACGTGGCAGCAAAAACCGCCGAACCCCAGGATACCTGTGGTACGTCCTCGAGCTCAGCATCAGCAATAGCCTGTGCATAGGCTACCCAACGCACATCGACGCTGTCGCCGTGTGTCGACGTGAACATCACGCACCCGAGCAACCAAAGTAGATATGCCTCGAGGTGCCGTGCAACCTGGTAGTCCGTGGGCATCGCAGCCATCCGTTGCACCTGCGACAATTCAACAATTTAACAAGTGAAATATCATGTCAATATTACATAGAAAAAGAATAATAATCGGTGAGTGTATGGACTTAGTGTTGGAATGTAAAAGTACCAACCTCAAACTGGGCCAACCACCTCCTCGATGGGCCGTGCCTCTTGCCGATCCGTATTTCTGGATCAAGGGGCACCACCCCGGCAAACCTCTCCTCCAGGTCCGCCACCCACCCGACAGGAGTCACCGAGGGTCCGACCGGTGTCCCAGCGATCGGCAACCCAGTAAGCATGGCGACGTCCTGCAGGGTCACCGTCAGCTCGCCGATGGGAAGGTGAAAAGTGTGTGTCTCTGGCCTCCAACGGTCGACCAAAGACGCCAGTAGGGAACGGTCGAACGGAAACGCGTCGTGACCGCCTGGACCGTCCTCACCCTCGGCCGCTCGCCGGGCACACCAAGCGTCTGGTGACCCCTCAACCATGCGAACAAGAGGAAGCAAGCCAGCACGTGATAGCCTATGGATGCAAAAAGGGTTGCATTATTTACATATAAGTCATACAACCTAAAATTATGCGAACAATATAACATTTAACGTAGTGCTACTCACCTCGTGTGGGCGTGGGTCAACGCACCATGCCTTCCTAGGCGCTGGTCCGCAGAGGCACCTTGTCGTTGCCTACTGTCGCGTGGACAAACGCACGGTGTTGTCGGTCCAACGCAGAGTCCAGAAGTGACTCGGGGTGCTCCATTCCTGCAAGTAAATAAGCAAATATTTATTACACAAGACATATATTAAACACGTTATACATATAAGTAAAACGCCAGAAGCAACATATGATGAGAACTACATGTGACAAGCGCCCATCTTAAATAATATTACATAACATCCCACAAATATGAATAAGATTTCGTAAATGAGAATACATAAGTAAGATCACATATTTCGATACATAACTGACAGTACACATTACATAAATATGGTCACGTAAATAGGCTTACATAATTCTTTACTGCACTGAAAATACATAATACATAATTCGATACACAACCGATACATATAATAGTCGATGCACAACTAACGGTAAGACACATTACACGTGCTACCGGCATTGGTTTGCCTTATGCCCATACTCACCGCACTCAGAACACCTCCTAACACAGCCACCCACCTCAGATTCATCCATGTCGTTGCGAATGCGCCTACTCTGCAGACGACCAGACTGGCCTTTCGCGCACCTCCGCAAGGTTGCATCCGGTAGACAAATGCGCTCATCTCTGTTAATCCTAGCGAAATCACCGTGTGTACGAAAACCACGGAACTCACCAGACCAGGTATGGACAACATGATCCTTCAAGTAGAAAGGGGATACGTATTGCGATGTGTTCATCCCAATTTGCCCACACACAGCTATCACATGTGAGCAAGGAATATGAAGAAGTCTCGGCTTATTGCAGGTGCATTCGCACCATCCAGTGGCCCCTTGGTCCAGATTAACCTCGTGTGTAATAATTGCTGTATTGGTTCCCAATCCCCCTTTGCACCGAAGAGTCATTTCAAAGCGGTACTCACTAATGCCGAAGCTACGCACCACATGCTGCTGAGCTTTAATGGTTCGTTCCTCCATGTAGGTCATCATCCAGCAACAATATGGTGTTTGCAATGTCGTGGCATGAAGAACAGCCCCCGCATGCCTTTTCTGGAAATAGGCAACAATGCCGTGCAACATGCCTTCCAGGATGGCCACAAGGGGTAGCGGACGGAGGCCTCTTATGACCCAGTTGTAAACCTCGGCTATATTCATTGTCATGACCCCAAACCTGATCAACACATATCGGTTAGTACAACACCCCTATTCGTTCAACCATAATAAATATCACAATTAACTATACTAACTCGGGCGCCACGGTGTCATGGAGCAATGCCCACTTCTCTAAAGGCTCGCCTCTATCCAAAGGCTGAGAAACATTTTATGTTCCTTGACGATCGCTTCCTCACATTAGGAGGATCGAGCTCCCCGAGTGGTGTTAGCCTTTTGGGCGGGCAGTCGTTCGGCGTAGGTGCTTGCTTCTTCATATCTTCGATATGCGCACTTGTGTGCTTATCCAACTCAACAAATAGCGCGTTGAACTTACGTGCTCGATTACGCTTGCATAACCTCTTAAATAGGTTCATCGGTTTCTTACTCTGAATTGCTCAAGAAATTTGCTCCTAAATGTCTCATGCACCACATTACGCGCAAGTCACGCCATGGGAATGGCTCATTAGGATCCTCCTGTAGAGACTTAATTGCCGAAAGAATACCTTTGTGACGATCATGAATGATGCACACGTTGGGCCGATTACCAACTACCCCGAAATTTAGATGTCTGAAAAACCACAGCCAACTATCCCGGTTCTCACCCTCAACAAAAGCAAAGGCCAATGGAAGTATGTGGTTGTTCGCATCAACAGCAATGGCCGTTAGAATCTGCCCCTTGTATTTTCCAGTCAAAAATGTACCATCAACACAAAGCAACGGACGGCAGTACCTGAATGACGCAATGCAAGGACCCATTGCAAAGAACACACGACGAAATTTATAGATCCCGTTAGCATCTGCTTCACTTTCGTTGAAAGCGGTGTATGTGCCGGGGTTCGTTTGCTTCAGGACATCAAGCACACGAGGTAGGTTGCAATACGAAGCCTCGTATGTACCAAACCTCTTCTCTAATGTTTTTTGTTTCGCACACCAGGCCATCGAGTAACTTATCTGGTACTTAAATGTTCTCAAGATTGCTTTCTGAATATACGAACACTCAATGTCCCGCTTCTCAATGATTTCATTGAACATCACACTAGCAATTACAGCTGCATTCAGGTTGCGGTGTTTCACCAGAACATTTTCTAGTCTGCATGTGTGCTCCTCTACTCGGGATACAGTCCAAAACGTCTCGCGTTTCGGCTTGTATGCATGAACTCGGAATTCACATCCATCGTTTCTGCACTTCACTGTGTATCTATCTGGACTGGACAAGACAACCCGAAACTCTCTCTGCTGCGACAATGCCCAAAGCTTCACTGCCAACTTCAATTCAGAATTGTTCGAGAATATTTGATTCAGTCGAATGACATTTGCACCATATTCCCAACGAGACTCATGGCCCCACAAAACTTCCATACCAGATTGGTTTTGCTTGTTCCATTCGTCAGGTATGGGTATGTCCGCTACTCCGGTACTACGAGGCATTTCATCATCATCCTCATCCTCCTTTTCGTTATTTTCGCTGATGTCATCATCACATTCCAACATTTCAGCTTCATCCTCTGCCGCCATACGGTCCACTAACTCCAACTGATCAACAAGTTGCTCGATCTCCTCCCCTTCATCGGCCCAACCTTCTGCGTTTGCTGCATCCCTATTATCTTCCCCCGCCGCTATCTCAACCGGCACCACTTCTTGAACTTGTTCAGCTCTAACCGATGTACTGCTCTCGCCCATATCACTAATATCCACCTCTTCTCTAGGGCAAGCCTGCACCAGCATCACACATTCAAGGCGAGATCCCTTGCACCACCTTAACCATTTCTGCCACAAGTATGTCCGATCTATTTTCTTTAACTCCCAAATAGCCAAATCACTCTTGCTACGTGTGAATAGGATTTCAATGGTAACAGAGTACACAATTGGATCCAGGGAAAAATATTGGGTAAACCAAAATTTTATATCGCGAATGCTAACACTTTCGGAGAACGAGTGCTCAATCATGGTGACCGAAAACTTGCTTAAATCAACACCATTTTGCGTACTTTTTATTTCATCGTCGCCATAATATACCCTAAATTTCACTGGATCCGACATCACTGCGACCATATATACGAAATAAATTTTTAGATCACCACTAACACGTAATTTCACTAACCTAAATTAAAAAACGTTAATTAATTATCTCGCTACGGATACTACAACATTAAAGTACAAATCTAATATCGCTAACCTAAAATACATGCACTGATTAAATTAAATCTAACATTAAAGTACAAATCTAATACCGCTAACCTAAAATAAATACACTGATGAATTTAAATATAACATTACGTACAATATTTTTCTATGCTACTATAAAAAATAAATGTTACACAAAAACAAAATTACCTTTTTTTTTTCTTTTCTTCTTCTTTCTTCTCTCTCCTCCTCTCTCTCCCTCCCTCTCTTCCTCCTCTCTCTCTCACCCCACTCTCCCTCCCGCGCCTCCCCTCTCCTCCCACGCCAGCCTCCCTCTCCTCCTCTCCTCCTCTCTCTCTCTCTCCCTCCCTCCCCCCTCTCTCTTTCTCGTCGCCGACGTCGCCCGAGCTCGCTCTCTCTTTTTTTTCGCCGAAAAACAGACGAGCCTGCGTCGGCACGGGCCAAAAAATGCCCCTATTTTCGCCAAACCGTATGGCGAAAATAGGTGGTCGCCAAACCGTGTGGCGACGACCCTATTTTCGCCATACGGTTTGGCGAAAATAGGGTGTCCTGACGATTATTTCGGTCAGCCGTTGCTAATCGCGCATTTAGCCTAATTTCGCCAAACCATATGGCGAAAATACCATTTTCGCCAAACCAGTTGGCGATTACCTGGTTTTCGCCGAACCATCTGGCGACGACGTATTATTTTTGCAAATTTTTCAATCCACGTATTAATGCCGCAATTAATTTTAAAAAATGTATTATTTAAAAAAAAATCGTGCACAGTAAGAATGGTTTCCAATATACAGTTCGTGTAATGGTAGGAATTCTAGGTATTTATTTCTCTTCTACATGCATGTTCTTTAAGTCGATTTGATTCATCATTGTAAAACCAGGGGTAATGTTTCTGTCTTGCAGGAAATGCTGCTTCTATGTTCCTCTATGCAGCACCTATGTAAACATCATACCCAAGACTACTATGCATGATCAGAAATTAATACAATATATGCGATCTGGCTTATCAGTTATCACTATGCTTTGCAACTTATGTTTCACAGATTGACACTTAGAAGGGTGATAAACAAGTCCAATGTAGAGGAGTTCTCGAGCTTTGTTCAACTGCCTCTTGTACACTTGGTAAGTTGGTATGGCCTTCCTGTGGTGAGCTCTGGATGGGAGAAATTTCCAGTGTCTACAATCAATGGACTGGGCATACTGCTTGAGATGACATTCATCAGCATAAACGTATGGTTTGCACCCAGAGAGAAAAAAAAGCAAGTTTTATAAGGAAGCCATTCATATATGAACCGTTTAACGACGTTAACAGAGTATCGTTTTTGCAGAAGTTTGTCTTGCATATGGTGTTTCCCGTTCTGACTTTCTTTGGCTTGACGTCGTTTTTCTAAGAGTTCTTTTACGGTGCACTAATTCAATATGGATCATTCATTCTTTTCGATTCAATGGACCAGATTAATTATTGTTTATTTATACTTTCTCTTGTAGTAAAATAGTAAGAATATCTTCAACAAATCAACGATCAGATCTGATTTTTACTACGCATCATATACTACCAGTATAATGCTTCATGAAATTTCTCTTTTCTAAAGCTTTATATTCCATACGCACCGTATCGCAAAGTTTTTGTTGGTAGTTTTGGTCTAGTGGCTTCCATATCGATGATGTACAGCTCGCCAACGGTAGCTGCAGAATCTGTCATACTCATATATACTGCCTTCACAAACATGAAATACATAGACCAAAGGTCCAAATAGCACTTCATGATGAATAAACCTTGTAATAATCTTACAATGATTCAGTAAGTAAGACACCTCATGTACACATGCTTCACAAGGTACCCGATAAAAAAGAGACACATCAGAACCAGTCATCCAGATGTTGGAACCGTGTACAAGTAGCACTTGTTTTTGAACAAACGTAGTTCAGTAATCTAAGCATTTCTTGAACCAATTGCAGAAGCAAGTTATAATGACGAAAAGCGTGGAGTTCTTGCCTTTCTACCTGTCGTTGTTTTCCTTCCTGTCCAGTGCTCTCTGGATGATATATGAGCTCATTGGGAGGGATCTTTTCATCGCAGTCAGTAGAGGATTTGATTTTTTCAATAAAATGGAGCTGTAGATTACATGCTAGCAAATCCTTTTTTTTTGTCTGCTTTACTCAGTCACCAAACTTTATCGGTTGTCCAATGGGTACGCTACAGTTGGTTCTGTACTGCATTTACAGGAAAAGCGATGAAGCAACTGAAAAGTTTCATGACATTGATCAGGAAAATGGTCTGAAAGTAGTAACCATGCATGCATCAGACGATCACTGGAAAGAAGCGACTAGCGAGGCTCAGAATGTGTTTTTGTGAATTCAGTCGGATCTTTCCCCTTTCTGTTGTCTCAGCAAGCCAAAGTTGCCTTCAGAATATGTTAACAGGATCCTGTGATATCGATGGCTCACGGATCACAATTTTTCAGATCACAGGCAAACCTCTCTCTCTCTTCTCTAAACTCTTGAATTAATATACGTAGATACATGATCATACCTAGTCAAACAGACTTAAATTTATGGATGGGCATGTGGCCTAATGGTGAGAGGTAACTAACCGTGTTCGATCCTTAAGATCGACGCGGCATACTCAGTTTATTTAGAGTACATACATGCGTGTACATTCAGTAGGAATTAAAGCGTATGCCGCGTTCTGTGAGACCTGGAGTCTCTGTAAAATTTTCTAGCGTATGTAGTGGACGCAGACATATGTACGTGTATAGTGTGATTGGGGTGTGTCTGGCGTATGTTCTTCTAGTACTCTAAAAAGAAAAAAAATCAGACTTAAATTTGTGCAAGCTTGTGTAAAGAGAGGGTGTAACGGGAACGGGGTAGCTCATAAATTAGCACAATTAGCTAGGAGAAACGTGCATTGTACTGTTTGGTGGACATATGCACCGACTTGTATTAGGCAACTACGTACTCCTACATGATTGTAATGACTTTCGTGTCTAATCATAGGAGTAGTTGATCTTGTGGGTCCCATCCCTTTTACTTTTATTTTCTGACTGGGTGCCACGTTGGCACACAAATGGCAATACCGGCTAATATTTGATCCTAGTCAGCGCCACGTACATAGAACCAAAACCGGGGCGGATTATGGGTAAGGGGTTATTAGGGTTTGAGAGAAGATATTCATAACCATATTCGGTTAGACTCTATCTGATATATGTGGATGAATCCGAACTCATTTCTTGCCAGTTTCTTTATATATTGGGCATTCCCTTGTACAATAGATCCATCTTATAAAACGCGAGAACTTTGCCCCCTACTTTATATCTACTCCCGTTCTTCCTTTTATGATTTCGTTGGCGTGCTATTGATTGATCGCGGATAAACGACTACGTTTTACAACACGTTATTAGCATGAAGCTCTACCGAGGCTGATTGAAATCGTCTACCTGCGATAATCTACACAGCATCGACATCATCCTGCTACACGCGATCATCCTACGTCAAGCCCTACGTAAGCTAATCGCGTTTTTCGCAAATCCTCGATCCTGCATATCATTCTTTTACATGTCAATCTGTTCATACCAAAATTGCGAAATTTGACCTACTGTTCATCTAAAAAAATTTGGCCCCGGTGTCGCCCACAGCGAAGTGGCCTCGCACCGCAGCGCCGCTGCAGCCCGGTCGCCATCCGCCCGTAGTAGGATCGCCGCGCTGCTGCAGCTCGGTCGCCGTCCACCCGTAGATTGGACTACCACGCCAGCCGCACCGGCCGTCGCCACCGCGTCGCCCGTTCGGCTATGCCGCCATGGCCGCGAGATTCCCGCCACCGTCCACGATCTCGGTGCCGCCGCCGCCGTTCTTTGCGAACCCCGCGCCACCGTCGGCGATCGCACCGCAGCGTGCCCCACCACCGGTCGTCGTGATGGGTGGAACTCGCGTCGCCTCGGCTTCCGCGACCTCCGCCGCCTCGGCTTCCCGTGGCAACCTTCGCCGCCACGCCGTGCGTTCTGTTGCCGCAGCGATCGACCGCCGCCCGAGTCGAGTGCGCGCTCCGTCGCCCGTAGTGACAGGCCGCCTTCGCCCGCCGACGCCGTCGCCTATAGCGACACCCACGAAGCATTGTGCTAGGGTTAGCATGCGCCTGAGCGCCTAACGCGGGCCGACTCGCGCCACGCGGGCCGCCGCGCCATGCTGGCCGTTGAGCGCCGTTGGCGGGACTTGCACCATAGAGGGCCTTCGCGTATGGGCCAGCCGTACGACCCGTCTTTCTTGAAGAAAAAGATTTCAGAATTAATTAAAGAAAAATCTAAAAATTGATAATAAATACTAGAAATTAATTTTCTAAGTATATGGATTTCCGTAAATTTGGAAAATTTATATTTAGCACATCTCTGGAAGTTCCATACTCTGGGTTTTATTTTCTAGATTTATGTCATATTTATTATGTGCTAGAATTTATTTTCTGTTATTTAAGTAATTCTGAAAATTGCTTGGAAAATTAGCAGAAAATGCTAGAAAATTATGAAAAATTATGTATGACCCATTTATGTGTGTCATGTTGTTGGATTCATTTTCCTTAACATTGTTCCATGTTAATATGTGTTGGGATTCATTTTTCTATCATTAAGTAATTTTGCAAATTGCTTAATCATTAACAGAAAATTATGAAAAATGATAGGAAAATTTCATATAGCATATTGAATGCTCCATAGCTAACCTAGCATAATTCAATATTGATATATATTGAAATTTATTTTTCTGTTACACGGTCATTCTGAAAATTGCTGAATAATTAGCAAAAAACTATGAAAATTGCTAGGAAAATTCTGAAAAATGTTAGATACTTATCTACTGAATAGATATAGACTAAGCTTTACTGATTGAATAGTGAGCATGCAATATAATGATTTTACCAGTAGTAAAAGTCATTTTGCATAAATAGAAATAGGATATGTTGGACATCTCAAAGAAAGAATTTATCAAGCTTGCCCTGAATGGCAACAATTACCTTACCCGATCAATGAATACTAAGATTAATCTGATAGTTCGATCTTTTGGAGCTACTGTTTTCCCAGCTTGAAGCTGGTACCCCTGCTCTTCCCGAAGCTGTTAGATGTACGACTTTGCACCTCCTGAGGCACCATCTACATACAGACCTGAAGGCCGAATAGTTGATGGAAGATGACCAGCTGGTACTTCTGGATTCCCTGAAGGAAAAATATTTATCAAGCAAAGATCCATTATGTTGCCAAAAGTACAACGCGAATGGATCCTCCTGCGCTTTCAAGATTTTAAAGGCTGTGGCAACATATAATTTTTATCATACACAAGCTTGTCATTGATCTAATATTATGTAACCAGAAAGTTACTAATGCTAAAAAGATCGATAAGATATTGTGCACATTCCACCCCAATAAGAGGATATCACTGAATATAGATCGCCGCCAAGTACCAGAAGTACTTCGAGCTTATATGCATTTTGCTAGAAGCAGAAAAGCATGATGAACTCCTGGTGAAGAATCATCATGTACTTCTTAATGGGAGTTTTGCAATGTCCGAAGCACATGCAAATGCTCAACAGGCTAGCAATAGCTAAAGCCGCAGAAAGGGCCAATGAAATATAAGGGATAAGTGGAAGAATGATAAATCAAATAGGGGAAAAGGCAATTCATAGTGGAAAAGTAAAGGTAAAGGGCCAGAGGCTTTCAGAAGTAATGCTGCAAACTCTGAATAACCCTGCTTTATGTATGGATACACTAACCATTGGTCATGCAACTATCACATCCCGAAGCATGTAGTAGACCTTTACATGCAATCCACTGGAAAACTAAATAAGACCCAGGGAAATAATATTAAGTCATACTTCACCGTTCAACCTGTTGTTGATACGGATGTTAAGAACTGTGATGATATAATTTTTTAAATTATTGAGTTCGAGGAGTCCCAGGAGGGCACCTACATCTCATATGGAGACCTGGATTAGCCTCCTAAAAATCCTAAAGTGATACCTGTAGGACCAAATGGATTTTTCATCTGGAAGAGAAATGAAATACCCAGGTGGTGAGATATAAAGCGAGGCTTGTAGCACAAGGGTTCACGTAGAGACCCGACATCGATTACGATAAAATATATTCTCCTGTAAAGAGTGGAATAACGTTTCGAAATTTAATATTAATGACAGCAAGCTTAAACTTATCAATGCAGTTTATGGATGAAGTGATCTCATATATATGGGTCACTGGATACGGATATTTACATAAGAATCCCTTAAGGAGTTACAATTCCGAATCCTAATAATTGCAACATGCATAGCGTCAAACTAAAGAGATCGCTATACGAATTAAAACAGTCGGAGAGAATGTGGTATAACCGACTTAGTGAGTTCCTCCTGAAGAAGGAATATTGCCCCTGTGTGTTCACAAAGAAATCCCAGAATGGATTATGTATCATCTCAGTTATATATCGATGATCTGAATATCATCGGAACTACAGAGGAGATAGAGGAAGCAAGTGCTTACCTCACGACGGAGTTTTGAGATGAAAGATTTGGGTAAAACTAAATATTTCTTAAGCCTATAGCTAGAGCATTTTCTCAGAAGGATTTTTTTTTGTACATCAGTCTTCTATACCAAGAAGGTATTGGAAAGGTTTAATATGGATAAATCATATCTATTAAAAAAAACCCATGGTCGTAAGATCCCTTGAAGCGGATAAAGACTCTTTTCAGACTAAGGATGGAAAATGAGAAAGTCTTATGACCTGAAGTCCCATACTGATGTATCTTGCGAATTGCACAAGGTCTGATATTGCATTCGCAATAAATTTGCTAGTAAGACACAGTGCAGCTCCAACCAGAAGACATTAGGCTGGTGTCAAGACTTTACTCAAATACCTCCAAGGTACTCAAGATCTTGGATTGTTTTTCCAGAAGAACCAAGAATTAACTATGGTGGAATATATGGATGTTGGCTATCTGTCTGATCCTCACAGTGCCAAATCTAAGACTGGTTTTGTATTTCTCTGCGGTAGTATAGCCGTTTATTGGCAGTCTTTTAAGCAGACCTTGGTAGCTACTTCTACCAACCACTCACAGATTATAGCTTTATATGAAGCCTCACGTGAATGTGTTTGGCTGAGACGTGTGATTAACCATATCCAGAAGTCATGTAGTCTTAACACCGTCGATACTCCCACAATTATCATGAAGATAATACTGCTTGTGTTATACAAATGCAAATGGGTTATGTGAAAAGCAATATCACAAAGCATATTGCTCCTAAGTTTTCCTATTTTTACGAACTTCAGAAGAACGGTGAGGCAAAGATTTTGCAAACTAAGTTAGGTGAAAATCTTGCAGATTTATTCACTAAGTCCTTGCCAAAATATACATTCCAAAGATGTGTTAATGGTTTTGGAATGAGACGATTTAAAGATATGCAAAGTTCAGGAGGAGTAAATCCCTGAACTATGACTCTTTGTATGATCCAGAAGGTCATATTTTAAATTCTGAAGATTATAAGTTGTACTCTTTTTCCCTTAGTGAGTTTTCCTGAAGTTTTCTCACATGAAGGTTTTTAATGAGACAACTAGTGTAACACGGAGTGCGAGTGCAATGTACTCTTTTCTCCATCCCTTTTTTTCCACTGGCTTTTTTGGAGGAGTTTTTAATGAGACATGTGCATTACGCAGTATTCGTCCAAGTGGGAGTGTTATGAGATAAGATATTTGTAATCGTATTCGGTTAGACTATATCTCTTATGTGTGGGCGAGTCCGAACTCATCTCTTGCCAGTTTCTCTATATATTGGGCACCCCCTTGTACAAGAGATCCATCTAATAAAACAAGAGAACTTTCCAACCTAGTTTATGTGTGCTCCCGTTCTTCCTTTTGTGATTTCGTTGGCGTGCTATTGATTGATCGCTGGTGAACGACTACGTTTTACAACAATTAGATCCGGTATTAACATATTTTATATGATTTCTAATGGCATCGGGGTTAGAGGTGAAAACTAGACTCCGGAAATAAGTTAAGGGGCCAAAAGTGATTTTTTTTTCTTTAATCAAAAAGCTCTCTTTCCCATGTGAAAAGACTAAAATGCATATATGCTTAGTCTTTGTCTTACACTCCAACAAGGCTTTCTGACTAGCCATCATCTAGATATTTTTCCTAGAAAATAGTAAAAAATTAATAAGACCCTTTGATGACTTTAAGATTCATGCAAACCCTAAGACTAAGCTCCGTTTGCAGACACAAACTTTCAAGTAGGTCTGAGATTGCGACAATACTCAACCTGATGGATGGCTCCATCTTAATTTGCTCATGGTTGCAGGTAGAAAACGTTGCCGGCATCGAACCACTAGTTGCGCCCCGCCTCCACCGCCGCACTCCTGTAAATCTACGGCAGCGTGGATACTTCTGGCCAGCCCTCCACCAAGCCACCTCCCCTCCAATGCATGGCGTCACCTCTCACCATCCCCCCCTCCACACCCGTGCCACCACCGCTGATCCATTTGCCTCTCACCGAATTAGCCGCTTCCTCACGGAGACCACAGTCCCAACATAAATAAAAAATAGATAGTAATTACTTACCCTTTCACCTATTTTAATATTTATACAACTTGTATTAAGAAGAAAATCATTGAAGTACTGTTTCAAATTTTTTTTACCCCACCAAAGCCCGTCGAGTCCAACAAAAGGGAGGACCAAATCGCATAGCTGCTGGACTCCAGGAGAAGATGCTTTCCACCATTTGAACAATTGAATTACCATACACTACTACAAAAGGATTTATATTAGACTTCTCATCACTGACGGTTTTTAAAAACCGGTTTTTTGAAGAAACAGTCTGTGATGATGTGTCATCGCAGACGGTTTTTTGCAAAAACAGTCAGCGATAAGTCTTGGGCTATGCAAGTCATGGTAAAATTGGAGACTTAGCTCAATTTGGGCTATGCAAGTCATGGTAAATTTGGGTATTCATTTCTATTCGAGTCTGCTTCTCACATATGTTGAAGTGTGTTGACTAAAATCCTTTATTGTATTATGTTCATTACATCTTAATATAGTATTTTCATTACATTATACAACTTTAGACAGTACCTTGAATAATAAGTCATATTGTTCTATATTTTTATGTAATCTTTTGTTTCAGAGGGCATGTTATCTAGTGTGATAAGGGTATATCACAGACGGTTCTAGGCTGAACCGTTTGTAATTAGCTCTCATCACAAACTTTTTTAGGATAGAACTGTCTGCGATGTTAATTTTTACAGACGGTTCAAAAACCGTCTATAATGACTTATTATGATCACTAACATTTTAATACAGACAAAACCGTTTATGATATACGGTTGTCCAACGTTGAAACCTCCTACCGATCTATCCATCGGTTGCCCAGTAGTGAAACCTCCTACCGATCTATCCATCTACCTTGCATGATTATGCCTACGCATATTACTGTCGATCGCTTGCGCGCGCACGGCTCTCCGGCCAGATTCATGCACCCGGCCGGCCGGCTTAATTCCCGCGCGCTGCTGACATCTGCTTCTCGCACGCATGTCACCTTTCCGGTGAACGCACTCCTCCCCTACCACTGGCGCCATTGTTGTCTCTTGCAAGCGCACGACACGCACATACGCACACACGCACATGGACGTTATCTAGAGCACCACGTACGTTCAGGGTTTAAAATGCCGACGAAAACCGGCGACCGTGCCGAGCCGGTTCAGCAATTAAAACCGTTCGGAAAACCGGTCAGATGAATAGTAAATTTAAAAAAATTGAAGAAATATATCAAAAAGTGTCAAAATTTTTTGAAAATTTTTGTGCACGGTCCTGAGGCAATCCTAATGATTCTGTAAAATTTCATATTATTATCGAATCACGACATTTTTAAAAATTACAGCGGTAATCTTATCGTCACAATATATGCTCTTCAGCTTTTTATTTTCTAGGAGTACAAAATGAAGTCTAATATTTCTTAAACTTTTTGTGATGTTATAACGTAATTAAAATGATTATGTAAAATTTTCAGATGATGATCGATATGTGTATTTTTCAAAAATTCGAAAGTGCTATTATCATTTATATGCTATTCTGTTTTGATTTTATATAAGTACTAAATGAAGTCTAATATTTCTTAAAATTTTATTACATGATCCTTTGGAAATTTTTATGGTTACATTAAAATTTCATAACATAAAAATTCATTTAAATATTTATAAAAATCTGACAATGTCTTTGTTCCTTTTCATTAATTTCTGTTTTAGATTTTTTAGAAGTAACAAATGATTTCAAAAATTGATTAAATTTATCTGAGGTGTTTTATAGATTAATTGGGATTTTTTTGTAATTTTTTAAAAAAAATTTGCATTTTTTTCAATTTTTTTTGCATTTTCACAATTTTTCCTTCTGTCGTTGGTTTTCGACGAAAACCGAGCGGTTTTCGACGAAAACCGACCGAATTTCGACCTTTTCGACCGGCTTTTGATTTTTTTTGAATCAGTTTGACCACGTGTTTGACTTGCGCAAACCGACCGGTTTTTACCGAATTTCGGTCGGTTTTCGCGAAAAACCGGTGCCGAGCAAGTAGCGATTTCCGAACTCGAAACGAAATTGTAAACCCTACGTACGTTAGCTAGCTCATGGTTAGCCAGAGTTTCAAATTTCGTTTTTGGTTCACATCTCGGAGGTGGGCGAAATCTAAAATTTCAACGAAATATCAGAACTTCGGACAAAATCCAGTCAAAATTCAAAAAGAAAATTTGAAATCTGGAATTTTTGAACTGAAATTCGGCCGAAATTACCGAAATTTCGCTGAGAAATGTTGAAATTTTGGCGAAATTCAATCGAGCGAAAAATAGTTGAAACGATATTAAACATTTTTGATTTTTTTTGGATGGTCCTGACACATCACTAATTTCCCATAAAAATTTTAGATGACGATTAAGCCTGAGAATTTTTTTAAAATTCTAACAGTGTCACTGTCCTGATAAATTAAAGGCTGACTACAAAATTTCAACTAAATGAAAAATAGTACAAACCATGTTAGAACTTTTTAAAAAAAATTGTGGATGGTTCTGAAGCATCAATAATGTTTACATATAATTTTCAAATGATTATCAAGCCTGAGGAATTTTTAAAAATTAGGATAGTGCTATTGAAGGCTAATCGATAAATTTCAACCGAATTAAAAATGGTAAAAACCACATTATACTTTTTTTGAAAATTTTTGGATAGTCCTGAAGAATCAATAATATTCCCATTAAATTATCATATGATGATCAAGCTTGAGGAATTTTAAAAAATTGTCACAGTGCTACTGTCCTGATAAAAGCCTGATGATCAATAGATAGATTTGATTGAGCAACTAAAAGAGAGTTAAAATTGTTGAAACTTTTAGAGAGGAGTTCTAATGCAATTCTTAAGATTTCATAAAACTTTTGGATCATGAACACACTCCAATAAATTTAGAAAATTCTTACAATGGTATTGTACCATTTGTGTTCCTTGTGTTTTTTATTTTTGAAAGATAACAAATGAAGTTCAATGCATCCATAGATTTGATTGAGCAAACAAAAAAGTTTAAATTTTTTTAAAATTTTAGAGAAGGGTTCTAAGACAATTATTAAGCTCTCATAAAAATTTTGGATCATGAAAACACTCGACAAAATTTATATTCTCTCAAGTTTTCACTTTCAAATTTATATTCGTTAGGCTTGGTTTATCTAAGTAGTTTTCCATGAGAAACATGCGTACTTGATCAACATAGGTACTGACCGTGTTCACAATGCTTCTTCCTTGGTCGAACATTTTACAGCTCATCTGCATCAAGGAAAGGAACTCAAATATCCGAGACTCTTAGGGTATTTTATGTGTAAATATTTAGTAGTTTGCATTCAAACAGATAGGAAATATAGATAAATAGTTACATAATTTTTTTCATATTTTTTTCAATATTTTCTAGCCACTGGGGATCATTTCACGGGGGGTTGAAAAGGCTGAAATTTCGGTCAATTTTGTCAAAATATTAGTCATTTTGGCCGAAATTTCAGTTTTGTTGACCTCAAAAACACTAGATTTTAAATTTAGTTTTTGGATTTTGGCCGCCCCTAGGATGTGGTCCAAAAGCAAAATTTGAAACCTTGTTCTGAGAAAACTAGCTTCTAAGTTAACCAGAACCATTTGGCTATCTATTTGTGAGGCCCGAGTTATAACAGTTCAGATTAAAAGAAAGAGTCAATATCAAGCACAATATAAATGAACTAAAATTCAAAATAAAAAATAAGAAAAATACCAATTTGGCTTCTATACGATTTCCAAAGTAAATCCATAAATAACTAAATTTTAGAACAATAATTAAATAAAAATTAGCAAATTAAAAAGAAGTCTATGTCAAGTACAAGCCAAATTAACTAAAATTCAGAATGAAAAACAAAACAAAATTATAAATTTGATTTCCAAAGCAAACCCTAAAAATAAAATTTGAAATAATAATAAATGGAAATATAATTTTTCATGTGAATTCCATCCTAAAACTAAAAAAAATCCACCCCAAGTATGATAAAAAAAGAAAATTCGGAATAATAATTAAATAAAAATTAGCAAGTTAAAACAAACAGTCATGTCAAGTACAACTCAGATTAACTAAAATTAGAGTTAAAAATAAAATAAAATAATTAATTTGATTTCCATATGAATTCCAAAGTAAGCCCTAAAATTAAAATTTAGTATAGTAATAAATGAAAATATAAATTTTCTTATGAATTCCATCCTACAACTGAAAAAAATCAGAATAAATATTAAAGGATGATTAGAGATTTGATTTGTATGACTTCTAAAGTAACATCCATAAATAACAAAAATTTGGAATAATAATTACACAGTTCGTCTAAGTTTATATGATCTTTTTTTCGCTTGGCACATAGACTAAGGTGATATTGAAAATGATTAAACAATCCCTAATTATTATCTATAAGCACTATATTCAGTGCATCTATGTAGAGGATATAAAGTAAAACTAGATATTTACTAAGGGTACAGAGGAAAAACCATATTAATTTTGTATTAGAATATAAAATACGGCCTATATTTATGGAAAAGATCATTAAAAATACACCATATATATTTTTTTACGGAGTGAGTCTATGTCAAGTACAACTCAAATTAAGTAAAATTAGAAATTTGATTTCCTTACGAATTCCAGCCTAAAACCAAAAAACCCATCCAAAGTATGATTAAAAATATATAAATTAGGAATAAGTTAGAGGATGATTAGAAATTTGATTTGTATGTGGATGCTAAATTCCAAAAATGTTAATTTTTTTAATAAGATCTCTTATCTATACTAATTATAAACTATGAGGAAAATTTCCCATTAATCGAGAAAAGCAAAAGATTTAGCGTGTATCTAACAAGTCCAAGTTATAGCAACTATCAAGCACAATCCATATTAATAGATCCAAATGACTTTATCTAAAATGCTAACCATAATAGATGCACGGATTGCCGTACACATGCATAAAACCTAATGCATGCAAGCATTCATGCACATACAAATATGCAATATGATGATCTCAAGAGCAAGAACCACTCGGAGATGCATCCATGAAAGGAATAGAAGAAGCACTAGTACACTATTTTACCAAAAAGGGATGCCACTGAAAGCTACCAGCACATGCATGCGTAACATCCCAAAAAATTTAAAATAGATAAAATAAAAATTTAAGTTTCTTAAATATGATTTATTTTTGAATTTCACCCTTTCTGAATTTTTCCTGGATTTTGGTCTTTAAGAAAATCAAATTTCTTGATTTAAAATCTGTTTTCCAAATAATGAAAAACAAAATAATTTAAGATAAAAAATCCAGAGATAATATATTTAAATCTATATATAAATCCATAACCTTCCCAAAAAAATTTAGAAATATTTGAAAACATTAAAAAACTTAATAAAATCATTTACTTTGGTTAATATCCTCTTTTCTAAAATGTGAAAGCCAAATTATATAAAGATAAAATCAGGAGAAAATATAAATAAATCCTAAACTTCCTCCAGTGTAACTCATAAAAATTTCAAAGGAGTTTGAACACATATAAAGCCTCAAATAAACCAAAAGTAGTGTATGTAGACTATGAACAGCAACCATGTCAGAATTAATTAAATTTGTACAAACATTATATCCCTCCTAAATTTTATGAAATCACATAAAGTATTATATAGACACATATAAAAAGTTTTAAAAATAAATAAGCTAGTTTGATGTATTTATAAAATCGAAAATACAAGCAAATTAAAAATAGATCAGACAATACCAGAATGTTATAGAATTATCTAAGTTTGATCATGCTCTGAAAATTCTATGGTAGAATCTTTATACCACAAGAATAATCTATAAAAAGTTTCAAAATAATTTCACTTAAATTGATACCTAAGAAATATAAAAATCAGAAAACAAAATTTTGGTACAGCCAACTTGTTAGAATTTTATAAATTTCCATAGATAATATATTTAGACGAAATGTCTACAGTAGGATATAGATTACCTCCAGATCACGCATAAAAAGTTTCAAAAAACTTTTGACTATGAATAGTACCTCAATTAATTGCATGAACCCTAATCTGTCTAGGGAACTGAAACCCAGTTCCATCTTTTGTTCACTGCCAAGTAGGTCCTAATCTCTGTTCCTTTGGCTCACTTGGCAGTGTCTCAGCCCCATTCCTTGTCCTTGCTGACCCCACTTGCCAGAGACACCAGTCCTCCTTCTTCACAGCAGAACCCACCCAGCCACTTCCATTCCTCTCTATTCTCAGTCAAGACCGAAGGACCTTGTATCAATCCACCGCAACCGACCTCACCTTGCGCCATATACTGCCAAGGCACAACACCTGAGCTCGGCACTGCAACCCCCATGCCCTGCACCGCCCACCCGCGTCGTCATTCACACTGGAGCTCGCGGCCACAGTCACACTGCCCCCTCATCTATAAGAAGCCCAAGCTTTGCCCGAATGCTGCCACGATGGGGATTTGGCCTCAATTTCGCTGCCATGGCAATGCAAATTGCGGTGTCGACCTTTACCAACATCGTGTGAACCTAGACCCATTTCCTGCACCGCCATCACCTCGGCCGCCAGCCGAACTATGGCTTCAAACCCTGTGCCACCGCATCATCCCTACCCAACCATTGCAATGTCAAGGTAAAACCGATCAAATCTTTGCCTCTCTTCTTTCTCAATCCAAGCCAACTATCTTTGACTGCACTTAGTGCCGGATATAGCCAAATGCACCGTCCAGTCCCTATCACTGCCATACCCTGCTCAGGCCATGCCCTGCCATCTCAATTCCCTACAACCCCCATGTCCGAGCTGTCGTTCGCACCACTGCCTCCTCGGTCGCTGTAGGAATTGCGGTGCAACATCGGTGGTCTCCGTCTATAAAAGGGAAGCCAAGCCTTGCAATACTTCCCACACCATCTCCACCCTCCATTGCCCATGGCCGTGCTCAATTATTTCCCGATTGCGCCCTAAATTCCCATTATCGAGAAAGGGAGGATCCAAATTGAGCCATACTAGTGATCAATTTTCCAATTAATCGCGTTGGCAGCATCCTCATCTAACCCCAATCACTATGACCTGCTTGGTTGGAGCTCTTTTTTTCCAGCAAGCTCTGCCATCGTGCACCATCTTCTCCAAGTCCGGCGCATGGTGGTGGCTCTCCTTAGCCATTCCCCCGCCGCTTCCAAAGAGTAAAATGAGTTTCCCCAGGATCACTGATGCTCATGCCATCCTTACCCAAGCTTAATTACACCCTCTCTTTCCTCTCCGGTCGGTGGCCATGTGCATCTCAGCACCTCACTGGTGGCAGCTCGTTCTGGTGGTCATAGATCGCCACCAAGACTTGCCCTAGGTGTGCCATGTTCCCCTGGTGCTTCCCGAGCAAACGGCTGCCCACCTCCAGCCTTGCTCGCCGCCGACGAGGTTCCCCTGGAATGCCTCTGTTTTGAGTTGCTGCATAGTAGGGCCAAGATGTCAGTCGGCGTGCGATAGAGCCCATTCAAAACGGTGAAATACGCTTCCTCTATTTAGAAGACATATTTTTCCAATTTCCAGCCTTTTCCAAACTGACCACCATTCAAACATTTATATCTTTTGCATTTTAGCTCAGAATACAGTGAAAACAAATTCCTAAATTCACCTAAAATCATGAGTTTTTAGAATATTTAAAAATATTTAATTTTTAATCTCATTTTGAATTATTTGAATTAAGATTTGAATAAAACCCTAATATGGGCACTATTTGAAGTATGAAAACCATTGTCGGGACCCGAATTTGCAAATCCGGACCCTCTGTGTATACCGCACTAGTCCAGGATCACGCTAGTGCACACAGGCTCAACATAGATGCTATCATAGTCACACACAATAAATATAGCATAAACTTCATTAATTAATAATAACTGTTGTCTTACATGAATAATGCCTCACAGGGCTTAAAAAGAGTATCAATGAGAAGCAATGAAATAGAATAAACGCAGTTGGCGCTCCATTCGCCACGTGCAACCGACGAGGCTCGGACCCTAAGCATTCGTGATCCAAATAATCCTCATCCATGATCGGCGTAGATTCTTCCTCTTCAAGTTGTTGTTGATGGGGTGAGTACATAAAGCACTCAACAAGTTGTGCAAAATAATGCAAGTCTAATATTCTATATGTTTGGCTTAATCCAAAGGAATGGCTAGTAAGGGTATTTTTGCAATAAAGCAAAGATTTAACAAGAATACAATAAATAGATTGGAAAGCAAGAAACAAATACAGAATTAATAAATTCAGATTTCAAATACACCAAGTTTCCAATCCTAAATTAATTTTCCACTTTCCATGGCACCTTGCCATCCCAACAAGTTTTTGTTTAACAAAAGTCTAACCCTTAATCTGTAATTCCGAGCATTGCCCAATACCGTGAGCACGGCTATTCAATAGATTGTACACTCTGCAGAGGTTATGCACTTTACCCACACGATACAACCAAACACCACCAAGGCGAGTGATCATAACAAAGCCTTTACAATGCTACACCTAGACCAAGATCGCCGCTAAGGTTTCAACATCAAGGGTTAAACCACCACAACAGGCCCCCTCTTGCGCCATGTGAGTTAAACCGTAACCCGACTCACTATTCACCACGACAAGATCAAATCTAGGTTTCACAAATTATTCACTAGGTCAGTCCCATTCCGGACATGTGGTTGCAAGAGAGACTCAGTCAAAGGCTTGCAAGGTTAAGTCCTTAAGGTGATTAAGGCAAGACTTCCACATACCCTTGCCAAACTCGCCCACCTTGGCACACCGCCTTGCCACTTGCCTCAATCTAAAATCATTACCACCCCAGCTTGATTACCAAGCACCACATGCCATCAACATTTCAATCCCGATGTGTGACCTCCTCGCCACGACAACTTGATATCATTGTGTGACAACACATGACACACCAATTCATAAACATTGTTCCATATTCCATTAGTCAAGATTAAGTATCGACATTCGGACACATGTGATGACGTGGCATGGCTAAGCAATCTATGACGATCTAACTAGCCCATGTTGATTATCAACTATAATTCCACATCCTAGGGTGACAAATAGATCATGGCATATAATTGACAAGGTATGGTTTAATTCAAATAGGCATATTATCTAATTCCCAGATTAATTGAAATCATTTATACACATAAAATATCATGCATAAAGTTTAAAAGACAAAATAGTACGGGCTTTTTGAGGCTGATTGCTCGTAGGGGTTTCTACATACCAATACAATGGTATACGCCTTGCTATGATGGGGAAGTGAGGACTCAACAGGAGTGAACTGTTGAGGGTATATCATTGTATAAATATCTTTCGCTGCTATAGAGCATAGGGAAGTGAGGACTCAACAGGAATAGCCTGTTGAGAGTACAATGTGTGTACAAATACCTTCTGCCGCCATAGGAAGGGTTTGTCGTCACTGAATTGGTGCAAAGTTAACCTAGTTAATGTAAAGGTTTTTGTCATGAACATTCTAGCCACACGCCAAAGGAGCGTAAAAATAGCGACAAAAAGAAAAGATCATGACTTTTGGGTAAAGATGTACACCTCTGCAGAGTATAAATCTATTCGAAAAGCCGCACCCGCGGTCATGGGCACTTGGTAAAGTCATCACATAGTTAAAAATTTTGGTATTTTTTAAATGGTTTGAATTGAAGATATTCATTGGAAAGTTTTTGTTTCAGATTTTATGCTAGGGAATGGTAATGAGATGATGCGATTCTCACATTCATGAAGGACTGTGAGTTATACTATGCTACACTGCTCTTATTTGCTTATATAACTGTCAAACTTGCTCTTATAAAATTCCGTTTGCAAATTACTACTTGATTTACATGTTCAATTTCGCTTTACGCAAAATAACCGTAGAAGCCTCTTTTGACATAGCCTGCATATACTACACTTTCGCGATACACCTTAAGTCTTACTAAGTACGAAAGTACTCACCCTTGCTTATTTGTTGATTTAAATGAAGAGGCCCCCGAAGATATATGATTGGCCATAGGATACGGGAAATTCAATGATACTATTTTCTAGGGTTTATACCTTGTCAGTTGCTTGAGGGTTGGATGTGCACACTACAAGACTTTTGCTTCTTTCCGCTGCAATACTCTGCTTTGTAAGACTTTATTGTATAAATTACCATTATCATATGTAATGATGAGTATGGATGTGTTATCAATTATTGTAAATATGCGTACTAGCCACTGATCGTGGGACTAGTACTGTATGCACATAGATCATCTTTCTTGGTATTCTATACCAAAAAAGAGGGTCATTACAATTGGTATCAGAGCCATAGTGACTGCAAGATAAACCCTAGATTGGTCACTAATAGCCATACTGACTGTAGAATAAATCCTAGATAGAATGGTCATTAGTATAGAGACTGAGAAATTTAAAACTTTATTTTCTAAAGACACACATATGGAATATAGAGCTAATTCTGTTCTTCTCTCTTCTATAAGATCTTCTTCCCTTATCACCATTCTTATTAAAGGAAAATTCTTTTCAAAAAATAATTCCAGTAACTTAGTCAATGTTATCCTTCCCTTTTTCTGTCTCTTCACTCATCTAAATGCTTTCATTGAGATATTTTAATATTTTTGTTAATAAATTATAGATGTCTGCAATACTTGTCTAAGATCGAAATAACGTGTGAAAAAGATCTACATAGGAGGATCCACCAAACATAGATATTCCTGCTACCTTTGAAGAAGGTGAAGATTTGTCAACTTAAACCCTCCATGAAGAACCAACATCGATAGGTCCGACAAGTATACATTAGATAGGAAGGACCCTAGACCCCTACATAGCAGTTTAATATTTGGTTGATTTGCGTTTTGGGTTCTTGTTGAAATTCTTTTGTACTGCTTTCCAGGATACACTCGTAAATTCTTAGCCTCTGAATTAAAATTTCACAATGTGGCAACCATTAATTTAATAAATCCTAACTAAAGAAAATTTTAATAAAAGGTCATTAGTATTAGTATAGGCAAGATAAAACTTTAAACTTTCAAAAGTCGCTACATGTGCATAATATAAACATTGCTATCCTTTTCTCCTCAATAGGATTCTTTGCTTACCTACATTTTCATTTTAATCTCTAAAACACCTTTTTAAAATGCCACAATGGGATCTATGCCACCATTCCATCATAAGGGAGACACGTGGATTACTAGGCACCTTGAATACCATGCTCCAACATGCCGGATTTTCCAAAGCCCTGAAATTCTTGGTTTATTGCACCATGACCATCCCTATGACGTATGAGTTTTGTGCAATAATACTACTTCCACCCTGAGCTCATAATAATGGACCACTCGTACTCTTCATTGGATTTGGAGCTACCATTGGTATGGCTATGAATGCCGCAGCATACAAGGCTATAGTCCGACTTCGCCACATGCTGCTGGAGTTGTCTGTGACATATGGCTATGAATGCCGCAGCATACAAGGCTATAATCCGACTTCGCCACATGCTGCTGGAGTTGTCTGTAACCATCCTTCACGCCCAGCCAGTGGAGAATGCAACCTCCACAACAACAACCTCGAGGAGACAAACATGACGCTCCATTACCTCTCCGACTTCGTGGTTTCCTTAGATAAGCATTATCGGGAAGTAGCCCAAGAGTTGGAGGAAACTCGTCGCCAACTGGCTTACCTTGAAAGGCATCACTTTGCAAATCTTGAGTAACCCCAACCTTGAGGAAGGCGAAATCCTAGACACTTTATAAAGAACTAGCATCGTTTGGCTAAGAAGGAATGTACTAGGATAACACCTTAGCCCCCCTATATATTAGGTAGGAATGATCTTTTGTAATGATAGACTTTTGGTTGTAAGTTCTCTATATTGTTATTCGGATCACTCTCGCAAATGTATACCCTTTTGGTTGGAAGTTCACGATGAGACAATCCTTGAAAATAATAATAATATAAACTTTAAGGAACAGAACGTTGCCTTGTAACTTGTTAATCCTTATCTAAATATCTTTATCCTATTCCAAAATCTTTATGAACATCGTTGCAGGATGCCCACGACAAGGTCCCTCAGCGAAATCCTGGAAAGTGAAGCCGCTCAAGGCTCTTAACTTCCAAGTTTTGATATTCCTACTCCAGCTCAGCCAAATCCTCAACATCCTGCTACTAGAGCATCTCCATTGCAACAAGGAAATCGTCATGAACCCCCACCTTCTCCCCAAAATCCACAAGGAGCCATTACTGAAGATCAACTTCCAGGACCTCCAACCATGGCACACATTTTAGCCATGATTGAGCAAGGTCACCAGATGAACACACTTCTTCTCCAACAGCTAGTGCAAAACACCACTTCCTTGGCGCAGTTACTGCCAGAGGTGGTGTCAGTGATGCACCACACCAATCCAAGTTGGGCGAATTTCTGAAAACTTAGCCCCCGACTTTCTCGACATCATCAGAACCTCTTGATGCCGACGACTGGCTCCGCTCTGTTGAGAGCAAGCTAGCCATTGTGCAATGCGATGACCAAGAAAAAGTGTTGTACGCATCTTATCAGCTCCAAGGTGCTGCATCAGTCTAGTGGGAGAACCATAACGCAATCATTCCCGAGGGCCGGATTATTACCTGGTCAGCTTTTAAGGAAGCCTTCTGTCAGGCTCATATTCTGGCAAGTATCATTGAAATTAAGAAGCAGGACTTCCAAGAACTGAAACAAGGAAGCATGACAGTGATGGAATACCTCCATCGTTTCAACCACCTATCCCGCTACGCCACCTCTGAAATATCCGATGAGGCCCAAAAGATCGAACGCTTGAACGAAGAAATCAAGTGGACTCTTGCTACCCATGATATTCATGATTTCCAGTCCCTAGTGGACAAAGATGTTCGAGTTGAGTACAGTACTCATGCAGTAATGGAAAGCCGCAAGCGGAAATGGTTGGCTCAAAAGTCAACTAATGCAAGTCCATCAAGACCACATGTGTGGCAACCATCTAATGTCAGCCCTCCTGCACCTACACCACAACCTTAGAGATCCCAGGGTCAAGTTCCTCGATCTCAACCACCTCCAGTCCACCCGATTAGCAACATCAGTGGATGGCCTTCTGGTGTTCAAAACCAAGTGGCCAATGTTAACTACTTCCACTGTGACTTTTCTTTCCCTCTACCCCTTTTCTTTTTTTCTCTCCTTTTCTCCCCTGGGATCGAACACTCCAGGTTCTTCTCGGTTTATCCTCCTCTCTCTGTTCTTCTTCCTCCATTCTTATTCTCCACTTCTTCTACCTCCATATCTGGCCCTCCTTTCCCTGTCGGTCCCTAATTCGGCTGCCTCCTCCCTTCTCTCTCTATTTCCCCTCTCTGCTCACTTTACCTCCCCCTCTCCCTGCCTCTGCTCACCAACCCGACTGCCGCCTCCTCTCTCCCGTGCCGATCTCCGACCCGGCGTTGGCTTGCCATGGCTTGACCCCGCCTACTCCCAGTCATGCCTCCCCTCGGCTGGCCCACTAGGTTGTTGTAGTGCCCCCTCCCCTCCCCCCGCGTGGTACTTTGTCCCCTTTTTCTCCACTGGTTTGAACCGAAATACCCTAGTCATTTGTGCCGCCGATCGAGGGTAAACCCTTATAGGTTTCTCTGGTCACATTCTTACTTTGGTTTTACTAGAATGGTTGGATTGCTATGCGGACTTAGAGGATTGTGCTAAAAATTCGGGTCAAGGATGAAATGTGTGCATGAAAGCTTGCAGGTTGGTGGTATTATAGCGATTCCCTTGGTTCTATCGTACACCGGGGAGTACGAGATGATCCATGAGCATGCACAAGGCTGCCCCTCTCTAATGCTACACCCTGAGACCACTAAGGTTCCCCAATCTACTTGCTGTATATTGCCTTACTTCATCTAGGTGCTATACATCTCAATGTTGATACACCTATGTTTATGCACCTGGTGGGGGTGGATCTGATGATGGGGATGGTTGATGGTGTTGGGGTGGAGGTCCTAGGGAAAATGGTCCAAGCTCTAGCTTCCTGCTCATGGTCTTCTCCTCTTGGTCACTTTCCTTGCTTCGGCTTGGACTCCCCCTGGCTCCTCCTTTTTTGCTTCGGCTTGCTCCTGGCTTCCCTCTCTTGCTCTCTATTGGGAGTGTGGGTGTGGAGATGGAAATGGGGAATGGTCTAAGGAGGGCTCGGCTGAGGCTTGGTCTTATCCCAAGTTATAGTGGTTTCTTTACCTTTTTACCCTTGGCTCATTTTACTGAGTTACTGTGTGATATTTTGTTACTATTCATATTTTGGCTATGGATATCCACAATCCTACCTGGTTCATATATTTGTACTGATTGATGACACCTGAGATTAGCGAGAGGTGTCGATCTGGCCCCAAACGGATCAGGTATCTCGGTGAGCGATACCCTCGCCTGCGGGTCTGACGGCAATTCTCAAAAATATAACCTTTTGCAATTCTTGCATTATGGTTTACCTACGCATGGCATTTGATAATAATTAAAATTACTGATTACTTTATTGATTGGTTGCTTAATTAATTCTTTGGGTTGTTTCAAGATTACATAGATTATATCACAAGCAGATTACACATATTATATCTCAAGCAGATTATACACATCACAAGCTGATTATATCATAGATTACACAACCATTGAAGAAATCAACTTGAATATTATATTAACCAATAGATCAGAAGTTGATTATATCACAGATTACACAACCATTTTAGAATCAACTCAAATATTATATTAACCAGTGGAATGCACAATTACAATTCACAAATTCACACAAGTTTCACAAATTAACCAATAGAATGATCAAGTTTCACAAATTAGGCAGCATGTAATGTGCCTTTCGTTATACATTTTGTTACTGGCTTTTTTGCTTGTTCCATGTACCAATCATGAAATCTAATGGAATCCGTTGAAAGTTCTTATATGCACTCTTCCATTAATAAAGGCTCTCCTAGTTTGAATTTCCGTGCCAACTGGGCATATCCATATTCTAGGTCCTTCGTGATCTGCTTAGATTTCCCCTTATCTCCCTTTCCACTTTTGGTCATCTTCACAGGAGAGGAGTGGGCACGAAGTGTTGTATCAGCCTGCACTGATGCTCTGGGCACGATAGCCGATTTGGTAGCTCACTTCGGCGTAGCTGGTGGCTCCGGTAGCGCTAGTAGCTCTGCCACAGCTGGTGGATCATGTTCTACATATTGCTTCGGTGCTGGAGGACGGTCGTCGATGAAGATGTCCCTCTTGTGCCACTGGATAAATGTGTCAACGGCATCCCCTAGTGTCATGATCTCGTCGTTTGGGGGCATCTCCAACGGAACGGGCTTGAAAGATTCATGTACATAGTCCACAGTGACCTTCGCATAACCCAGCACTACCGGGCGATCGTGAACAGTCGTCCCTTCAATGGTTGGATACACGCACCCCCAACCAGCTTGTAGAGGAAGAGAGCTATCGACAAGCCTCACTTGGAGCTTGCACGGTGTGGCCTCCTACATAACGATACACAATTAGCTAAGACGTCCAACATATTCTATTTACGGAGTGTTCCAAACATATGTATTACCTGGATATCATCGACAGCAAATTTGTTGTCAAGTACGTCTGTCTCAAGGGCGAACAAGCAGCTGCTCCGCCGGTGAGTGGGATTGATCTGTGTCTGTGCTTCTGGGGCTTGCGCGATCTGTGTGAGTTTGTTCGTAACCACCCTTAGCTCCCACCTTTCCTCAAGGCTTCTTAGCTTTTCATCAAATTGCGCTTTCAGCCCTACCTCATTTTATTCCTTAAGTCCTTCCTTAATGGAAGCGACTAGCCGTTCCTCATGCTTAGCTTTGCCTCTTTTCCTACTTCGGTACATGTCGGAGTCCTTTGGAAATCCCGTTTTCCAGGGAATGAAACACCCAAACCTCACGTGCTACCAGTTGCTCCTTGCTTCCCAAGGCCATTGATAGAACATCTTTCTCCTTGTCCGGCCAGAAAGAGGCTTACGATGATTCTAAACTCAACGCGACCTACAAGAGCCCATCATGTCATGTCACTTATAATTATGAAGCAATTACAAACTTTGTAGTTCAATATCTTAACAGGCGTTGGGACACTTCCTCATCTGTGGGGTTCCTAAAGGACACGGTGCCTGAAAATGTGGTATTTGACCTCGCTCTTAGCCAGTTTCGGGTGTGCGGGTCTAAGATCGAGGAAAATGGTGGGGATGCCCCCATTAGAAGTGCCTCCTCGTCCTCCCTCCTCCATTGCTCTCTCTTACCTACGTACCCAGTGGTGCTGAGTCTGTGGGGTGGGTGTTCTAGGCTTGAAGGGCCTTGAGCGCTTCACTTTAATATACGAATTCTTCTGTTGTCTTCATCTCAATAAATTATTGCCATATAGCTTCGTAAATGAAACCATACTTACAGAATGGAGTCCTTTTCTTCTTGACGAAATTTGTGACAAGCGTGCTCTTGAAGTTCGTCCACACTTTTCTCGGCACTAGCAATGTGTATAATCGCACTAGGCGCACGGCATCTTCTGGGATCTTGAACGATGCAAAAATTTCTGTCACTATGTTGTTGCGCTTTTCGTCGATCAGCGACTTCCAGGATGGACGGGTGATGGGGGCCCGTTCTCATCCAACTATCCCGTGCAAGCTCTGGAATGCGTTCACTACCTTCGGAGGTTGGGTGGGGGCCTCGTCCTGCAGATTGACCGTCGTGATGGTATATCGGCTCTGGGGCCTTTTATTTACGCCTCTTGGACCACGTGTTGGTTTTCGTATCTTTAGCTCATCAGATCCATTCGACGACGAGGATTGAGGGGACGTCATCTTCATCAGATATAACCCAATCGATAAAAAGGGAATAAAATTATCAAAATTCAAGTTGTTCATCAGATATAACGCAATCCACTACTCATTGTCCTATTGAATAAACAAAAAAGAACACAAAGTTCATGCAGTCATTTTAAGAGTTCAGATCAGAACAAACAAATGTTGGAGAGATTTGATTTCACAAATATTAGAGAGATTTGATTTCACAAATGTAGGGTTGGGTAGATTGATTAGATAGGATAACGGTTTTCAATGCTTTCTATTTTCTTCTCATATTGAGCACATAGAAATAAAGAAAGAAAAATGCAAGGATACATGTAGATACATCTCAGTTTCGTTGCCTTGTCTGCACTTTCATCGAAGTTCCAGGGTGCATTGGCACCAAATTGTGGCTGAACATGAAGGATGGGGATAACAAAAGCATGCTGCAGAAATTTTCTTTTAAACGATACAGAAATGGCAAGAAGCACAGTATAAGCACGGTTCATTTACATAACTCTATATAAGCAAGCAAACTCAAGAGTCAGAAGATATAGAATTAGTTAAGTTGCAGCAAGCTTCATTAAGTTGGCATACTGAATGTGTGTTTATCTAGTAATCAAGTAGTAATTTAATGCTAGTGCAGTTTGTTGAATTTAATGCTGTGAAATGTTTATCACAAAGCATAACAACCATAAACCAAATATTTCTATTTAAAATAAAAAAAGCAACAAGTATATGACCAAGCAAGAGAAGGATGCCAAAAGCAGAACCTCAAAAACTACCCATATCCTGACATTATATCTAATAAGTCCCATCTTGAGTGTATCCTTTATTGTTGCATCCTGTGACTACTAATTCAGTCGGTAGTGGTTGAGCTTGAGTGTCTTAAATCATATAAATTCAACACCTCTTGAATCCACACAGGATGAGCTATAGACACAGCCTACGTACTAAACACATGTCCTACTCTAGAAGAGTATATGCTACCTTATTATCCACACCCTTTTTGTACTGAAATGTATACTGCAACAAAATGAGTTTGGTCATGCTATTATACTATAGTTTTTGACAAATTTCATGTAATAACTGGTGAGTCTCAAAAATCGCAAATGCTTGAAGCAGTTCAATAAGATCCTAATGTGATGCTGAATCACTGCCTGAAGCATAAGCATGAGCACGTGTAAAATAACAACTATTTCTGACGGGGAAAGCAACAAACATGAAAGCAACATACCTTGCACTCGCAGGAGGATGAAGTCGCCGGGGGCCGCCGCTGGGGAGGGGGTCATCGGGGGGAGGAGGCTACTGCGGGGGAGGAGGAGGTCACCGAGGGGGAGGTCGCCGCGGGGGAGGAGGACGACGACGCGCGTGGAAGGCTAGGGTTTGGAGAGATGGTGCGCACGGTTATATTTATAGTGATGTTATCACAGACGGTTCCATAATAAAATTGTCTATGATGTATACTTATTACAGACAGTTATATAATAGACCATCTGTGATGTACCCCACATCACAGACGGTTCTATAACGGTTCTATAATAGAACCGTCTGTGATGTGGAGTAACATCACAAACGGTTCTAGAACTGTCTATGACGATGCATCATAGACGGTTCTAGAATAGAACCGTGTGTGATGGCTCTGATAACAAAATCAAAATGTATAATTCTGGATCACACTGACAATGTGCTCTTAATATTTTCAATAGAATTTCATGTTGATTTTATGCTAAAATCATAAAGGTTAGCACTTGACCATAATCAATATATAGATATGCACAGTAGGTTTTGCAAAGTTCATCACAATCATCCACTTGCTTATAAATTCAACATTTTACACATGACAAATAAACATGACGACACCTCGTAACTCCACTTGTTTATTCTTTTGTATAAAAATTATCCATTCATGATGATCGACGCATGTGTAGCTAACTTCCTCAGGTTATTCTTTTTGGACTGTGATGGCATTTCCGATAGGAGGCAACTCATCAAATTGATTGTACTCTTCCTCATCTAGTACATTCTCAACTCTTATAGTACTCATTTTTTCTTAAAGAACTACGTGGCACTTCTTGTTGGATGGGTAGGTTACATAGAAGACTTGAACAACTTGGTTAGCGAGTACGAACGGTTCATCTTGGTATCCTACACATTCGAGGTCCACAGTAGTGATGCCATACTTGTCAACCCTCACCTGCTGAAGGTGGACCCAACAACACCGAAATAAGAGGATTTTGAAAAGTATGTAGTCGAGCTCCAAGTCTCCTCTATGAACCCATAGTAGAAGCTCCTCATTGACCTAGTGTTATTGAACGTATCAATGCGGAAATCAATATTCTGGTTTTTGCTCTTCATATTCTGATCTCTAGTGTAAAATGTATAATCATTTAAGTTGTATCCTTTCCATATGAAAACTGTAAACGTTGACCCTTTTGCCAACCATGTCAATGTATCATGATCACCTGACGAGCTCCCAGCGATGGGTCGCTTCTTCAACCATTTGTTGAACTAAAGGTTGTGCTGTCTCGTAATCCAAGACTCCTGCCATGCCAGATTATCTTGCCGTAGCTAGTGCATGTGCTCTTCGATATACGGGGACACTACAGCCATGTATTGCAAAACCATGAAATGGGCTTAAGCGTAGGCAACCGGATTAGACGTGATTGCTTTCCTTTCGATGGTCCTAATACCCTTGAGCCCTCCCTCATGGCGAGATCGAGGCACACCAATCGGTTCGACCTGACCCATGTAAACGATGCAGAACTCGACAACCTCTTTGGTTGCATAATATTCGACAATGCTACCCTCCGACCGAGATTGATTTTGTACGTAGGACTTGGGAATTCCCATGTACCTCTTGAACTGGTATATGCTACGTAGGAACACGGGCCCACACACCTTTATCTCCCTCACAAGGTGAACAATGAGATGGACAATGATATCGAAAAATGATGGAGGGAAATACATCTCAAGATTACACGGAGTCATGACTACCTCGCCCTGTATAGAATCTAGTTCTTCGGGATCATTGACCTTCTGAGCAATTGTGTTAAAAAAATAACACAGCCTCATGATTGTCTCCTGTACCTTAATTGGTAAAATACTTCTAATTGCAACAGGGAGCATATGTGTCATCGGCACATGGAAATCATGAGACTTCATGCCAGTTAATTTCAAATCTTGCATCGAAACAAGTAACCGGACAAAACTTTCACACCATACAAGCATTGGCACAATTCAGTTCTCTTAGCCTTGGACAGAGTGTAACAAGTAGGTTCGCAGTATGTTCGTCCTTTATCGGTCTCTCTCGGTGCTAACTCAGGTCTGATGTCTATATCTACTAAGTCAAGTCATGCATTGATACCTTCCTTTGTTTTGCCCTTAATATTTAGTAAGAGACCAATCAAGCTATTACATACATTCTTCTCTACGTACATGATGTCGATGTAGTGGTGAAATTCTGGATGCTCCCAATAAGGTAGGTCCCAAAATATTGATCTCTTCTTCTATATGCTCCTCTCACGGGTCCTCAATTTACGTTCTTTTCCAAGCGCAACATCCAAATCCTTAACCATATCATAAACAGCTCTCCCGCTTAAAAGCCTTGGAGCTGAACCACCCTCGTTTCTTCTGTCAAATTGTTTCTTTATCTTGCGGTATGGGTGATTCCTCCGAAGGAACCTACAGTGATGCATGTACATGGTTTTGTATGAGTGATTCAGCCACACACTCTTGGTATCATCTAAAAAGTGAGTATAGGTTTTTGCTCCTTTTGTACTCTGGCCTGACAGGTTAGCAAGGGCAGGATAATCATTTATGGTGCAGAACAACAAGCAGTGTAAATCGAATTTCTCTTGTTTGTACACATCCTATACCTGTACTCCATGAACCCACAGTGTTTTTATATTTTTCACTAATGGTGCTAGATACACATCAATGTCGTTCCAAGGTTGCCTCGGCCCTTGGATTAGTATGGACAGCAAAATATACTTTCGCTTCATAAACAACCAAGGAGGAAAGTTATAGATATAGAATTCTGCAAACCTCCTATCGATGTTTCTCCATTAGGAAGAATCAACTGGGTGTCTTAGCATTCCAACATTCTTAACCTCCTCCGAGTGCCAACGCAACAGTTTTTCCTCCCTTGGTTTGGCAAATAAACGCTTCAAATGGGAAATTACAGGCATATACCACGCCATCTTAGTAGGAGGCCCTTTCTCCAACTCGATGCCCTCGTCGTCGTCATCTTGTTGATTCTTACGCTTGTACTAGGATGCGTTGCACATTGGACATAATGCAAGTCTACGTTCTCTTTACGATAGAGGATACAGTCGTTCGGGTATGCATGTATTCTTTTTACTTCCATTCCTAAGGGACAAAGAATCTTCTTGGATTTGTAGGTGGTTGTCGGCAACTCGTTTCCCTCTGGAAGCATGTCCGCTAATAGACCTAACAGCACTGTAAAAATCTTATCAAACCAACCATTGCTTGCCTTCAATTTCAGCAGTTCAAGCACAGACGACAACCTTGTGTATTTTGACTTGCAGCCTGGGAACAAAGGTTTCTTCGAGTTGTCCATCAAGCCCCGTAATTTACCATACTCTCTCTCATCAAGATTCTCTCCTGCATTGCGCAACATCTGATGCAGGTTGTCATCGTGCAACATGTCCTCATCGGAAGCACAATTGATATCATCCGGCATATCGTTGACTTCGTCAATGATGTTAGTACTGTCTGCTTCCTGTATAATATGCTCTTCACCGTGACTAGTCCAACATGAATACCCCCTTTTAAAACCCCTTAGAATCAAGTGTGTTTCGATCTGCGCTGAGTTTCCAAACATCCTCAAATTCTCAGTCAATGAAATCACAAGACATAAATTGCGCCTCATTATTCAACATATCCTCCTCTGTAGCTCTTCTAAAAGTAGAGATGTCATTAATGTAGTCGGCACTCGCACGGTTCGCAGCATACATCCAG
The DNA here is from genome assembly GCA_036346275.1 of Otatea glauca. Lineage (NCBI taxonomy): Eukaryota > Viridiplantae > Streptophyta > Magnoliopsida > Poales > Poaceae > Otatea > Otatea glauca. The sequence continues at coordinate 10,797,812 of CM070711.1, read as the reverse complement.
CTTCGGTCCATATACGCTACGCATATAACAATATTAGTGTTAAATATTGGAATACACTAGAAGTGCACATGTGTATATTCTTAAATTGGAGCACAAATTAACTACCTAAACCCTACCCTAAATCATAGTTATGCTAGGCTTATTTGGTTTGCTTCCAATGGGTACCAATGCTTGTCTCAACAAATTTTAGTAGCGTTGACCAAATTTGGCAAGTATTTGGTTTGCTACCGAGTTTTCGTAAGATTCCTTTCTCTCTTGGTTTTCTAGTTCATTTTCTTGCCAATCTTTGGTCAAAACAATGGTAGCCATTTTGGTGATCAAATTTAATTTCGTAATGCCAAATATTGGTAAGGTTCAGTAAGGTAAATTTGTCATCAAACCAAACAAACCCACCAAGCTAGCTAGATCTAAACCAAGCATCTTCAATTATCCCTTTACCAAGCTAGCTACATCTTAATTATAGTGCAATTATAACAATTACTACCTTAGATCACAAAGAACAATTGGATCTACAAGCTAGATCTAAACCCCTCATCAATTCCATGTTTACCAAGCTAGATATTAAATATAATACAATTAGAACCAATTACTAACCTTACATCACTAAGAACAAATGGATCTACAATCACCCTTCCAAATCAATGGTATCCTTTCACCAGATTTCCTCACAGCCGTAGCCACCTCAAAAGTTCTCCTGAAACCCAAAAAACACTAATTGGGTCGGGCTCTGTACATATATATATTCACAGGTAACATCGTAGACGATTTTATCTAAAAACCGTCAGTGATGAGGTTCACCTCATAAACGTTTTTTTGGCTAAAATTGTCTATGATGTCACCCCGGTTATCACTTACGGTTTTATCCAAAGTATTAGTCACTGACGGTTTTATCCAAAACCTGTCAGTGATGTGCATGCACCTCATCACTAACAGTTTTAGTTAAAAACTATTAAGTGATGATACTTAATATCACTGACGATTTTAGCCAAACACCGTCAGTGATGTGCATGCATCTCATCATAGACGGTTTTAGCCAAAAAAACGTTAGTGATGAGGCTCATATCATTGATGGTTTTTGGCTAAAGTCGTCTATGATGAGATGCATGCACATCACTGACGGTTTTATCCAAAAACTGTCAGTGATGAGGGGTTTAATATAACCCTTTCTGTAGTAGTGATATGTATATGTATGTATGTACATATATGTATATATAGGAAAAATACCTTCTACTCCTGGGAGTAGTTACTCTCACATCTGAAATACCACATAAACGAACTTGAAATACTCCTTTATCACTTTGGATACAGTGATATACTAATTATAAGATACACCAATATGAAACACACACAAAAATTGCAAGGGAGTATATAGTTTTAGCATATTTTGGAAATACCTTTATATACGCATATAAAAAGGAGTATATCTAAAAAATATACATACCACCTCTAAAAAATGTAAATACCACCTAGCTAGTCTTATATACTCGTATACTATATGTACATACCCTTCGTTGTATGAGATACTCCTTATATTGTGAGATACGGCATAGGGAGTAACTACTCCCGGGAGTAGAAAAGAGGCTTATATATATATATACACACATACGGTGGCGCTATTCTACTCCCGAGCGTAGAATATCTATTCTGCGCTCTGGTCGAAGAAAAGTAAATTCTGTGCGCTGGCCGAAACGTAGAGAGTTAATGCGTTGCAAACAACATCACTAAATGCAGCCTGGTAGTAAATCACGAAATATTTTACTACAGAACAACTGATGAATTTACTGGCGAAGCGCATGCAAAGCACACCTGAATCCAATTCGGTAGTAAATCACAAATACATTTTACTGTAGAACAATAGATCGAATTACTACTGAATCTGTTACTAGTTCATGCGTTGGCCAACCTTGCTAGTTAATGCGTATTGTAGTTTGTACATGAATCTGTCTCTTTTTTTACTTTTTCATATCTTTTAGTTGATATTGATTTTGGTCTTAAAATTTTACAAGGTTGTATAATCTCAACTCCCCTATCTATGATAATTTTTTGAGAATTTTTGAAAATGTGTACTTATGGTTTTCATGAATAAGAATATAGTTCTGTTTGCTGGACCTGCAGCAAAATATTTGAAAAATTCTCAAAAAATTACCATACGTAGGGGAGTTGAGTTTCTACAATACTGTAAAATTTGAAGACTAAACTCAGTCGGATTTGAGAGATATAAAAATAACAAAGTACCAAACAGTAGCATATACTATCTTTTACTATAAAAAAATAACATTTTACTGTGAAAAATTCTCTAAAAATTACCACATGTACGACAGGTGAGGTTCTACAACCTTGTAATATTTGAAGACCAAACCCAATCAGATTTGAGAGATATAAAAATAACAAAGTGCCAAACAGCACCATATACTAACTTTTACTGTCAAGAAAACTACATTTTACTGCTTATTACTCAATGTGTTACTACATGATGTATATAATAGCCTTATGGTATAAATTTTTTGAAAATCATATATACAAGTTTTCAAAAAATCTTGAAAAAGTTACCATATGTAAGGTAGGTGAGCTTCTACGACCCTGCAAAATTTGAAGATCAAACTCAATAGCATTTGAAAGATATGAAATTGACAAAGCACCAAACAGTGAAAATTCACTAGTTAGACGAATTTGTCTTTTTCATATCTTTGAGATGATATTGATTTTGGTCTAAAAATTTTACAAGGTTGTATAATCTGACCTCCTCTATCTGTGATAATTTTTTGAGAATTGTTGAAAACGTGTACTTATGGTTTTCACGAATAAGAATTTAATTCTATTTGACGGACCTGCAGTAAAATGATTGAAAAATTATCACACATAGGGGAGGTGAGCTTCTACAACACTTTAAAATTTAAAGATCAAAATCAATCAGATTTGAGACATATGAAAATAACAAAATGCCAAAAGGCAGCATATACTATCTTTTTTTGTTCGAAAAATAACATTTTACTATGAAAATTTCTCAAAAAATTACCACACGTAGGAGAGGTGAGAATCTACTACCTTGTAATATTTGAAAACCAAACTCAATCGGATTTGAGAGATATGAAAATAATAAAGTGTCAATCAGCAGCATATACTACCTTTTATTTTCAAGAAAACTACATTTTACTCTCTATTACTCAATGTGTTACTACATGATGTATACAGCAGCGTTATAGTGTAAAATTTATGAAACTATATGTACAAATTTTGAAAAATCTCAAAAAATTACCATAAGTAGGGTAGGTGAGCTTCTATAGCCCTTCAAAATTTAAAGACCAAACTCATTCACATTTAAAAAATATGAAATTGACAAAGCACTAAACAATGAAAAATCACTAGTTAGCCAAATTTGTCTTTTTCATATCTTTCAACACATGTTAATTTTGGTCTTAAAATTTTACATTGTTGTATAATCTCACCTCCCCTATCTATAGTAATTGTTTGAGAATTTTTGAAAATGTGTAATTATGGTTTTCACGAATAAGAATTTAGTTCTATTTGCCGAACCTGCAGTAAAATGATTGAAAAATCCTTAAAACATTATAACACGTAAGGGAGGTGAGCTTGTACAACCCTGTAAAATTTGAAAACCAAACACAATCGGATTTAAGAGATATAAAAAATAAAGTGCCAAACAGCAGCATATACTATCTTTTATTGTGAGAAAAATAACATTTTATTATGCATAATTCTCAAAAAATTGCCAAACATACGGGAGGTAGCATTCTACAACTCTTCAAAATTTTAAAACCAAAGTCAATCGTATTTGAAAGAAATGAAAATAACAAAGTGCTAAACAACAGCATATATTACCTTTTACTTTGAAGAAAACTACATTTTACATATTACTCAATATGTTGTATACAACAGCCTTATGATGTACAATTTATATGTAAAATATTTTAAAAAATCCAAAAAAATTACCATAAGTAGGGTAGGTGAGCTTCTACGGCCCTAAAAAATTTAAAGATCAAACTCATTCGCATTTGAAAGATATGAAATTGACAAAGCACTAATCTGTGAAAAAGCACTAATCCAAATTTGTATTTTTCATATCTATTAGCTGATATTGATTTTGGTCTTAAAATTTTACAGGGTTGGATAATCTCACCTCCCCTATCTATAGTAATTTTTTGAGAATTTTTTAAAATGTGTACTTATGGTTTTCATGAATAAGAATTTAGTTCTATTTGCCGGACCTGCAGTAAAATGATCGAAAAATTATCAAATGTAGGTAAGCTCAGTTTCTACAATCTTGTAAAATTTGAAGACCAAACTCAGTCGGATTTAAGAGGCATGAAAATAATAAATTACCAAACAGCAGCATATACTAGCTTTTACTGTCAGAAAAATAACATTTTATTGTGAAAAATTCTCAAAAAATTCCCACACATAGGGGAAGTGAGATTATATAGCCTTATAAAATTTGAAGACCAAACTCAATAGAATTTGAGAGATATAAAAATAACAAAGTACCAAATAACAACACATACTATCTTTTACCGTCAAGAAAATAACTTCCTATTACTCAAGGTGTTACTATATCCTGTGTAAAGCTGTTGTTTAACACTTTGTTTTAGTATTAGTAACATCTGGTGTAATAGCTCGTAACATGTCATTTGTTTGTATAGTAAAAGGCAACATATCCAGTGTTTTCTAAAGTTCATGAAAAACACATGTACATATTTTGAAAAATTCTCAAAAAATTACCATACGTAGAGGATGTGAGATTCTACAATTCTAAAAAATTTTAAAACCAAAATCATTCTCATTTGAAAGTTATGGCTAAATAAAAAAAGATAGATTCATATACAAGCACTAAGTAGCATTTATTAGTCATTCATGTTCAAACACGTTTACTAGTAGTTTTGCCACGTAATGGACTTAGTCAACTGGAGAGTCTATTGCACTAATAAAAATCACGTGTGGACTCGGTCGGTAATCAAAATTGGTTGCGCGTAGAATATGCTATTCTACACGCAGCTGTAGAATAGCATTTATATATATATATATATATATATATATATATATATATATATATATATATATATATATATATATCCATTGTAAACCACTCTTATCTTGTAAACTCCTTGAAAATCACATATCTGAGTTTTCAAAAATTCTCAAAAAAGTTACCATACGTAGGGGAGGTGAGCTTACACAATCCTATAAAATTTGAAGACTAAACTCAATCGCATTTGAAAGATATGAAAAAGACAAACAACGAAATGAATAGTGCTAAACAATGAAAATCACTATTTATGATGAATTTATCTTTCAAATACGATTAAGTTTGGTCTTCAAATTTTATAGGATTGTAGAAGCTCACCTCCCCTACATATGGTAATTTTTTTAGAATTTTTCAAAACTTGTACACATGAGTTTCACGGAGTTTTTGCGGTAATAGGGGTTTTCACTCGATATGTTGCCTATATATACACACATGCATACATACATACATACATATATATATACACAAAAAACACAGAATACATAATATATACACATATACATATACATATACATATATATATATACATACTGTCGGCGTTTTCGAGCACCGGCAAGTAAATTTGTAAGTCTAAGGGGTCACGCGTTCCACTCCCTGAATGGTTAGACTCGTGAGTCCAAGATGTATCTTGGTTCTGAAAATCCCTACCCGATTCGGATAAGCGATGTGTATTGCTTTTGCACTATGTTTCTGAGACGAGGCTCCTAAATGACTTAGTCTCCTCGTGTTCTTATGTGTCCCCTTTGAATCGTTTAGTCCCGCCTCCTTTTATACTGAAGGAAGGCGAGTTACATCGAGTTGGGGAAGAGCGAGGTGACCTATGTTAGGAGCTCCGGTCCTTCGTCCTGTGGACTGGTCGCCACCCGTCTTGCCCATGCTGGGTTGGTAGCCTTGGTGGTCAGGGAGGTTAGGTATTCCCCGGGAAATAGCGTACTTGCCCTCTGTGATCCTTGCGAATGCTGACGTCGCGGTGCGTGACGTTGGTGCTGCCTCGGGAGGGAGCGTGCGTTCGTACTGTACGTGACTGGTTGATGGGGCTGGAAGCTTTGTCTTCTGCAGTCACCAGATCTTCTTGGGAAGGAGCCACCTGCCCTTGTATAGTCACTCCGATTGACCTCATTCGGGGGGTACGTGGCGGTAGGCCGATGAGGACCTGACACGCGGCCCTTGGCGTCCGTCACCTTGGTTCGGTTGGAGTCGGGAGATCCCGCCCCGCCAAGAGGGTCGGGAGCGCTGTCCGGCCGGTCGGGATCCGCCCGCCAAGAGAAGTCGGGGCGCTGTCCGGTCGGATTCGCTTCCGGCCGGTCGGGAGCGGATGTCTTGTGCGGATCGCAGCGATTCGGTCGGTGGCGGGCGGCGCGCTGTTGGGTGGAGATATGCTTGAGGCCGGCTCGTCGCCGGGCCGTTGGGGTACCCTGTTATTAGTATTCGTCGAGAGCCCCGAACTCCCGGCGATTTGGCGGTCGGTTGGGGTTGAACTTGGGCGAAAGTGGTGGCGGGCACGTCGGTCGGTCCGGCCGATCCGGTTAAGCGATTTCCGTCAGGTGTGCCTCGTTGGATCCGACGGCTGCCCTGGAGTTTGGCCGGGGGCATTTGAACCGCCGGAGGCTTTTACTCGCCTCGTTGCGCATGCCGAGTATAGTTTGGCGCGCCCCGCCTGCTAGTCTTCTTGACTGCTTCGGGTTCTGGTGAAGGACGCTTCGTTTTCCGGCACCCGCATTTACTCTGGAGACGCTTAGCCTCCCTTCGTCCGGGTATATATATGTGCGCTGTAGCTTGCTTGAAGGAGATGAGAGCTCTTTCTTCTGTTCTTTCGAATGGCTTCGAGACACCCTCTAGTCTTTAGCTTCGGCGATGACGTCGCGGTGGAAGAAGAAGATCCTCTGGCCGAGCTTTGGGCTGAGTTCGACCAGGCGATGGCCGAGCTTAGGGAGGAAGAAGCTGCAGCCCGTGATGCTGCTTCGTTGACGCTGTATTGCCGAGGCCGTTCCGAGGCTCGAGGTGGTAAGGGGGCCCTTCAAGGCGATGGCGCAAGGCGCCGACCGTGAATGGTGCGGCCGCGTCGATGTCGCTGAACGGCAATGGAGGCATCGACGTGTTACTGCCAGCGGCGCGGCGGTGTCCGTCGACCGAGCAAGGGCCTACCGAAGATGCCGTCGGTGCCACCGATACCGCACGGATGTTTGATAGGTTCTAGGCGTGGGTAGAGTCCTGCCGTGGTGCAACGTGGCCACTCTTGTATCCGCTGCATGTGTGTAAAGTCGTGTAAAGTCCGAGCTTGTTGGCCTATAATGAAATTTTCTTTTCTTTATGAAAATGTCTTGCGATGAGTTTGCTTTAATTTTAATCGTTGTGGGCGGCGCCTTGGTCTCAGGCGACCGGATGCCTCTGTGAGGTTCGGGTGTCCGAGTGCTCATTTAACGTCGTAGCTAGACAGTGCCTTGGTCGGCAGGGACGACCGGATGCCTCTGTGAGGTTCTGGTGTCCGACTGCCTTGGTCGGCAGGACGATCGGATGCCTCTGTGAGGTTCTGGTGTCCGACTGCCTCGGTCGGCAGGACGACCGGATGCCTCTGTGAGGTTCGGGTGTCCGAGTGCCTTGGTCGGCGGGACGACCGGATGCCTCTGTGAGGTTCTGGTGTCCGACTGCCTCGGTCGGCAGGACGACCGGATGCCTCTGTGAGGTTCGGGTGGCCGACTGCCTCGGTCGGCAGGGACGACCGTATGCCTCTGTGAGGTTCGGGTGTCCGAGTGCTCGTTTAACGTCGTAGCTAGACAGTGCCTTGGTGGCGAGGGCGACCGGATGCCTCTGTGAGGTTACGGTGTCCGATCGCCTTGGTCGGCAGGACGACCGGATGCCTCTGTGAGGTTCGGTGTCCGAGTGCCTTGGTCGGCTGGGACGACCGGATGCCTCTGAGAGGTTCGGGGTCCGAGTGCCTTGGTCGGCGGGACGACCGGATGCCTCTGTGAGGTTCTGGGTGCCCGAGTGCCTTGGTCGGCGGGACGACCGGATGCCTCTGTGAGGTTCGGTGTCCGATCGCCTTGGTCGGCGGGACGACCGGATGCCTCTGTGAGGTTCGGTGCCCGAGTGCTCGCTTAACGTCGTAGCTAGACGGTGCCTTGGTCGTCGTGGACGGCCGGATGCCTCTGTGAGGTTCGGTGTCCGACCGCCTTGGTGGCGGGACGACCGGATGCCTCTGTGAGGTTCGGTGTCCGAGTGCTCGCTTAACGTCGTAGCTAGACGAGTGCCTTGGTCGTCGTGGGCGGCCGGATGCCTCTGTGAGGTTACGGTGTCCGATCGCCTTGGTCGGCGGGACGACCGGATGCCTCTGTGAGGTTCGGTGTCCGAGTGCCTTGGTCGGCGGGACGACCGGATGCCTCTGTGAGGTTCTGGTGTCCGACTGCCTTGGTCGGCAGGACGACCGGATGCCTCTGTGAGGTTCGGGTGTCCGACTGCCTTGGTCGGCAGGACGACCGGATGCCTCTGTGAGGTTCTGGTGTCCGAGTGCTCGTTTAACGTCGTAGCTAGACGTGAGTGCTCGTTTACCGTCGTAGCTGGACGTGAGTGCTCGTTTACCGTCGTAGCTGGACGTGGGGCATCCTTCCCGAGTCCTCGTCGGGCGAGGGTAGCTGCGAGAGGAATGGCCACCGTCTATCCCACATGTATACCCCATCCGCAGGTGTGGGACCTGGAGGGGATGAGCGACGCGCGTTTTCCTGCGTTGGTTTGAACGCCGTGCTCGTGGAGCTAATAGCGGGTAGTCCGAGTGGGTCCTGGGAGGTCCCGCCCAAGGGGGACCCTTCCGAGCGGACGGTCCTAGAGTAGGGTGTCCTGGCCCTGCTGTGGGGCGACCCATAAAAACCTTTCTACTCAATCCAGTATGGACTCGGGTCGTCCGCCGACCCGAGCACACCGGCCGTCGCTCATTGATGAGCTCCGGGAGAGTGTGAAGTATGGTCTCGGACGCGAGTAGAGGTGATTAGGCCGTCGGTAGACCTAACCGAGGCCCACCGTGGGGCTCACCTCATACACGCCCCTTGCTCAAGTTTTACTAGGCGGCCTTATACCCATCCGGTGGGGTAGGCCTTTTGAACCCACTCCTCGTGGGCCTGGCGCAAGCCACAAAGCTTTGCCGCCTTGGGGCGCAGCGCCCCATGGGCTTCTCGCGCCCGAGCAACTGCTCCTACTAAAGGCGGAGACCAAGAGGTTACGGGACACGTTGTTCGGGGCGGCGTCTTTATGGCCCTTATCGCTGACATGACAGGATTAAAAGCGGAGTGGTATTAGGCGGGGAGTTACCAGTGGCGCAATGGGCGAGGGTGAACGCGACGCTCGCTTGACGGGTGCTCGCTGGCGGCGTTCGCTTGTCCTCTATAATCGCCCGTTAGGTGCTTCGGGTAGTCACGCTTTCTTGCCTTCTCTGTCTCTGCCTCTGAAACAAGAAAAGCACCAGAGAGCTAAGGAAAGAAAACCCCAGCCTTTCTTTCTCAACTTCCAGTCGTCTCCCCTGTGAAGATTTCGTGGCCGGAGTGCTCCGCGCAAGACAGCCGTGCGCTCGGTTTGGTGAAGAAGGGCTTCCTCATGCCGCAGGACCTTTCTGGCTGGAGGGTGCCGACCGGGGCCGTCACCCCCGCGCCGCGGGGCGACGAGGTCGTGGTGCCCACCTCTTTCTTCGAGCGCGGCTTTGGCCTGCCGCTGCACCCATTCGTCCAGGGGCTGCTGTCTCACTACAAGGTGGAGGTGCACCATCTCAACCCCAATGGGGTCCTCCACATCGCCATCTTCATCACGCTGCGCGAGGCCTTCTGAGGATCGAGCCGCTTTGGCGTTGTGGAGGCACTTCTTCCGAGCAAGGCTCGGAAAGACAGCCGTCGGACGCCGTGGCACCACAGGTGGCTGGCCCTCGGCCGCCCGGTCGAACACGGCAGTACTGGAGGTAAACCGCCTCGTCCAACAAGGGTGGCGTTCAATGGCTCTACGTTCAAACGTCGGCGGCGGCGCCCTCGTTTCACCGGCGAGCTTCCCATGGTGGAGGAGCGTGGGCCCAGGGCGCCGAAGAGGGAGAAGAACAAGCCGCCCCGATCGTGGAGCGATCGGGGCTCAAAGGAGGCGGGCTCACCGGGGCGTGGTTGTGCGCGCTTTATGGGGATGCGCGTGCAACCCTTGTGCACAGCCGCACCCGCTTCGGTGACGTGGGGCCGTCCGACCGGGCGAGGATGGCGTAACCCGAGCCGCGCGTCGAGGTGGAGGCCCGGGTGGCGGCCGTTCTGGCGGAGCGCCACGGTGGCAGCGGATGGCCACCCGAGCCATTCTCGGCGCTTTTCCGCCAAATCTGTAAGCCGGTGAAATTCCTTTCTGCTTCTCTTTTCTTTGTCCTTAGCACTTGACCGATATTCCTGCATCCTCTTAGGGGCTCATGGGGATGTCTTCCCGGGCACCGCTCCCGGGGGATAAGGAAGCGCGGCGGCCGCCGCGAAGACTAGAGGTCGACTCCTCCCGCAAGAAGCGAAGGAGGAAAGGAGGAGGAAGAAGCATAAGGAACGTCTGTGGCCTTGGCGCGAGGATGTGTCGGAGACCACCGCGTGGGGACAACCTCCATCGACAACAAGGCGGCGCGCCTCGGCCACCCCTATGGTGGGTTTTTCACGACTGCCGTGGCGCGGCGGCGTGGACTCGGCCGAGGGCGGCATCACGGGCCCGTGGCCACGGATCCCGTGCGAGGGGTGATCTTGTGCTCGCGGTCGTCGCAGCGTCTCGGTGGAGGTGGCCGGGAAGCGACCGGTAGACTTGCCTGGCGGGGCGGCAAGAGAGGCGCGCGTGCCACGCGCCCCCTTCGGCCTTGTAAGTGTTTCTTTTATTGGAGCATTTTTCTTTTGGCAAAGCCACCCGAGCGACTCTTGAATCTTTGCAACGTCACGGCGCCTATCTGGGGGTGACCGTGGGGCGTCCGATCGGCTCATAAATGCAACGACGCCGGTGATTTGGTGACCCGATCGGGTCGGTGGAGGTCGCGGCGTCGGCGTCGAGGGCGATCGCCTTCGAGGGACGGCCTCACCCGAGGTCGTGGCGAAGAAGAACTTCCTCGCCTCGGCGGGACCCCACCGGACGACGTGATCGTCGTTTGGAGGATGAGACGATGGCGTCGCCGGTGATCGCGCCCGATCGTGGCGGGCCGCCGACGGAGGTGCTCGACCTCTCATCGGGGAGGTGCCGACCGATGCTCCTCGGCGCAGTCGCCGAGGGGTTTCGAAGGTTGACCTCGTCACCCTTGCCCATGGTGCTTTGACGGCGACGTCCGCCCGAGCAGGCGAAGCGAGGCGTGCGCGGGTGTAATCCGGGTCGGGCGTCATGGGTCGAGCGGAGGAGAGCGAGTGGGCGCCCTTCGGCAAAGCGCGCTACCGGACGAAGCCGAGATAGGGCGAATCCGTGAAGGTCGGCTCTTGCTCAAGTCTTCCACCGGTATTTGATACGATGGTCGGGAGTTCACCACGCCCGAGTAGGTCACCAAAAGTTCGACTCGTTGCACATTTTTATAGTTCTTCCGCGCGACTAACGGAGTGTCCACGTTTTGCAAAGACTTGCGGGCTCGCCGTGCGGCGCCGAGTTGAGCTCTGCGCGCTCAAAGCGGTCGTGGCGGCACGGTGGAGGAGTCTGATCAGCTGCGCTTGAGTCGCGCCTAGCCCAGAGGCCTCGGACATTAGGCGGTGGAGATCCGCCAGGATTTGAAGAGGCCACAAAGGCCCTTTATGATGAGCGCCTAGGAGCCAAGGCCTTGAGGGCGAAAGTGGCGGAACTGGAGTCCACCCTGACGGAGGTCACCGAGGCTAAGGATGCCGCCGTTGCCTTGGAGGGATCATGCAGACGCGAGCAACACGCTGCGACCGAGCGAAACAAGGCTCGGGGGACGCCGCTCGAGTTCGTTCCGAGCGGGCGATCGCCGTAGGAATCGCCGAGAAGACTTCATCGAGGCGTCAAGTCGGAAGCGGCAATCGACCAACTCTGCGGCGGTAAGTGTCTCAATTCTTCAATTAAGTTTGGGGTGCGACCACGTGGCGAACTTATAGAAAATCTCCGCAATCTGAGGCGCAGAAGAATCGGCGTCGCCGTGGAGGCGCAGAGAACGGCCGGATGCTCGCGACGTGGCGATCGTGGCGGGACGAGGCCCGGCGGCGTTGAAGGTTGCGGAGGACGGTCGGGCGAGATGAGCGCCGAATCGAGGCCCTCCGCAAGGCGGTCGGAAGTCTGCGACCGCATCCTTGAGCTGGGCAGCCCGAGTGCCCTTGCCCCGTCTTTGCCCGAGTGCGGACCGTAGAAGAGGCGGTGGTCACCGGCTGGCGCTTGGAGCTTCGTCGTGCTGGTCAACACCATCTCGTACTACGACGGCATCGACCTCGCGGTGGTGGGCAGCGGCGTGGCTGGAACCGGATCGACGAGGAGATCGATCGGTTCGAGCTCTGGTCGAGCCGCCGCCGGAGATCGCCACCGCATCCGCCGCAGCCGCCTCCAGAAGCGAGGCGCCAACTCTCCGCCTCGCCACCGGCCGCCCGCCAAGAAGAATAAAAATATAGTTAGCTTTATCCTTTTAGATTGTAAAGACCGCTACTTAAACAATCTTGAATTTATCAAGTTCCGAATCGCCTCGTCCTTTTTCGTATTTAGGATGAGCGTTTGACCGATCAGAGCCTTAAGGACCACGGGGTCACTTATGCGTAGGTCGGGTCGTTTGGGAGGAGCGAGGTGGATTGGAGACTTGGCTATGCAAATGTTAGGCGCACTTGTGAGGGATAGGAGTGTTCTAGACCGGCCAGGGATCTTTCCACTCGGGCACTTCCTTCTTCCGCGAAGTGCTACTTAGCAACCATAGCCGCTGGGGCGTAGGTCGTAACACTTGGGTTGAGAGGGTTACCGCTCGGGATAGACATCATGACCAGTCGGGTCACGTACCCTCATAATCGCGTGGGACAGCTGAGTTCGTGCGGGGGAGGAGTGTTCCCCGCCGACCCAAAGGCCACTCCACTCGGGTACTTCCTTCTTCCGCAAAGTGTTAGCAACCATAGCCGCTGGGGCGTAAGCTGTAGCACTTGGGTCGAAGGGGTTACCGCTCGGGAAGGACCTTGTGGTCGGTTGGGTCATCAACCCGTGCAAGCGACGACCAGGAGCAGCTTGAACGGGGGCGCCGAAGGGCAGCCCCCGAGTCGTCGCATGGCGACCAGGTGCTCGGAAGGAAGAAAGTAAAGAGCATGCTAGGAAGAGGAAAAGAGTTTAGGGATAGAATCGCCTTAACTTTTCTATATTCCATGCATTTGGAAGGATGCGCCGTCGGTGTCCTTGAGCCGAAGGTGCGAGCGGAGGATCCGCACGACGGTGAAGGGCCTTCCTGTGGGGCGACTTGTGCTTATCCTGCCGGTCGGACCCGACGCAGACCGGTCGCCAAGATCGAAGACCGCCCTCGAACTCGCGGGCCGTGATAACGCGTCGCGAGCTTGTTGATACCTGGCCGATCGCAGGACGGCCACGTCATGCGCCTCGTCGATCTGGTCGACGGAGTCTTGTTGTGCGGCGAGCCCCCGAGCCTCCTCGAAGGCTTGCAGTCTTGGGGCGCCATACTCCAGGTCTGTCGGCAAGACGGCTTCAGCACCGTATACCATGAAGAACGGTGTGAACCCGGTCGCCCGGGTCGGCGTGGTCCGTAGACTCCAGAGGACGGAGGGTAGCTCGGTCACACAACGCCCCGCGAAGTGTTTGAGCCGACTGAAGATCCGCGGCTTGAGCCCTTGAAGGATCATGCCGTTTGCGCGCTCGACCTGGCCGTTGGTCCGCGGATGGACCACGGCTGCCCAATCGACGCGGATGTTGAAGTCATCGCAGAACTCGAGGAATTCCTTCCCCGTGAACTGCGTTAGTTGTCGGTGATGATGGAGTTTGGGACTCGAATCGAAAGACTATGTCGCGGAAGAAGATGGCGCTTGTGCCGACGTGGCGCGCCACGACCGGCATGGCCTCTATCCACTTGGTGAACTTGTCCACCGCGACGAGCAAATGGGTAAAGCCCCGGCGCTTTCTTGAAAGGCCCGACCGGATCGAGCCCCAAACCGCAAAAGGCCACGTGATGGGGATTATCTACAAGGCTGGTGGCGGATGTGTCCGCTCGCAAAGAATTGGCATCCTTCGCAGTGCGTGCGATGTGCTCTGCGTCGGACACGGCGGTCGGCCAATAGAAACCTTGCCGAAAGGCCTTTCCCACCGAGATCGGGCGCAGCGTGGTGACCGCAAATTCCATTGTGTATGTCGTCCGGCAGCTTGTTTTCCTTGGTCGGCGAATGCACTTTTGGAGGACCGGAGGGCTCCTTTGTAAAGGTCCGGATCGACCAGACGAAGACTTTGCTCGCGGGCGAGGCGCCGGGCCTCGGTCGGGTCGGGAGAAGCGACCCGTCCGTCAAGCGATCTATGAATGGCTTTCTCGGTCGGACTCGGTTGCTAGCGCGCGGCTCGACTTCGGCCAAGTCTACGCCGACCAGCGGCGGTCGGGCGACCGTGCTAGGTAGGTCGGGGACCGTTCGCCACCGGGCCCACCGGATGGAAGGCGCAGGAGGTCGCAGACGAAGATCCGGCGGGACCGGCTCTGCTGGAGGCCGTTGGCGGTAGTCGGCGTCGCTATTGTAGCGTCGGTAGCTATGGTGAAGCTCGAAGCCCTTGAACCGCGCCGAGCCCGCGCGCTTCTCGACGACGCGCCATACGGGCGTCTCGGGGCTCCGCGCCTTCATGACTTGGTCGACGACAAGCTTGGAGTCCCGTGGAGGTAGAGTCGACGAGCACCGAGGTCGGCGATCCAAGACCGTTGACGAGGGCCTCGTGCTCGGCAGCGTTGTTGGTGGCGTCAGCGGCATGATGGCGTCTTCGAGCTTGTTCCCAAGTGGGAGATGATGACGACTCAGCGCCACGCCATTCTTGTTGTAAGACCCATCGAAGTACATTGTCGATGCTCGGGGTCTTCGATCACCGTGGTGCACGGTTTCGGTCTACTCAGCGACGAAGTCGGCTAGGGCCTGCGACTTGATCGCCGTCCGAGGGACGTATGTGATGTCGTGGCCGCTGAGCTCGAGTGCCCACTTGGCTATCCTTCCCGAGGCGTCGCGGTTGCGGACGATCTCGCCTAACGGGGACGTGGTCACCACGGTGATGTTGTGCTGATCGAAGTAGTGGACGAGCTTTCTCTTCGCAATGAGCACCGCGTGGAGTAGCTTCGCACTGTGGTACCGAGTCTTGGACTCGGAAAGGACCTCGCTAATGAAGTAAACTGGCCGTTGTACCTTAAGTTCGCGGCCTTCTTCCGCTCGCTCCACCACGAGGGCCGCGCTGACGACTTGGGTAGTGGCGGCGATGTAGATAGGAAGGTATTGGATGATGAAGAGGTCATCCGTTGCTCCTCCCGCCCGGCATGCGAGCCGGTAATCTTTGAGCCAGACACCTGGGTTTGTGGCCCCGGTGTATTTGACAATGTTGGTAGGCGCCCGGAATCTGGCAGGGAAGTCCGTCTGGCGGATCCCCTGGCAGAACGCTCGCGGTCCAGGACCGTCGGGGCTCGGGCTGCGGTGGTGGTGCCCGCCGCCCACAACCCGTGAGTGGGCGGCCTCCTCCGCCATCTTTCTTCGCGCCTCAAGGGTAGCGCGAATGTCGTAGGCATCACCGAGGCGTTAGCGCACCGGGGCGCGCGAGGCCTGGTGTGGCTCGCGGTGCGGTGACGCCTGTGCCGGACCCAACCGGCCAGACGGCGCAGATGCGGGCCCGGTGGCGAGGTGGCTCGGGCGATAGGGCCGGAGGCGTGCATGTCTTTGCGGCGCGCGCGTGCTCTACCGGCCGGAGGTTTTGGTAAGTGGCCTTGGCCTCCGGGTCGATCGGCTCGGGAGGCCTCGGCGGCATTGCGCCGCGCCACGCTTTGGCCGGCGTGGGAAGAAGTGAGGACCGTCGGACCCTTCCGCTCTTTGGGGTGTGCTGACGCCAGCGTCTTGTGCGTCGCCAGCACATGCGGGCCTCGAGCCCCTCCCCGCTCGAGTTGGCTCGAGCCGGTCGAGCTTCGATTCTTCGTTCCTCCAACTCTTTGCGCTTGTTGGAGCTCGGCGGCGGGTCCGAAGCGCTCATGACGCTCATGGCTGGTACTCCTCCTCCTGCGCTGAGTCGCGCGGACAGAGGCCCGCGACCGCGAGGGCCACGGGCAATCGGCGGTGCCGCCATGTTGCACTCGCGAGTGCCGCTGCGGCGGTACTCCGTGTCGGGCTGAGTCATGGCGGAAGAGTCTTCCGGCTCGTGGATGGAGGCGGCAGTAGCCACCATCGCCACGGGCGCGAGCCTACGGGAGGTGACATGGTCACTGCCGGGCCTCGGGAGTTTTCGCCGACCGTGGCGGAGCACTCCTCGGGTTCGGCCGGGGCTGCAGGCGCCCAAGCCGGAGCTTAGCGAATCGCCGGAGAGGACGCCCAAGCTCTCGTGGCGCTGTCCTCGAGGCGGCGGGACGAAGCGTGAGCCCTCCGTCGGGGTGACGGGCGGTCGAGGAGCCGGCGGATCCGGTTCCCGGTGCGATCATGCCGTCGCGGTGGGTGGATGCCATCGGGAGATAAACGGAATCCGAGATGGTGACGAAGACGCGAAGCCCCTAATCGGCGCGCCAACCGCCGGCGTTTTGAGCACCGGCAAGTAAATTTGTAAGTCTAAGGGTCGCGCGTTCCACTCCTGAATGGTTAGACTCGTGAGTCCAAGATGTATCTTGGTTGGTGAAAATCCCTACTCGATTCGGATGGCGTGTTGTATTGCTTTTGCACTATGTTTCTGAGACGAGGCTCCTAAATGACTTAGTCTCCTCGTGTTCTTATGTGTCCCCTTTGAATCGTTTAGTCCCGCCTCCTTTTATCTGAAGGAAGGCGCAGGTTACATCGAGTTGGGGAAGAGCGAGTGACCTATGTTAGGAGCTCCGGTCCTTCGTCCCGTGGATGGTCGCCACCCGCCTTGCCCATCTTTGGGTTGGTAGCCTTGGTGGTCGGGGAGGTTAGGTATTCCCGAGAAATAGCGTACTTGCCCTCTGTGATCCTTGCGAATCGCCGTCGCGGTGCGTGGCGTTAGTCTTTGCCTCGGGAGGAAGCGTGCGTTAGATCTTGACGTGGTCGTTGATGGGCCGGAAGCTTTGTCTTCTGCGATCACGGATCTTCTTGGGAAGGAGCCACCGCCTTTTATAGTCACTCCGATTGACCTCATTCGGGGGGTACGTGGCGGTAGGCCGATGAGGACCTGACACGCGGCCCTTGGCGTCCGTCACCTTGGTTCGGTTGGAGTCGGGAGATCCCGCCCCGCCAAGAGGGTCGGGAGCGCTGTCCGGTCGGAGTCGGGGGATCCCGCCCCGCCAAGAGGGGGTCGGGAGCGCTGTCCGGTCGGATTCGCTTCCCCTGGCCGGTCGGGAGCGGATGTCTTGTGCGGTCTCGCAGGCGATTCGGTCGGTGGCGGGCCGGGCGCGGCCTGTTGGGCTGGAGATATGCTTGAGGCCGCTGGCTCGTCGCTTCGGGCTGTTGGGGTACCCCTGTTATTAGTATTCGCCACATACACACATACATATACATAGACATACATATGCATATGCGTAGACATACATATACATATACATATATATATATTCACGTATGAATATGTACATTGACATATATACATATATGTATACATATGTAACCGAATCAACACTCGCATGCATGCATGTTTTGTTGGTTGCGTGCTTTTGTTTGATTAATCACTCTAGATCTAGGCTAATCGATCTTTGTACAGTCAAGAAATCTTGCAAGTACACGCTCCCATCTCTCCACCAGCTATAAATAACGGCCCGTTGCAATGATATGGAACCAACCAACCCAAGAGCTAGCATTGCTCCTTAGGCCCACTACTCTCTAGTACTACTATACCTTTGTAGAGAAATTAGCCGTATATATATATATCCTCCTCTCCCGTAGGAGAGCAGGAGCAAGAGCAAGAAGAAGAGGTGCCGAGCTAGAACAATTAATGGCGAAGCCGCAGCAGGAGGTGTACTTCGTGTTCATGAACTTTGACCCTGTGTACGAGCGCCTAAGAGCCGATCGGTCTGTAAGACTGTAACTATACATACAGAGACGACATAACACTCCCATTGAAACAGTAGCTAGCTACCATCTTCGATTCTTCGTGATTTATGCGGCCTTGTTTCTTGGCTGCGTTCTGCAGGTCGAAGGAGGGGTCGGCGACGCTGGACGCGTACCTGAGCCACAAGCACGACAAGCTGCTCGCCAAGCTCTTCCAGCCGAACTCCTACCGGAAGAAGACCTCCCTCGCCATCGTCGACGGCTTCGCCGTCGTGATAACCGATGCTCAGGTGATGTCACAAGTACACATACATGATAAATCCATCCATTGTGATTGTGTATTTAAGTCCAGTGCATTCTCTCTTATCAGCTCTGGATGTACATGGCAATGCAGGCGAGCGTACTGAGATCGTCGAAGGAGGTCAGGGTGGTGGAGAAGAACCAGGAGCTTGCTTGACCGGTCAAATAGCCAGCAGAGAGATTAAATATATATACATGCCACTTAATCAATTAGATGCCTTTGGCATCAGCTATAGCTATATATATACTTGTAGTTTACTAAGCTAAAGGAGTTAAGACTCGTTGTTCCTAGCTAGTCAATTTCCTCTGCGCGTGTATCGGTGTGAGAGCTCCCATGGCTTTGTTGACTCTAATGTCAAGCTTAGCTGTTATATCCTACTACTTAGCAGTAGCAGTAATATTATATATAGTTCTTAGGGTCTAACGATATTCAGAGGATGACTTTGAAGATTGAACCCTGCAATGTAATGCTTATATATGATTAGTTCAAATGCTGTGTATTATAAATTATAACTACGTATATGCGCTGCTGCTCTTTCAAACATGGCAGTGTGCATGTGTGCGCGCGCGAGTGAGTTTCGGGTGTTGTATCCGTATTCTATCAATGTTCATGGATGCTACATATGCCTGCCTGCTTTGTGCGCGTAATGTGAGTGGTTTAAGGTCTTGGTTGACTTGATAAAACTACGAGACAAGAGGAGCTAGGAGGCCAGCATTGAAGGAATTTTGCTTTTTGTCCCGTCATATATTTTTTTAAAAAAAATCTGACTTTTTTTAAATAAATTTATAAAAATAGCCCTCTCTTTGACCATAGAAGACGAGGCAGGTGACACATGTCACTTACCGCTGTACCACGCAGCACAATTCATCGTGGCGTGTAGCTCTAGGTTTGGCGCACTTGCCACTCAGCACGAGCTCGGTAACAGCGACATATCGAGCAAGCCTAGCTCGGTAGGTAGATGCATGGTTAATTAATGACCTAATTAGTCACTTGATTAGTGACTTAATTAAGTGATTAAATAATTAAAGTGGTCAATTAAGTGACTAATCAAGTTGATTAATTGATAAAACATGCCTAGGAAAGAGAGCTCGGCAAACTTGCCGCGCTACAGAAGCGCGGCAGGTTACATATATCACATGTTGTACCTTTTATGGTTGGGGAAACAGAATCTTTGCAAATTTATTCGTAAGGAGACCATATTTTCAAAAGGAAGTGTGTTGAGGGGTTTAAAAAAAAGAAGGCTTCGTTTTGAAGAGTGGACCTCTTGACTTGGTGATAGATCATATATGGTTCCTAATTAGCACGTGCAAGTTTCCGAGATCTAGATGGCAAAACCCGATGTGTTTGGGACGAAGAAACCTTGCATGGAAATCGGAAAGAGCCAGCTCGTCTAAATGCATATATATTTTTGTGTGTGTATATATATATATACACGTGTGCACTTGTCTAGAGATGATCGAAGCAATACGTAGAATTGGAAAGTGGAAACACGCGAAGCAGTCTATGCTTGAGCGTCGCACGTATCATTTGGTGACACGCGTCTCTCTCATTGACAAACGTACTGCCAATGTACAAAGGTCCAATTAAAGAACACTGCATCGCTATTACATGGGCATAGCTACCGGACGCTAGAGCTAGAGGCATGGATAGACCAAACCAAAGTCACCAAACACAGTCAGACTCACTATTGGTGCTAGCTAGGGTGATACCTCTCCCATTATCAAGTAGGCAATCATTAAACTCATGTTTGGAATGTAACAATTTCACACTAGCCTATATATATATTTCGTAAGATTATTATTGCGGAAGCTTGACCGACGTTTCAAACAGAGCTAAAATCTAACTGGATTTGGTAGATATGAAACTATTTCGCTCGAGTAGGGCTCAAATTGATGCAAAGACATCACTAGTAGGAAATACTCTCTCCATCCATAAATATATAACATATTTTTTCAATGGTCTCGTTCACAAATATAAGACATATTTTGTATTCTAATGCAAAAATTAGTGTGATGTTTCCTCTATACCCCTGATAAATATCTAGCTTTATTGTACATGCATGTATTGAATATAGTGCTTAGAGATACTCAATCCGTTCAAGATTATAGGGTATATTTTTTTAATGATCTTGTCCACAAATATAAAACGTATTTCATGTTTCAATGCAAAATTAGTGTCATGTTTTCTTTATACCCCTAAAAAATAGTCAGCTTTACGTTATATTCTTTACTATGCATACATTGAATATAGTGTTTAGAGATAATAATTAGTGGTAGTCTAATCATTTTCAATATCCTCTTGGTCTGTGTGCGAAGAGAAAATACACTATATAAACTTAGACGACGGAGGGAGTAATAACTAGAGATAATTTAGTTATATTCAATATCTTCTTAATCTACCTGTCAAGAGAAAATATAACTTTCAAATTTAGACTCAGGGAGTACCTAACTAGTTACATGGCCTATCGGTCGATCGAATTTCCACACATGGAGTTAATTAGAAAATTGGATTCGCCCGGGGCGTATACATAAAGGAGAGATATCAAGTGGAATTAATGGTGCACTATATCAGGTGTAATTATGCAATCTTTTGGTTTGAACACCAAATCAAGAGATGTAGTCTATGGAGTGTTGATGCCTAAACCAAACGTTATTACGGGATTGCACCTAAGAGCGTGATTGCACTTAATATACAATACATATAGGTAGAATGTAGCGCAGTTAAGTCCTCGCGCCAAGGTTGAATTTTATTGGGTCTGATTTCAGATAATTTTTCTTGAACACAAATGGACAAAAGCCCTAGAAACCTTAAAATACATAGTAAAACATACTCCCTCCATTCAAAAATATAAGACGCATTTTGACTTTACATAAGGATTAAAGTTACGGTGATATTAAGAATGGTATAAGAGAAAATGATTTAGATACCCCACTTAATTATTTTGAAAGATAAGAGATAATACTTTATGCATATGGTAATAAATAAATATATATGGTTGAGAGAGAATAAATAGGGGTATAGTAGGAAAAGCCTTATTAAATTTACATGTAAGTTTTATATTTTTAAATAAGATCATTTAAAGTATAAGCTTTATATTTCTGAACGGACGACAAGATTTCCCTGTATTTTATCTGAGAATCGTACAAACATTTTTTGCTAAAGGCCCTTAGCAAAACTGAAAATACTGGATGAAATTTTAACATAATTTTGTTCGTTGCGAAATTAGTTCAGGGCTCAGGCCCGTGAAACTGGGAAATCAATTCCATCCTTAAGATTAACTTCTGCGATGGCAACTCTTGCAGCCTTTGACGTCTCCTTTTTATTTCTTCAGATTTAAGCTTTGAATGACTAAAAAAGGAAATATTTTAAGACAATTAATGTACATACTAGCGTTCTGTAAAAAATATGAGATGGAAGACAAATTAATCAACCAATGAGAACTAGATACGTGGAACTGCAGTTGGGATATTAAAAGAACTTCATTGAAAATGTAGGCAGAACCTGCACCATGTCCAAGCTCTGAAAGTCTGAATAACGTTGTCAGCAAGTTATCCCTAAGGCATTTTTCCTTCCATGACATCAAGCCCATCCTCCATTTGCAAGGACCAAGTCAGTCCAATAATTACCTTCTATTACTAGTTTCCAAGGATTACACTGACCGAACTACAGTTGAAGAGGGGCCCAAGAGGTTAAAGAGACCATGTCATCAGATCAGATAGTTGATAGCTGAGAATCTGGTGCTACTGTTTCATATCCACCGTAGCTATTAACCCTATTTGTAATTTCGAACGATTTGAAATGCTTTATATAAAATTCCTATGAAATTATATGAAATTACTATATGCATTCCAAACTGTTTAAAACAAACATAAAATCGTAAATTTTTTAACCCTTAAATTCAACCCAACATTTCGAAAGTAACTTAAAATCAATGTACATCTTTCTCCTCTAGAAGTTAATAATCCACCGAGCATAACAATCGGGCAATTAGACTTTAATACATATAAAATTAAACTTTTATCACAAGATGGGATTAGTGCATGCCACCTAGCACCGCAGTTGTTAGTGGTTGCTAGACATGACAACACTGAGGCAACATATGCAAGTGCAACTACAGTGCAATACAAGGACATAAGACATGATTGCTAGTTGATGTGTGTGATAGCAGATTGAGATGCCACACATGAGAGTGAATTCATGTGCGTGGCAGTGGAAAGGCATAACAATAATTTATGCACATAGGCGTAAGACCACTGTTATCAACATGCACAATCGCGACAAGAAGCAAGCATGCATAAAGATACCGTAGATACATAAAATCGAGTCAGGCATTAGTTGTAAAATGGCATGCATAGATATGCATTCAACTATCATTTACACTAACAGTCATTGCATCTATTTATGTACTCTTTTTTTTAGAAAAATACACACGCTATTTATATCTTGTTACAGTTATAAACATATAAGCCATTATACAATCTAATCTGCTAAAAGGTATAAGTACAATAATTTTGCTTTAAAAAGGTTCATACTATGTACTCCATGAAAAAACCAACCGTATTACAGAACCTGAGGTCAATACTGCATCTCAAGCAAAACATTGTGTGCCATCTATTTGGTGCACCAAGAGATTGTTCTCAGTTACGTAGCTCCCCCTCTGCCCCGCTCGGTCGTAGTCGCTCTATAGTCGTCTCCCCTCTCGTAACACGAAAACGATAAGGGAGGCTTCCTTGGTGATTAATTAAGCGACCTTAAGCGCTGAAATAGTAAGACAGTCCTACCAAGTCGTCCATAAATCACGTACTAATCTCATTTCATTAGCTCCCAACCCCTTACACCCCCATACCGATCGCGCAACCGCGACGCACACATGGCCCGCACCGGCGCCGCCGTTGTCCTCTTCGCCGCCGTCTGCTGCCTCCTCGTGTCCCCAGCCCCGGCGCGCCGCCCCGTCGAGCTCCCGCGGCAGGTAGTACCCGACACCGTGGACAGCGAGGCCGCCGCCGAGCAGCTTCTGCCCAAGCCGGTGGCGGACGCCGAAGCTGCGGACCCCACCGCCGCCCTCGCCGTGCCGGAGGAGGTGGGCCCCGCCCGCCAGCTCTCCTCCCTGCTGTGCCACGTTTTCCGGTGCAGCGGCGACGCGGTGGCCCTGAGCAGCTCCGAGGAGCCACCGTCGCTGGACGGGTGGGCCGAACCGGCGGGGAAGGCCGAGGTGGGGGAGGACGGGCAGGAAAGGCCGTGCGACTCCGACTCGGATTCCGATCGGGACTCTGATTCCGATTGGGACTCGGATTCAGACGACGAGGAGGACGAGGGCGGGATCGTGGGGTGGTTCTGGAGGCTGGCGCGTCGCTTCTGATCGATCCTGGCCGTCCGTGGCTCTGTGGTGGTCTGCTACTACTTTGTAGTTGCGTGTATGCATTTGGGAAGTTTCTACCTTGTACAAGTTATATCGATGAATAAATGATACTCCTATGTTGTTGTATGTATATACCACATCATTTCCCCTGTTTCTGCAAAGCACTTCCACATTGAATCTTAGTCTTGAGAAAGCAATGAGCTACCACACGATAAAAAACAAATCAGTAGATGATTTGTTGCTTATTCGCAACTTACACGTCAAACAACATGCTATCTTTTTCGGCAAAAAGTCAAGTTCATAGGTTCTGCTTCTTGCCCTACTATAGAATCTTACAATATTCCGAAGACAACATGTTGTTTGTAAGAAAACATATCTGCCAATACTGCAAATGCAAAGATCTTGACACGCGAATCTACTCCTCGACCTCATACTCAACATCGTCGTTGTTGTAGTCAAATTCATCAGGATCATTGTTGTCGTCTTCGGTATCTTTAGTACGAAAGCGGAAATTGTTCATCTCATTCCTCCCGTCATCCTCATTGATGAACTCCAGACCATACACTGCATCTCGGTGCTTTACCACCAGCCAGCGAAGCAGCCTGTCCTCCTTGTTTAGATAGTGGAGTTCTTGAGTAAAGGAAGGTGGAACCATCATGGTCATTTGCATAAGTTGGCCCTGTAAATGCAACAGAAACTTCAGCACATCAAGAAAGCAAGAGCTGGTACACTGTCCAGTAATTTGTTTAGACTTTAGATTGCAGTGCTAGTGGCCAACCAAAAAGGAACATGTATATAGGCACTTCTATTTGTCAAAGCAATTGGTGCAAAACAAAATTTGGATATTGGTTAAACTATAGCAGGAAAACTGGCAATGAAACAAACAATTGGAACACAAGACTACTTGTCAAGTAGTGTGCACAGGCTCCAATGCAGGGAAATGCATTCCTTGTGCCTCTCATCTGATTTTGCCGTTTTCTAAAGGTGATGTGTCTAGCTTTTTGTTACTTGTTGGATCGAAGGTTTTATCAAAGAACCATATATAATAAAAACAAAGGCACACTTACGAATAAGATCAAATGGAATGTCTATCCATTTAGAGCACTGCAGAACATCAAACCTTCATCTAATGTTCAGCAAATCCTAACAGGAAAACTGATGATAACTGAATAAGTAATGCAGCTACGCCAAAATCCTTTCTTAGTGATAAATTATTTGAATCATTGCAATGCATTCCCATTAATCACGGCATCACGCAGCACCAATATTAGTGATTACTTGTATCTACATGCCAATACTTAAATTGTGCAATTTAATTATTTAGGGGGTGTTTTGGTTCACTGCCAAACTTTGCAACAATTATGTTCACACCCAGACCATTAGTAGCCCCAATGAACATTCTTTAATTAGGCTTTGTTGATAATATTGCTTCATAAGAATAATCAAGCCAAAGTCAACTGTGTGTTCAGAAATCCAAAAACATTCAGCTCTGACATTCTCTAGAGGTAACAATATGATTTATCATCCTTTCCAAATCAATGTAGTTAACAAGTTCCAGCCTTCACTAATAATCATGTATGCGTGTTTAATGAGAAATGGATCTCAAGTGTCAAGTTTACCAAAAGGACAACTGAGGATTGCATTCATTGCACTGTAAATATATTCGTGCAGACTAAGAATAAAGGCCGTGCGGACGGGCCGTCAACCCATTAGGGCCCATGTGAGACAGCGTACATGGCAGCATACATGCAGCCACAATACCAGGGCCAGCTGCAACACATTACTTAGCTATCAAGTTAGAGTTTAATTAGAGATAGAATAGGATCTTATCTAGATGGAAAGTGATCTTATCTTTCAATGGAAAGTTTAGATTGAATTGTTAGGTGCTGTCCCTATATAAAGGGAGGCGTATTATCATTGAGAACAAACCAAGAAGATGAATTAGTCTAGCCTCTCTCCCAAGGTTATTCACCCTCATATATAGTCTAATCTCTCGTCCTACCAAGCCAACACCCCCATACATTCCTCCCAGCGGTGTTTACACTGATGAACTAAGGTTCATCACAATGAACCTATATCAAATATTTGGTAACTGAATAACTAATCTCTCACAACAAACTGGGAAGGAACCCTAAAAAGTTTTGACCTCAATGTTGATTTGAATTAAACAATGTGAGATTGCATCAATAGTTACAGTAATACAAATACATAGCATAGAAGTGAAAAAGGATGCCGTGCATGAAAGAAAAATTGCAACCTCTACTGCAGTCAGTTAAATCAACCTTGCAGAGAAAGAAACATGAGAAAGGCATGATACCTCAAAACTTTTGTTCAAGAACTAGATTATTCAAAAAGACGCACCTAGCTCAAATGCAATAGACATACTGTTTTGGACATTTCACAGAACATCCAAGGGCAGTACCAACATAAAACTTTAGGGCACAAGAAGAATTGTGTTTAATTGTATTTAATGTGGCACTATATGTCTTTTGTTTTGTTGTTGGATGTGTGGTGGGGGCAGCATTACCCTAGGCGGCCACCTAGGTGCTCGGCGGGAGCCCTCCGCCCCGATTTTGCTGTAATCGGCCGGCTGGGCGGGGGAGCGCCTAGGCGGCTCCAAGGCGTGCTCTAGGCGGCAAGGCAGAGAAAGGCGCGGCGGTGGCTAGGCATCCGAGTCCTTTTCCCCGCGTCGCCAGGCAGCGCAGACGGCTAGAGCGCGGCAATGGCTAGGCATCCGAGTCCTCTTCCACACGTCGCCAGGCAGCGTAGACGGCTAGAGCGACCAAGGCGTGTGCTAGAGCGACCTCGCCGCCAGCCGCTGCCTCTTCTCCATCGCCGGAAACATCTTCTCCGCTCTAGATTGAGGCTTCAATCCGTCGGATTCAACCTCCAGGTACCCCCTCTATTCTGCCTCTACTCTGCTTGTGCTCTGCGTCTCTTCTCTACTTGTGCTCTACGACTCTTCTCTGCTATGTGCTTGCTGCTGCTGCTGGGTGCTACTGCTGCTTCCCTACTGTTCCAGTTCACCCGCCTAGGCGCTAGGCGGTCTGCCACCACCCGCCTAGCGCCTAACGCCTAGGATAACCTCGGGTGGGGGTGGTGCTACCAATAGAAACACTTGATTAAATATTCATCATAGAATTCCAAGCGTGAAAGAATATCGACCATCTGACCTGCAACAGTGTTCCCCTAGGAGCTAGGCGCTAGTCGGGCGGCAGACTGGCGCCTAGCACTTAATCACCGCCTAGGTGGGAAAAATTGGCCTAGGCGGGAGGGAGGGGCCTAGCGCCTAGGCGCCGCCTAGGGGAACAGGGCCTGCAACATGGTTTTAGGAGCATTGTGGAGGTGTTTTATTCAGGTAGTTCATGCTTCTATTCAATATGTAAAGAAAATAAGCCATTGCAAACTGCATATCTGTTCTCAAAGCCACCCAGGCAGCGCAATCATTTTTTAAAGGTCACCAGCGCAATACTGAGTTCCTGACTCGCTTAAAACACTAGATCCAATCGAAAGAATGATCACAACACCACACCAACACATTGGAGAGTATTCCGTCGAGCACACCAAGGCCAATGCCCAGGAACACTGTAACGGCTAACGGCCAAACATATTTGGGCACTTCATCGAGCATGTTAAGTGCACCAACCCGTCACCAAGAACCAAAACCCAGAGGCCCGTGCCCACTTAGGCATTTCGTCGAACACGCTTCAACCAAACGGATCAACCTCGCCGCACGCGTCAGATCGTCACGGCTCCGCGCGGCCACGAGGCACGGCGCGCGAGGAAGAGAAGACTTTCACTGAGAGTGTAAATAAAGAGCGGCGAGTCGGGGCGGACCTGGAAGTGGCGGCCGTCGAGCTTCTTGATGCCGTAGCCGAGGTGGACGGTGCCGAAGGACTTGAGGTCGGTGACGACGCCGTTGCGCTGGTACGCGCGCCGCGCCACCCGCGTCACGAGCTCCGCCACGGACTCCTTGGTCACCAGCGGCTTCACCAGCAGCATGCAGTCGTACATCGGCATCTCTCTTCCGAAGCCCCTCCCCCTCCCGCTCGACGCGCCTCTGGCTCTTCTTTTCCTACCTCGGCGCCGCCGCTTTTGTGTTCGACGATCTCGGAGAATCGGACTGGGTGGGAGTCGAGGAGAGGCGGTTGTCTGGCCTTTCCTCCTCCGGCCTAGAGGTATCAATTGGGTCAGGCCGTATGGGCGCGGCGCGGGCCTAACGGGCTGGACATATGGACCGTGTAGCTTTGGAGTAAAAGACGTGCGCAAGCACACACACAGAAGATCGCGTCCTGCGGAATTTTTTTTAAAATAATATTTGAAAAATGAAAAATTACAGAAATAATATATCAAAATTAAAAATTACAAATATACCACTCTGTCGCTATTTGAAATTGCGACAGTGGTCTGTCGCAATTTGTCGCATGCGTTTGCTCGATGTAAATGGGACCTAAAACTGCTCTTTGTCGCTATTTGGAATAGCGGCAGAGAGCCTGTCGTAATTTCAAATAGCGACATGCCTCTGTCGCTATTTCAAATTGCAACAGAGAGGTATATCTGTAATTTTTAATTTTGACATATTATTTTTGTAATTTTTCATTTTTCAAATATTATTTTAAAAAATAATTGACGTCCTGCGTGCTTGTCCAAACGGAGGGATTTAATTTTATTTCCCTAAAAAATATGAGGGGCTTTTCTAAGTTTTTTTAAGGGAACCGAGAGTAATTTTCTTTACCTAAAAAATACGAGGGGCTTTTCTAAGTTTTTTTTAAGGGAACCGAGAGCTCTGTTACTCGATCAAAGCGAAACAATCCTAATTTTTTCTAAGTTAACGGCACCTGTTTGGAACAAGCAAAATTTTCTAAACTTTCGAGAGAATTGAACTATTTTCTTCCATGAAATTCCTACGTTTCGAACATGTCCTAGATGCAAATACCACATGGAATGTTGAATCTATCGTTATCAATATATTCATATCTATATACTCCATTTAGTTAAACTTTCGAAACTTTGGCTATCAAAATTTTCCTAAGTACTTAGATTGGATATATGAAAATCATATATATAGATTTATATCAAAAAGTATTTTTATTATAATATAACTTTATTGGGTTCTATAATATGTACACTAGAAATTAGCAGTTAAAGTTGCCTTTTGGAGAATATATCTTATCTAAAACGACATGTTTTTGTGACCCGAGAGAGCATTATTTAAGGGATTAGCTAAAATATGTATAAGATTTTCTCCCAAATACTATGCGCATTTTGTACCCATAGGTTTATCATGCCTCAACTTTATTTTACAGTTCATCCAAGCCCACCCATGTATTTCTCCGAGCTATGACAGATGGTAGCAAGCAGGGTCCGCAACAACAGTGGCAATTCGTGGACCGGTGTAGCTTGTGGCACCGCCAACCGACGGTAGTGGGTGGTGCGAATGGCGTCGGCCACGGCGAAGATGAAGACGGAGATGGTGTTTGGTTTAATGCTCAACACTGCCACACTAAGGCTCTGTTTGGTATAGCTCTAGATTTCAGCTCCACCTCAGAGCTGGAGCTTATAGGCTAAAATAAAGTGAATTAAGTTTATATTTTTAGTCTAAAATGTAAACAAGATGACCCACCTAAACACTCTTAATGTACCCACAACTCCAGCTCCATAAATTTTTGGAGCTAGGAATACCCTGCTCCACCAACTCCACGGATTTTGGTGGAGCTGGAGCTATCCCAAACACCCCCTAAATCCTAGAAAGTGCAATCTATCGTTCTATGGCTATGTTTATTTAGATTTTTCTTCAATCTAAAAACCAGTAAGTCAAAGTCTAGATAAAGGATGGCTTAAAAAAACTGTTGATAAGCTATAAGCAAAAAAAAAAAAAAACTAAGCAAAGGGCATATTTAGGGGGATCGTAGCTTTTCTGAAAAGTTGTTTTTTGTTTTTTTTATTGAAAAATAGTATATTTTTATAAGAGATCATTTAACAAATAACTAATTTTTCTCAGCAATAAGCTGCAAAACCAGATCCAACCCAGCATTCAGTTTTTATATATGACTTCTAGATTATACCAAAAACAGCTTAAAAGCTGAAACTGGTTTAAAACCCTCCAAATAGGACTAAAGAGGCTTGGGAAATTGCTTTGATGGAAAAAATTCAGTTCAAAATCACTCAAAGACCAAAGCCGGCCATGGAGGTGGCAAAATAGGAGTGGTCCCTAGCCCAAATGGGCATTAATGGAGGTGGCAGAATATGGGTGGTCCTTAGCCCAAATTCGTTTAATACCTAGCCCACTTATGGTTAGATCAATGCATATATAGAACCTATTTACACTTTTATTCTCGTTTCGTATAAAAGAGTTAACCCGAAGACGTTATGTTTAGACTCTACTATTATATCTCACTTTATAAAAATAATATGATACTAATGTCACCACCACCCTTCTACATAACCCACGTAGAACTTTATATTAATAAGCCGTGATATTACCAGAGGGTGCTACTTTGCCGTTGCTGCATGGGCCGGGCTGCTCCGTTGCCGCGGAGCATGGGAGCATAGCAACTCCAGGCAGTCATACGAGCTCTGCAAAATGCCGAAGAAATGGCGGCGGTGCAGTACCCGCGCTCTCTGAGCTGGTCACCGCGGGTCTCCTTGCCAAGTGCCATGAGGTGCTCGCTGATCTCCACTCACACTGCCGAAGTCGTCAGCCTCCTTCCAGCGATTCATAGTAAAATCTACAATTCAACTAAGTCTTAATACAACCAGAGAGCAACCAAAAACAAATGGGGGAAAGGGTCAAGACCACTACAACATTTTTTTGCTCAATTCACAAGGATTACATCTCTTTCTATCAATTTTGGCACGTATTACCTCGGTAAGGATACATTTCAAACAAACCCCAAAATTTGCACGATTGATCTCTGTTACCATTGAACCTGCCTAAAAATTTCTCCAAAAACCCATCGAAATCTCTCGAAAGCTCCCAGCCTCCCATAGTCCCATGTCCAAATCGTCAACAACGAAAAAGCTCTCTCTCTCTCTAAGGTCAAAGAGAAGGGAAGAACTGAAGGAAAAGGAACAAGCAGATTCACGTGGGTGATTGGGCTCCAAAGTCGTAGGAATTATGTTTGTCCAGCGAAGGTCTCGGGAGTCGGGAGCTTGACGTGGTGCGGTGCCGTGGGGATCGATGTCCAGCCCAGAGCCCACACGCCCAACATCGAGTGATCCTCCATGCTTCGAATTTTTATTTTAAATAATACAATTTTTTATTCGAATTACAAAAATATAGGTCCTTCTCAAAAAATTACAAAAATATACTTTTATCGCCCGTACATGGGACGATCGCCCTATACACGAGCGATCAGTGCGGCTTTCAACGCGCGATATTTCCTCTATTGCGGTTAGTTCCTAAAGAAAATCATAACTTTTTCGTATGATGTCGGATGGAGATGGACTTTATATGAAAATTGTAGCTCTCGACGGGATCTACAACTTTTATGTACAATTTTTTTCATTTGAATCCATTTAGATAACCAAAAATAGGATAGAAGTTTCAGATCTAAAACAGATCTGTTTTTAGATCTGAACATTCTATCCTATTTTTGACCATCTAAATGGATTCAAATTGAAAGGTTTATATACAAAAGTTGTAGATCCCGTCGAGAGCTACAATTTTCATATAAAGTCCATCTCCATCCAACATCATATGAAAAAGTTATAATTTTCTTTAGGAACTGACCGCAGACAGAGGAAATATCGCGTGTTTAGAGTGCCACCGATCGTCCGTATATGGAGCGATCACCCCATATACGAGCGATAAAAGTATATTTTTATAATTTTTTAAGATGTACGTATATTTTTGCAATTTGAATAAAAAAATTATATTATTTAAAATAAAAATTCTCCATGCTCCAAGTGAGGCGTGGGTCTCGGTCCTGAGGTGGCGTCGAAATCAATCCCATGGACGGTGGCGTGTGGCTGTGAGACGTAAGAGTGCAAATGGTGGCGGCTTACAGGATGACAGGAATAATGAAAAGGCAGAAGGTTGGGCTGCTTGCGCCATTGTGCGTGAGGAAGAAGTGGGCAGCGGTAGAGCCTATCAAGGGTTTGTTTGGAGGAGCTGCGGCTGAGTTGAAAAGTTATTTTTAGTTTGCTAGGTTGTAAAGCAGCTGTAGCTGACGGCTGTAGCTTTTCTTGTTATGTCGTTTGGCAAACTGGCTGCTGCAGCTGTAGCTTTTGGGGGACAAACGAGCGGGGAGGCAGTAATCTAGCGAAGCACAGCGTCGAACGAGTGGAGAGGTGACGTGGAGGTGGCGAGGTAGGGTGACGGAGGTCGGGGAGGCGGAGTGAGCGAGATGAGAGGTGGTCAAGCGAAGTCACAGCTGAAAAGCTTCTCCTCAGCGGCTGTAGCTTTTGGGGGTGCTTCTACTGTGGCTTAGCTTCACAGCTGCTTTGCAACCATACTGTTTGGGGGAGTTTTTGGACCAAAGCTAAAGCACAACCTCCAAACAAGCCCTAAATTAGGTATCGTAACTTATGGGAATTGTGCCGGAAATACCTCCTCCGGGTATAGACCTCTTTCTTTACCTATAGTCATAGAAATGAGAGTAATTTATTGTAAACCAGGTAAATGGGTATCGACATAGGCGGGCTCTACTGTACTCGTAACTATTGGAAAATCAAAGTTGGGAAAGGTAGTAAATTTCAAAAATTTATCTCCTTTCCAAACCGATCGCATACATTAAAATCAAAATTTAGAAAATACCAAAAGAAATAAATATGTACTGTGATTCTGGGAGCTCAAATACAAAGCTTTTGCATAAGCTCTCGACGAAGCTTACAGCTTTAACGCCTGGACGTAGCAACGAAAATAGATACGTCGGATCTTCGTGGCAATAGCAGCCATGATCTTCAGGTATCCACGCAAACAGGCGGACGACACCGTATACCGATATGCTAGTACCGCGCAATACGACTCTTATGACCTTTTATCTGGTTCAAATGAAACTTTTCACTTTCCTTTATTTTTTTCTCTTAATTTTTTCATTAATTTTCTGAACCTGGAACCCGAATTTATAGCCAAAAATATTGTAGCAAAGTTAGTTGATATAGTAACCGACACCTGGTATTGTTCATATTGCTGCAGTAACCGACACATGTCACTGTTCATACGTCGGTTGCTACAGTGCCTGTCAACATGCTACAGTGTTTTCCGACTGCGCTTATTTTCGCTGCTGCTACACTAATTTCTGCGAAGAATCGTATTTTTGCACGCGGATTCGCAGCCCTTTTTGTAAACAACCAGATATCATGTTAAATCGCATTGATGCGTATGTCACGAGAGAAGATTTCATAAATCTGTGTCAAGCCTATTCTAGTGTATAACCCTTTCAGGTTCATGCTATGTTGGCAATAAATCGAAAAACTCCTTTTTTGATTCATTAATCGCAGGCGACTCCTAGCAGAACATAACGACTACCCAAATTGCATGAATGTTATTTATCTGACAAACTTTCAATGAATACATATTAGTCCCTTTATCACTTTGATATCATTATTTAACTCAAGGTTGAGGCGTGTCATCCTTGCACCGTTAAACCGATTTTCTCGATTATCTGAAGTAGACTAACAAGATCGATCGATTAACACCTTTAATCGTTCGGGCATGGCCATGCATATTCTTTAGTCTATTTTATCGAGTGCCCGATTGATATCATGCCCTCAGTATGAGGAGGACAAATTCCATATTGATCATACACTTTTCTCTGCATGATTCAAGTTATACCCGAGTATTGTCCTTATAATTATCCAGTTACGGACAATGTTAGACAACATCAAAGCATACCATCCTCATGTAGGAAACTGTGTTGATCGGTCTAATGATTAATCACTATCATTATATGAAACAACTTATGACACTAATCAAATCCTCAAAAGATGTTTCATAAGCAGGTCAGTCCAATAGCATATACATTTACATGTATTCACATAATTGAATTGTATCACATACTCATAATCCGTGAAACATGATTTTCAAACAATTCATGTGCTTATTTTGAATAAATATTATTGGTGTCCCAACTAATAAATAAATAAGGATAATTTATAATAATATCATAATTAAATTACAGAGTTTCATGTTCAAGTCACATACTTGATGATCTATAATATGACATTATTAAAGTAACAACATAAGCATAAATATAAGGTGTTCATCTTCATGATTGGCCTCTTGGATATATTTCCAACAGCAACGTCCATTTACATGTCAAACGGCACTAACAGGTGGACCATACATCAATACAAACCCTAGATCCCAATCACCTATCCCCCAGCAGCCACCAATAGCTCTCGACTCCCCCAAATCACCAAATCGGCCTTAAGCCCTCAAGACCCTAGCCAAATCTCCAATCTCCCACTCACCATTGTCGCCTGCCAGCCCCTGGCTCACCACCACTGTTTGCCAACCCGGCGCCCCGGCCGCTTCCTCATTTGAAGCTCCTCCTTCTGTCCTTATCGCCCGCTCGACCGTAGATTATTACCTGCCTGACTCGGCCCACCCCTTGCTGCCTGTTGTCGCCTATCCGACCTTGCCCCCTGCCACCTGACGCCTACTCCGACCAACCCGACGATTTGGGGAGACTGGGAGACGACGCCACAGAAAGAGGTCGGCCCCAACCCTCCAACCCTAAGATTCATTTTTGACCCATTCCTCCTCTCAAATATCGATCTTGGGCCTAAGATTTGTGTTACCTCATATTTGCAATATGTAATTGGTGATGGGCAATTTGTGATTGGTGCTATTTTAATTCTTATTTTCATGTGTATTTTGAATTGTGATGGTTGGTGAGCTATTTTTGAAATTTTTAGTCTCCAATAATGTCATGCATTGTTGATGGTGACGGGTAAACAGGTATATCCATGGATATCAGGTTTCTCTGCTTGTTGCCCTTCGCAAACATGCCCGTGGGTGAGAAATTGGCTGATGGGGTATTAATATGGGTGAGAACTATTCGCACCTACCGTATCCGATTGACATCCCTAATCATAACCAAAAGCATCATATTTAAAAGCATTTTCTGACTTCAAGCGGTAGCACAAAAAGGTGCGTTGCATGTCCGTACTTTGCTACAAATAAAAATTATATTACCTAGCACGTTAAGCTGTTGTCACTACAGTTAGCTTGTATGACTGATGTCGACTCTACTGTTGTGTTTGGTCGAGATTTGTCCCGACTCATATCATGCCTCTGCTATTGAGCTTGGCTTACACCGCACCCTTGACTTCGCTACTGTTGTTTACATCGCATCTTTGCCGCACACCATACAAAGGACGAAAGGGAGGTTGTTCGGATAGGTATTACATTTTTTTAGCTAATTCATATGTTATAGAATAATTTTTTTGGTTAGAGCTTTTTAAGTTGGTAGAGATATATGAGTAGAGGTAGGTGAATGTTGAGAAGGTGAAGAACACATTATATTTACCATCGTTTTTTTAAAGAGCAAAGATATACTATATATTAAAGTGGTGAGGATTGCTGGCCATTGAGGGCCGCCACCACAGCACATGCATGCAAAGACCCTTCGAAAAAAAATCTAAAATCGCGTTTAAGTCCTTCGGTCGGTTTTTAACAGAAAAGACCCGAAAAACCAAAATTACGTTTAGGTCCTTCTGCGGTTTACGTTCAGGTCCTCTCGGAGGTTTTCATAAGAATGGATCCCGAAAAAAACGAAATTATGTCTAGGTCCCTCTGCGGTTTACATTCAGCTCTAGCCATTTTTTCAGAATGGACCCGAAAAAAAAAATACGTTCGCGGTTTTCTAAAAAAACAAAGATTCGCCAAAGGTTTACAACAGTCCACAAATTCACCGACGGGTCCTACCAACCCATTTTTATGCAAAAAAAACTAAATGAAGTTTAAATCGTTTTTTTTTTCAGAATAGACGCGGTTTTCTTTAAAAAAAATACAGATTCGTCAAAGGTTTATAGCAGTCCAAAAATTAGTCGACGGGTCCTACCGACCCATTTTTATGCAAAAAAAACTAAATGACATTTAAATCATTTTTTTGCCGAATGGACCAAAACAACAAAAAATATATCCTCGGTTTTCTCCTGAAAAAACACAGATTCGCCAAAGGTTTATAGCAGTCCACAAATTAGCCGACGTGTTCTACCGACCCATTTTTACGCCAAAAACACAGTCTCGCCGAAGGTTTATAGCAGTCCACAAATTCGCCGATGGGTACTACCGACCCATTTTTACGCAAAAAAACTAAATGACAATTAAATCGTTTTTTCCAAAATAGACGCTGTTTTGTCCAAAAAAAACACAGATCCACCGAAGGTTTATAGCATTCCATAAATTAGCCGACGGGTTCTACTGACCCATTTTTACGCAAAAAAACTAAATGACGTTTAAATCATTTTTTTTGCAGAATAGACCTGAAAAAAAACAGAAAACATGTCCTCGGTTTTCTCCCAAAAAACACAGATTTGCCGAAGGTTTATAGCAGTCCACAAATTAGCCGACATGTCCTACCACCCATTTTTAGGAAAAAAATTAAATGACATTTAAATCCATGCGCGGTTTTCTCAAAAAAAAATCCACAAATTCGCTAACGGCTCCTAGCAGCCCTTTCAAAAAAACACATATTCGCCGAAGTTTTATAGCAATCCACAAAATTAACCGACGGGTTCTACCAACCCATTTTTACCAAAAAAAATTAAATGCCGTTTAAATCCCTCTGCGGTTTTCCAAACAAAATCCACAAATTCGCCAACGGCTCCTAACATCTCATTTTTTTATAAAAATAATAGAAAACCAAAGTTACGCGTTTTTTCCAGAAATATCTGTGGACCAAATTTCACGCGTCGCAATGTCGCGTGACCGAATTTTCTAAATTCCACATGTCGCAGCGTCACATATCGAAATTTCGCACGATATAACGTAGCGCGTGACCTGAGCTAGTTAAAGATGAAAATGCTAAGCGCCATAGACCAATCAGACATGTAGATACACTGGGTCAAAAATTTCAGCCGAGATGTGTATGTCTTTTCCCTTGGTTGGTTTTCGCGACGGCAACGGGCCAAGCTCGGGTCCCTTTCGGAAGAGATTGTCTCGAGCATATTTCCCGGACCCACACCCCGGATCCGTCCATTTCCGGGATTTATGATTCCCGTGGTGGCCACGCTCGCTTGCTGCT
Source organism: Otatea glauca (assembly GCA_036346275.1). Classification (NCBI taxonomy): domain Eukaryota; kingdom Viridiplantae; phylum Streptophyta; class Magnoliopsida; order Poales; family Poaceae; genus Otatea; species Otatea glauca. Next base: position 10,760,824 of record CM070711.1, on the reverse strand, counting down.
CTCGTGACACGTGCCCACGGAGCCAACTGACGCTGCTCGGTGGGGCCAACGCATACACGCCCTCTGCTTCCGTTTTTATACTCTCCTGTGTATTCTTACTTTTCTTTTGTTTCACGTCGCGAATCGCTCAGGAAGAGAGAAACGTTTCTGTTCAAAGAAAAGGCATCATTTTTGCCGGCAGTGTTCAAAGAAGAGTGAACAATCATACTCATCCCTCCCTGTTTCGCTACATTGGATCAAAGAGACCGAACTGATGGCCGGAAACCAGAGAGGCAGAGGCCCTCGCGTCGCATGCACTCCTCTGCAGGGTTCACGAAACCGTTTCGCGGGCGGTTTTCGTGAAGTCGACGGTACCGGTTTTCGCGGTAAACCGCTCGAAAACCGTGAAAAACCGAACGGTTTGCAAATTTGAAAATTTCGAAATTTAGTCGAATAAGATCGCGAAAACCGCGGTTTTTGACGAAAAACCGCTCGGTTTTCACGAAAAACCGAGCGAAAACCGCCCGAGGTTGGAAAATTGGGGGGAAATCGAAAAAAATTGGGAAAAAATGCAAAAAAATATTGTAAAATTTGTAGAAATACAGGGAAGGTTAAAATTGAGTAAAAATATAATAAATATATAAATAAGGTATGTGAAAACGTGAAAAATTCCAGAATAATCTCTCCTAAATTTGGAAAAAAATCGACATGGCCTTTGCTATATTTTAGAGAATTAGAAGTTGTAAGTTATGTATTTAACAATAATATATCAATAAATAATCTTTCATTGCAATACTACAATCACATAAGTGCAAAAATCAGCATTTACATAACTACAAAGCAAAATCATTTGCAATTTCACTACCATTTACTTATCAACACCATTTACATTATAATGCATTTAAATTGAAGTTGTGGAGTAGGCATATGCATAGCTTCGTCACTCTTCCATTGTCGCAAAAATGACATGTTCGACCTACATGAACGGAACATAGAAATCCGATGACAGAAGGAAAAATAGTTAAAATATAAGAATAAATTGAAAAAATTGCAAACAAAAATTTTAAATGTACAAAAAATCCCAATTAATCAATAAACACCTAAGAGAAATTTTTACAATTTTTTAAATCATTTATTTCTTCTAAAAAATCTAAAACAGAAATTAATGAAAAGGAACAAATACACTGTCAGATTTTTATAAATAGTAAAATGATTTATTATATTCTAAACTTTTACTAAAAATATAAATAATTCCAAAGGATCATGTACTAAATTTTCAGAAATATTAGACTTCATTTATTTCCCATATAAAATCAAAAACAGAAGAGCATATACAATGATAATAGCACTTTCAGAATTTTTAAAAAATACACATATCTGATCATCATCTCAAAATTTTACATAATAATTTTGATGACATTATAACATCACACAAAAAATTTAAGAAATATTAGACTTCATTTTGTGCCCCTAGAAAATAAAAAACTGAAGAGCATATATTGTGACAGATTCCTTTATCGAATTTTTAAAATGTACATATCTGATAATAATCTGAAAATTTTACAGAATCATTAGGATTACCTCAAGAACTCACAAAAAAAATTCAAATTTTTTTGACACTTTTTGCTAAATTTCTTCAAATATTTTGAATTTACTGTTTATCTAGCTGGTTTTCCGAACGGTTTTAATTACCGAACCGGCTCGGTACGGCCGGTTTTCGTGAAAACCGAGCGGTTTTCGATGGTTTTTTGAACTCTGCTCCTCTGCAAGGTTCAAAATTTCGGCGAAATTCGCCGAAATTTCGGATTTCGGACCACCCCGAAATCTCAAGTACCGGCCGAAAAAAAATATTTAAAAAAATTTGAAATTGCTACAGTAAAAATCCGAAATTTCGTTTTTTTTGCCGAAATTTCGCGTTTTTTGGCCGGTTTTGAAAGTTTTAGGGCCGGATTTGGTCCAATAACCCTTAGGAAAGTCACCTCCTATGAAAATTTGTTGAAAAACCTAATTTTTTAAAATTTTGGCAGAAACACTGTCAGATTTTTATAAAATTGTACAAGCATGATAATAATCTTAAAATTTTATGATACTATCCTTAGTAGATTAGAATCGTACATAAAAAGTTTAAAAATAATTTAACTTTATTTGTTATCTTTAAAAAATCAAAAACAGAATGAACATAATTGGGACAGTTATATTGTCAGAATTTTATAATTTTTTTAGTGTGATTATGATCTAATTTTTTTTAGAGATTAATAATTGACTCACTAACATTATATAAATTTTTCAAAAAATTTCATTTTTTTTGTTTGGTCAATCAAATCTATGTAAGCATTGAACTTCGTTTGTTATATTATATTTCAAAAATCAAAAAGAAAAGAACATAAATGGTACTGTGCCTTGTAAGAATTTTATAAATTCACTGGAGTGTGATCATGAATCACAATTTTTATGGGTTATTAAGAACTTCCTTATCACCATTTTTTAAATTTTTTTTAAAAAAAATTATGATTTACATAATTTTTCATTTTGTTCAAGTTTGTCGGTAAGCCTTTTAACATGACAGTAGTACTGTTCGAATTTTTAAAAATTCATACAGTTTGATCATCATCTGAAAATTTTATTAGAGCATTATAGATACATCATAACCATGCAAAAAAAATTCAACAGTTTCTAACTTCATTTGTATCATTTTCCATTCGGATCAAACTTATCGGTCAGTGTTCTATCAGGACAGCGTCACTCTACGAATTTTTAAAAATTCCTCACATGTGATAATCTGCTGAAATTTTTATTAGAATATTAGTTATGGATCATAACCATGCACAAAAATTTTTAACAGTTTATAACTTGATTTGTACCATTTTACATTCCGATCAAACTTGTCGGTCAGTGTTTTATCGAGACGATTCACTCTCGAATTTTTAAAATTCTCGATGTGATCATCAGCTAAAATTTTTGTGAGAACATCAGCATTGTGTTATGAACCTCCAAAAAAAATTCAAAATTTTTCGATAACGTTTAGACTACTTTTCAGCCCGTGCAAAAAACCCGAAATTTCGGGTTTTTTCGCCGAATTTCGGTTTTTTTTTCCGGATTGGACCGGATTTGAATTTTCAAATTCAAATTTTGTCCGAAATAATTCCGAAATTTCGCCGAAATAGCGAAATTTCGTTATCCGGCCAGGGGCGAAATTTATTTCGAAACCGAAATTTGAAACCTTGCTCCTCTGTATGATATCTAGAGTTTGGCCCGGGCCGGGGGCACTGAAACGACGGGAAATCACCCGGAAAATCAACAGTTTGCCGCCGGGGGAGAGGAGAGGCGAGCCCTGAGCCCCTGACGCGGTACTGACGCAGAGCCCGTCGAGTAGTCCTGGACTCCTGGTCGATCCCGTTTTCATGTCGCTCTCCGCCGGATCCCATCTGCCACGGCCACATGCCTGACACGTACAGCGGGGCCCGCTATCGGCTATCCTCTCTCTGTTTCTCCCTCTACATATCCATCTCAACGGCCACGAGAATCCCCCTCTCTCATGCGATGCGACGTCATTGCTGAGAGAGAGAGAGAGAGGAGGAGAGCGAAAGGAAAACAACCAAGTCTCTCTCCTCTCTTCTTCTCACCGTCAGGTTTTTTTTTTGTGAAGCCTTGCCTTTTTTCTTTTTAATCTGTTGACATGTTTTTTTCCAAATCTAACTCAACACGAAATAATTACAAACATAGCCTCTCTCTCACCGCGAAAGCACTGACAGTTAACACGTATCACCTGCCGCGTCCGTGTACCGTAGCAGCAGGAGGATGAGTGTAGCAAGAGCTGGTTGTTGAGCCAAGGCAGCTCGACAGGGCATACTATCACACTCGGGGGAGCTTGACACCTTGCTGTCAAGCTAGGAGAGCGTGGCAGCACGCTTGCTAAGTTGTCGCGGTATATGAGCATGGCAGATGATATGTGTTATTTGTTGGTACTTCGCGATCAAGAAGGGACCATTTTTGTATGGCGAGAACTAGCGTCCAGACGTTCGATCCCCGAATGTTGCGTCGGACCCTCGGTGCAATATTTTTTTCAACGTGTGCAACATTTTTTTTTTCGCGCACACATTTTTACTGTTATCGAAGAAAAATATTTCACACGTAGGAAAAAATGTTTCATACGTAGAAAAAATGTTACAAAGCGTTCGAAAAAAATCGGCTGCTAGCAATTCCGTATTTGTATTGGTTTACACCTAGATTAAAAAAATGCTAAGGCTTGTTTTTGCTTCGCGTTGGGCTTGGTCATGAAACGTAATCATTGCTCTTTTAAAAAAAACTAAACTAGTGATGGTAAGTGATTCATTATTCACCTTCTTATGTTAGAGGTGGGCACTCGATCAGGTTTTTTAGGTTAGCTTGAGGTAGGTAAACACGATTCGATCTAAAATACAAACAATGTTGACGGAGTTAAAAACGTGACAGGTAGAGGCATAGTGTGGGCTAAGACGTAGCTCGATCAGCATTGCAGTGGAGTCAAGAATATAACGTAAGCTAAATCCAATAAAAACAATTTAACACACTAAGTAATATTATCTTTATCCTAGGAAACAAGGGCATTTGGCTGGTTTGCTGAAATTAACCTCTTGTTACCGGCGTTGTCGTCGTCTACTCCTGTTGGGAAGAAAGGATCGAACGCTCCGTTACGAATACGATCGGTGGGGGTGGGTGCATGGGTGTGTGGGGGCCGCATCAACAGCGCCTGTGCACCACGTCTGCTCCGCGGAGCACTGGCCGGACCGTGCGCGACCCCACCATGCGCGCAGAACGCATGATGATTTACTGACGACGCATGTGTTGCATAGTACTCCGTAATGGAGTGCATCTCTTGGTCTCTACGCCGTACTACTGGGCTGGTCATTCGAGAAAAGAGATGGAAAAAAAAACAGCTATGGCTCGTCTAACATGCGTTTGGTTATTTGTATCAAAGTGATAGATTATAAGATAGTTAAAAAAAATCAATTATGTGTTTAGTCATTTGAATGGAACCATTCCCTCTTGAATTGTGTGATATAAATTTCATTAGAATCAAATAGTACAGTACCATCCCATCACATTCAATTTTGTCCCACTAGCCAAAGAAAAATTCCATCAAAACTCCGTACAGTTGTTACATGGGTATGTTCGTTTTTTCAACAAAAAAATCATTTTTTAGAATGAAAGGGTTGAGAAAAGTTTTTTACAATATTATTTGAAAAAGATTAAATAATAAAAGTATTTTTCATGGAGCAACAATAAACTACTAGTAATTGTACTACTCATCATATATCTTACTTTCTCATTTTCTATTTTTCTATGAAGAGAAGGGTCAAGTACAGATATACTAATGCAGTACGGTAACAGTGACAAACTGTGCAATGGAGTGCCTAGTACATTTCCAATAATTGGAGCTGCAGAGATCACATCAGTGTGTATACGGAATACGGATGAATAATGTTTTTATCATATTTATTTTTATATTTTTTATATGTTTATGAATATGGTTACGCCAAATATGAATATGAATAATATCAAATACATATGCAGAGCGAATATGAATCGAAAAGAATATGATCATAGATATTTATCGAAACATAAAATCCCTTTAACCTGTAGACATAAAATCAACAAAACACATAACTAATTTATTTGATCAAAACATTCATATAATTTGAACATGCAGCACAATTTTCATCCACAGTAGAAACGTTCCAGACTTCCAGTACACTCAACAAGTTGTAGTGGCAGATTGACTTCCAAGAACATGGACTTTCATCCACAATAGTGTTTTCATCCTCCAGTAGAAATGTACTCGGTACAATGAATGTGCAGTTCATGGACTTATTATTATTATTATTTTTGAAAGATTGAATTCATGGACTTTCAAGTACAAGAAAATAGCTGGCTTTCCAATACAAATCCAGGGCGGCACATTTGAAGTTAACACCAACTTAGTTCGTCACAAATCCATGATAATTAAGATGACAATAGCACTTGATTCATAACATTAGTTAGGGGTGGGCATTCGGTTTTTTCGGTTCGGTTTTTTCAGTTTAAAAAAATCGTTTTTCGAAAATTGTCAACCGAACCAAAACGAATAAATTTAAAAATCGAACCGAATTAACCGAAAAAAATTCGGTTTTTCGGTTCACCGACAGCCATGGTCAGCACAACACCCACTCGCATCTCACATGCCCGCAGAAAGGAGAAAATGTAAGAAGAAGATGAGCAGAGGAGGGAGTAGTGGGGGTGGCCGACTGGCCAGAGCTCTCTAGGATACCTCTCTGAGCCAGAGGAGATCACTCCGAATCACACGACTAGATCCAACCAAGGAACCGAGAAGGCTCCAAAAATCAATAGGTCCAAGATGATAAGACAGAGATGATCATGGATGAAGCAAATCAAGAACTATTTCCTGCTCCTCAGAAGAAAGAAGACTCAAACTTGATAGTATGTAACAGACCTGCTTCCAACATCTACCATACTAACCAATTACTAGGCAAGAACTCCATGCTTCTTATCACTATAAGTACTACTTCAGATAGTTTATTTGTGTACACATAAATAGCTGCATCAAGCATGCTCATCAATTGCATGGGTCTCTAAGTCGCCAGATCGATCTGCAGCGCTAGCTCGTCCACGCCACCACGCATCCCGCCTCGGTTGCGGCCTCCGGCTCGCGCACCTCGCCTGTCGTCACCGTTGCCGTCGCCCCGCCCGCACCCGCCGTCGCCGCGTATGCCGTCGGTGGATGGAAACAGGAGCAAAAATAGCAAGAAACGGATCTGCAATTCCGATCCGTGGTTTGCCTGCCGTGAGGGAGCAGAGATGGCGGGAGGGAACCTCGCATGGGAAGAGCCGGAGAGGTGGAGAGGGAGGAAGGCGGCGGGGGCGATGGCCGAGAGGGCGCGGTCGCGCAAGAGGGAGGGAGGGAGGGAGGGGGCGGGACCACGGCCGTGGGAGGGAGCCACCGAGCCGCGTGCAGACTGAGGGGAGAGGGAGGGAGGTGGCACGCCGGCGACGGTGAGGAAGGAGGTGAGGCGGCGTGGGGAGAGGAATATGAGGAAGGAGATGGGGCCCTTGGTGCGGGACTACGGGGATTGGGCAATGACCATCGACCGAATGGAGCGCTAGGGATGGCCGGGGTGACTGGGTGAGAACATTCGGTAGTTCGGTTAATTCAGTGTCTGAAATTCAAAAACCGAACAGAGTTGAAATACAAACTGAATCGAAAACCGAAAAAAATGATTTTTCGGTTAATTCAATTCAGTTTTTCGGATTTGATTAAAAATTGCCCACACCTACATCTAGTAGAGCAGTAAGAAATACAAGTTCATCACATGCTAGCTAGGTTGATACTTGATAGATATATAGGTGCTAGGAGCAGTGTTAAGAGGTGTGGTGTGACGATGGGCGACGAACGAGACAATGGACGTTGTTGGTGAGCCCGCGACACGATGAGTGGAGGGGCGACGCCAAGGTTTCAAATTTCGGTTTCGGAATAAATTTCGGTCCGGACCGGATAACGAAATTTCGCCTATTTCGGACAAAATTTGAATTTGAAAATTCAAATCCGGTCCAATCCGGAAAAAAAACCGAAATTCGGCGAAAAAACCCGAAATTTTGGGTTTTTTGCACTGGCTGAAAAGTGGTCTAAACGTTATTGAAAAATTTTGAAACTTTTTTTGCAGGTTCCTGACACAATTCTGATGTTCTCAAAAAAATTTCAGCAGATTATCACACATGAGGAAGTTTTAATCATTCGGAGAGTGGTACTGTCCTGATAAAACACTGACCGACAAGTTTGATCGGAATGGAAAATGGTACAAATCAAGTTATAAACTGTTGAAATTTTTTGTGCATGGTTATGATCCATAACGAATGTTCGCATAAAAATTTCAGTAGATTAGCACATGTGAGGAATTTTTAAAAATTCGGAGAGTGGCGCTGTCCTGATAGAACACTGACCGACAAGTTTGATCCAAATGGAAAATGATACAAATGAAGTTAGAAACTGTTGAATTTTTTTTTGCATGGTTATGATGTATCTATAATGCTCTCATAAAAATTTCAGATGATGATCAAACTGTATGAATTTTTAAAAATTCGAACAGTACTACTGCCATGTTAAAAGGCTTACCGGCAAACTTGAACAAAATGAAAAATTATGTAAACCATAATTTTTTTAAAAAAAGTTTAAAGAATGGTGATAAGGAAGTTCTTAATATCCCATAAAAATTGTGATTCACGATCACACTCCAGTGAATTTATAAAATTCTTACAAGGCACAGTACCATTTATGTTCTTTTCTTTTTGATTTTTGAAATATAATATAACAAACGAAGTTCAATGCTTACATAGATTTGATTGACCAAACAAACAAAGTTGAAATTTTTTGTAAAAATTATATAATGTTACTGAGTCAATTATTAATCTCTCAAAAAAAAATTAGATCATAATCACACTCAAGAAAATTTATAAAGTTCTGACAATATAATTGTCCCAATTATGTTCATTCTGTTTTTGATTTTTTAAAGATAACAAATGAAGTTAAATTATTTTAAATTTTTTTATGTATGATCCTAATCTACTAAGTATAGTACCATAAAATTTTCAGATTATTATCATGCTTTTACAATTTTATAAAAATCTGACAGTGTTTCTGCCAAAATTTTAAAATATTTTAAAAATTAGGTTTTTCAACAAATTTTCATAGGAGATGACTTTCCTAAGGGTTATTGGACCAAATCCGGCCCTAAAACTTTCAAAACCGGGCAAAAAACATGAAATTTCGCCAAAAAAAGAAATTTCGGATTTTACTGTAGCAATTTCAAATTTTTTTAAATTTTTTTCCGGCCGGTACTTGACATCTCGGTGTGGTCCGAAATCCAAAATTTCGCCGAAATTTTGAACCTTGGGCGCAGCTGATGAGGCTACGGTGGTACAAGGGCAAGCGCCGGCGGGACGAGAGGCGGAACTTACGGGTGTAAATATCTAGGTCCCTAATTTCAGTTATTTAAAGGTTTTAGTGATTAATAATGTTTGTTTGTCAACACTAATCATGTTTCAAGATTTTAAGATGAGTTAGTGTTTGATGCATACTAGGAGTTTTTTTGTATTCATGGATCCAAAAAGGTATAATTGACGAAAAAAATGAACATTAGGGATCTTATGACCAAAAATGATCCGATGAGTCAGGTTTGGATCATTTTAGTAAGATTTCGTTTTTGGTTGACCATACTTCTAAGGGGAGTTCAAGACTAGTATCTTGATCTTATTGAGATTAGGTAGTTAGTTGTGATGCACACTAGATCTCTCTAGCTCATATCTAGTGAGAGAAAGCTAAGAAACCAAGCGAGGATGAAAAATTTGAAACACATGTAAAATTCTAAACTTGGTCAGAAAAAATCAGATTGAGTCGATAATCCGACTAGGTTGGATCAATTTAACAGAGAGCATGTCTTGAAATTTTTCAATAAAATCCAGATGATTCGAATAACCCGAAGCATAAGTCGGATCGATTTTACAGAGGGCATGTGTTAAAGTTTCAATAGGAGTCGAATGATCTAAGTGACCCAGACCATAGGCCGAATCAATTCTATAGAAAAGCGTCCCAATTGATCTTCATGCGAGTCAGATGATCTGAGTCGGTCGGAATATCAGTTGGATCAATTTGATAGAGAAGGTGCTCTTGAGGTTTTGATCTAGTTTGGATGATAAGAGTAGGTCGGATGATCCGAGTTGGGCCGACGATCTAAGTGTGCATAATGGCTATATTCATGATCGTTTGAAGCATTTATGTTGGATAATCCGAGTGGGTTCGATAATCTGACTCGGTATTTTGAAATATATATGCTTGCCGGCTAGTTTATGAGGATATGGGCTATATATAGACCCTATGTGGGTTCATATGTAGAGGCTTGCAACTCCATCTTATTATTCATACTACTAAGGAGATTAAGGACACTTGGAGTATATATTGAAGATTCTTGAGTGTATGAAAGAGTATATATGCTTAGATTGTGCACCACTCATAGTTGCTTGACCTTGCTGGGTTTAAGTAAGTGTTTTGGGTTCATTACTCTTGGAGGTCGTTGACTTCTAGGCTCGGAGACATTTGGCTTAGTGACCTTCTTGGAGGTGTCTGTGGAAGGTACTGAGAGGCTTGTGAAGGTTTGGAGTTCACATATCCAGAGTGGAGAATGACAATCACGAGTGGATGGTTTAATTTCTTGCGCAGTTGCAAGTCGAAGTTAGAATCTTGCAAGAGTGCTCTAACGAGAAGTACAGTAGATCGTCGAATCTCTGAGACATCGGTAAAAAAATTGGTTATGTACTTGTTTCTTTTACATTTTCGTATTTACTATGTTGTATTCCAATTCTTAGATTACTAGAATTGTGTAGCGTTAAAACTAGATTGCACAACTTTACTTAAAAACCCTTGGCACTTAGATTGGACAAGTAAAGTTTGAATTTTCAATGAAGTCTTCGTTACCAAAAGTATGCCAATTTACCCTCACCTATTAAACATCGGATCTACTTCAGCGGGCGGCAGCGGACGCAGGAGTGGATGGATTTGGGGAGCGGAAGGTATGGAAACACTAGCCTTCTTTGATTTGGGGATCAGGACTTCGGGAGACTAATCTATGATGCTATGTCGTTGTGAGCCTGTGACTAATAGGTTGGGCACCTCGGCCTGGCCAGGGTTCCAAATTTTGGCGACCACCCCGAAATCTAAAGTATCGGTCGAAAAAAATTTGAAATTGCTACAGTAACCCGGAATTTCATTTTTTCGCCGAAATTTCGTGTTTTTTGGCCGGATTTGGTCCAATAACCCTTAGGAAAGTCATCTCTTATGAAAATTTGTTGAAAAAACGATTTTTTTAAACATTTTAAAATTTTGGCAGAAACACTATCAGGTTTTTATAAAATTATACAAGCTTTATAATAAGCTGAAAATTTTATGGTACTATACGTAGTAGTTTAGGATCATACATAAAAAATTTACAAATAATTTAACTTCATTTGTTATCTTTAAAAAATTAAAAACAGAATGAACATAATTGGGACAGTTATATTGTCAGAATTTTATAAATTTTCTTGAGTCTGATTATGATCTAAAATTTTTGTGAGAGATTAATAATTGACTCAGTAACATTATATAATTTTTTTAAAAAAATTCAACTTTGTTTGTTTGGACAATAAAATCTATGTAAGCATTGAACTTCGTTTGTTATATTATATTTCAAAAATAAAAAAGAAAAGAACATAAATGGTACTGTGCCTTGTAAGAATTTTATAAATTCACTGGAGTGTGATCATGAATCGAAATTTTTATGAGATATTAATAACTTCCTTATCACCATTTTGTAAAATTTTGAAAATTTTTTATGGTCTATATAATTTTTCATTTTGTTCAAGTTTGTGGGGAAGCCTTTTAACAGGGCAGTAGTACTGTTAGAATTTTTAAAAATTCATACGGTTTGATCATCATCTTAAAATTTTATGAGAGCATTATAGATACATCATAACCATGCAAAAAAAATCAACAGTTTTTAACTTGATTTGTACCATTTTCCATTCGGATCAAACTTGTCGGTCAGTGTTCTATCAGGACAGTACCACTCTCCGAATTTTTAAAAATTCCTCACATGTGATAATCAGATGAAATTTTTGTGAGAACATTAGTTATGGATCATAAACATGAAAAATAAATTTCAACAGTTTATAACTTGATTTGTACCATTTTCCATTCGGATCAAACTTGTCGATCAGTGTTTTATCAGGACAGTACCACTCTCCGAATTTTTAAAAATTCCTCAGATGTGATAATCAGCTGAAATTTTTGTGAGAACATTAGAAATGTGTCAGGAACCTCAAAAAAATTCAAAATTTTTAGTTAAAGTTTAGACCACTTTTCAGTCGGTGCAAAAAACCCGAAATTTCGGCTATTTCGCCCGAAATTTCGGATTTTTTTTCCGGAATGGACCGGATTTGAATTTTCAAATTTAAATTTCGTCCGAAAAATTTCCAAAAATTTGAAATTTCACCGAAATTTCGCGATTCGGGCCAGGGACAAAATTTACTCCGAAACCAAAATTTCAAACCTTAGTCCTGGCCAAATAGGCTAGTGGGGTTTGGGTTATAAACTACGGATATCCAGTCTTCTAACTTTTAAATAATCTGTATTTATATTTATATTCATTAGATGGTGGGTTACTGTATTTATTTCTATCAGCAAAAGTATTTGTATTTATTTCCAATCGAACTCTATCCGCAAATTATCCAGCCGACACTGTCCGTACTTGAAAATTTCCAAATATGTGGAGAACCACCCTATCCGGTTTTGCGCCTAAGTGGTAAGTACTACGGTACTACCAGGACCACGCACCGGATGACTCTGCATCGACCCCATGAGGGCATCTCCTGTCGGGTACTAGGTTTTGTTGTACCAGAATTAATTATTCGGATGTGAGGAGTATTATTCTGATTGAATTCTTTGTTTAAAGCTTAAGCTAACTATCTAACACATGCTGGTCCCCTGAATGAATCAAATCCGATTTTGTCCGTTCCCTTGCCATACTAAAAGTAGTAGCTCTTTTCCTAGCTAACACATGCTTTTGTTCTTCAGCTTAATAATTGAGATAGTTTGGCTTGCCATGGTTGGACCCAAAATGGCCCTAGCTACATTTTGCAAGTCCATGAATGGATACAAGTGTAATGGTTTGTGTCAGAGATAACTCAATATCTCAATTTATCATATCTTTTAGTTTGATCCAAATAGATAGTTAGTCCAAGTCTTCAACTACTCAGACCTTTTTGACTATATAAGCTACACCCCTGTAATTCTAATCCTTGAACCATTATAGTGGATTGTTTCCTGCGATTTTTTCTCGCAAGGGTTTTTCTACATTAAATTATGTCTCCAATATTTTGCCATGCATCTAACCTAACCTTGTCGCCGTTCTCGATAGCCACCGCGGCACCTACGTCTCCGCCCACTTGTCCTCCGGCTGACGCTACCCGTCCTTCGGCCAACACAGCCCGCCTGTCTGACGTCTCCCTGAAGAAGGACATGAGACCAAGCCATTGGATTCCAATCCGATCTCAAAAATTGGTTTTAATACCGTTTCAATACCGACTCTGGCACTTGAGCTCCTCAACTCTAGCTTCAGGACTCCACATGCTCTGGCTTCTTTGGGCTCCGGCTCTAGAACTCCAGAGCTCCAGCTTCTGGCTTCCAGTGCTCTAGCTTCTGACTTCTTGGGACTCCGGCTTCTAGAGCTTAAGCTTATGTTTTCTAGCTCTTAGGCTATATTATTGGCGAATTTCATTGCAATTCAGACTGCTATGCCTATTCTTAGAGGATTTCATTGTAATTCATGTAGAATTTATCATTGACAGTTTATTGGCAATTTTCTTTGATATTTCATTGTCTTAATCATAGGTAGATTTATTCGACGTTTCATCGTCAGTTTCTTTAACGTTTCAATGCCTACTTTGGAAAAAAAAGTCAGTTGAGGAGATAACTAAATTAGGTGTTTCATCACTATTAATTGGAATTTGGTATTTCATCACCGTTATTTTGGTGTTTTATTCACCGTTTAAATACGTTGCAATTTTGATCGCTTGCGCAACCATTATGGAGGTTTTGGCAACATTAATTTGGAATTTGACGATACCCTGATGGTAGCATTATACTCTTCGGAGTTTTTCTAGTAAAGATTTTTCTCCAATGTCAGTTTGAGATAAAGGTTTGAAGTTCAAGAAGGAGTTTGTTTCTGCGTAGATAAACATTGTTTTGTTGTCTTTACTCGATATGAGGGGTTTACTGTAATTTATACTTCAATGACAGCACGATAGTTCTTTTCATCTTGAAAATTTTTGCAAGAGCAGTTTCAACCATGTTATGGATTTTTAGTAGACAGTTTGCTGAATTTTTATGTTCCAGGTGGAGCATGTCAAAAATCCATATTATATGTTCTTCGCTATCTGTTCAGCACCATAGGTGATATCTTAGCTTATGTCATTTGATGATTGAGTGTTTGTTTCAGGAGGTCAGTTGCATAGACTCAGATTTTACTGGAGTTATGAATCATTGAAGACCCAGATTTTTTCGCCTGCTTTGTTAACAGCTGTGTGTTTGGATTGACTGTTCCAGTCTTTCTTGATCAGTAGTCATTTGGACTTTTAACGCACCTATATTCATGGTGCTTTCTTACCCTTTGGGGTTTTTTGGAAACAACTTCATTACGGATTTTGAGTTAAGGGGAGGTTTGTTAGAGATAACTCAATATCTCAACTTATCATATCTTTTGGTATTACTTAAATAGATAGTTAGCCCAAGTCTTCAACTACTTGAACTTTTTTTTATTATATAAGCCACACCTCTGTACATGTAATCCTTGAACTATTATAGTAGATTATTTCCTATGGGTTTTTTTCTACAAATGTTTTTTCACGTTAAATTGTGTGTCCAATACTTTACCGTACATCTAACTAACAGTTTGTGAATCCCATATATCATTTTTTTACGACACAAGAGTTTACCATACTACTGAAAAAGGCAAGTACAAACTCTACAGTAATCACTACTACAGAACAGCACATCACTGCCGGTTCCAAAACCCCATCACTGCCGGTCATTGGCGCCGGCAGTGATTGGTCGGCAGTGATACTCGAGGATTATCACTGCCGGTTCGAGAACCGGCAGTGATAAGGATTATCACCGCGGTTCTACCTACAACCGCAGTGATATTGACTATCATCGCCGGATCAAACCAAAATCCGCGGTGATAAGGACTATCACCGCCGGATCAAACCAAAATCCGCGGTGATAAGGATTATCACCGCTTGGTTATATCTACAACCGGCGGGATATTGTACTAGCACTTGCCAGTTGTACCATAATCCGACGATGATATATACATATCATCTTAGGTTTTCTCCAAGAACCGCGATGACAATCTTGCATATTTTTCGTGCAATATATATATATATATTTATATAATTGTTTACAGTGTCCATATGTTAGTATATGAAGCATCGTTCAAATCATAATTCAAATATATGCATGTATCGACTAAGCATCGTTAAAATCATAATTCAAATATATTAAATTACGCATCACATAATTTGCTTTTACAATGTAGCTCGACTACATGTCATCCCGTTTGCTTTGATTTTACAATGAGTCGAAGTAGACATGTCAGCGTCTAGGCCGTAGGAATGAGGCGATGAGGCTACTCGTGGAACTCGCCGCTTTGGATTGATGATCTCATCATGAATGAATCCGCGATCTGTTCTTGAATTGCTATAATTTCGCAAGAATAACTTATTGGTTCTCGCTTTGGAGCGCTGTTTTTAAACAAAAAGGAAGTTACTTAATGATGATATTTGTTAAATAAAAAGGGCATCAAAGTGTAATTACGTACCATGGCCGTTATAGCCGACACTCTCGTGACAATTGAATGCATATTTGTACATACATAGAATGCACATAAATTGTTTCCGGTTCTGCTTCATGCATGGGAAGTCATTTATTATTTCAAAAATTTCGGTATGGACGATCACGAACACTTTTCTTGCGATCGCAAGTAAAGCCCTGTGAATGATTTTGAGTAGTAATTAAACTTGAATGCAATAGAATGGAATTTTGCTAGAGTAATAACGCAACGATCGAGTTTACATTCAAAGATGTCCCAAAGGTCTTGGTACAGTTAGTTTGTTTTCTCCGAGTCCAAGACAAAATCTGCTAGCATCTAATCGGATGACGAGGAGGACCCAAAGAAACTGCACATATATGTCAACGTAGTTAATTACTCCCACATCGTCGTGTTACGCAAAAATAGTAAAACGATATTAGAAGTCAGGAGATACATACATAAGTGCCCCACTAAATTTAGTATTTATTCACCATTTGAATACGTTGTAATTTTGGATTCCCTCGAATAAGTTGCATAGTGCGAGGTGTCGCGGGAGATCTCGTCATACTCCATTGGCCTCTCTTAATCCTAGGGCGCCCCGTGTGCATAGGGCATAAGGCTTAATAATCCGATCTGTGAGGCACCCCATAAGCATTTAGTGGGATAGAAGCGCACCCAACCTCGCTCGATGGACTAATGAGTGGGGTGGCCCTTAGGGTACTTCACCTCCTACCCCGAGAAGGTCACATGGCGAAGTGCCCTAACCTACCAGAGTTTGGTGAAGTGTCATTCCTCTAGGGCTTTTCGTCTCATTCCCAAGGACAAACCGACAGGATTAAGATGTCTTCATTAATATCCGAACATATATAAATCATCATATCTTGAATACTCGCTAACGCCAACCCGCTCGGACGGCCAACGTCGCCTCTCTTATGTCATGTTTTCTAACATACGACACTAGTATTACCAATTATCATACGCTACTCAAAGTTTAGATAAGAAAAACATTTGCTACTACTAGCACTTACGGCTAATTTTCTATAACAAAGTTTTGCGCTTATTAGAGGTTTTTCTATCTATTTCTTGGCTCGTTGATCCGCCAAAATTACATCAAATTCTTGTAGCCGCATGAGGAAGCTTGCAAATGATAGCCGATCCGCATTGCCTCTACCTTCACGAAGGATTGTTTATCGAGCAGAGGATTTAAGATATTTTCTTCCACAATCGAAGCTACCATCTACATAGAATCGAATCCGACCAACCAAACACTCAAAAAATGAAACCCAAACAATGAAATCAAATGGTATAGAACTATCATATCTTATTCAACATTATCCCACCAACCAAACACACTCTAAGTATATAGCTATGAGCACGCAGCGTAGCGATGTGCCATTAGTCTAACAAAGGTTATATGATCCGACTCATCATACTATTGACAATGTATCACGAGCACAAGAATACATCGCAAGTTCGGATCATCTTGGCACACCTTGCCCTCTCGGTAGTGGTATTATTTTCACCAACTTAGAGCAATACGGCCGGGTGTCGGCGCACTTACGGCTAGGAGATTGGAGAAAATTTGAGCTAAGCTAAAGAGCACAAAAGAGTGGTCCAGAAGATATTTACTAGTGCAAAACCTAGGTTAGCCCGGGGCCTAATCTTAACTTCTAGTTCATGTAATAGTGGTCTCCAACTTCTAGTTCATGTAGCGGCGACGGCGGGGCGACGGCGGGTCATTACCGAAGCAAAGAACGGCGGGCGACGGCCGAGGCGATCGATCGCGCGACGGCGGTCGGTGAGGTTCGAGCGACGGCGAAGCGAGGTCCGGCGGTGAGGTCGAGGCGACAACGGGAGATGCGGGCGACGGCGCGATGCGATGCGAGAGGCGAAGTGGCGGCGTCGTTGAAGGGAAATGAGGGCCGAGTGGCGCGCGTTCAATTTATAGGGTTAGAGTATCACCGCCGGGTCAACACAAAAACGGCGATGATAAACTATCACCGCGGGATAATAAAGAGAACCGCAGTGATAGTTGAATTATCACCGCCGGTTCAAGCTCAACCCGGCGGTGGAAGTATTATCACCGCGGTTCAATCTCAACCCGGCGGTGAAAAACTTATCACCGCGGTTGTTTCTACACCCAGCGGTGAAAGTATTTATCACCGCGGTTCAAAACAAAACCGGCAAGAATATTTGATTATCACCGTCGGGTTAATACTACAAACCGGCAGTGATAAAGCACTTCACCGCCGCTTAATGATACAACCGCAGTGATAAGCTCCATCAATTATGTCAAAGTTTTCAAAGGATGATTGCTTTGGGAGTTTTTAAATCCTATCAATTTTTATCCAAATTTTTGGAGGAATTCTTGAGATATGTAATATTTGATTTAAATATTTCCCTAAGTTTTGACAAAGTTGTAAAATTATAAAAATCCAGTGCTCACTTTTTTCATAGTTTTAATATTTCAAAATAAAAAATTCAAATTGTCGATGCTTTGAAATCCTATCAATTTTATCCAAATTTTCGAAATTTTGGAAGAATACTTGAGACATGTAATATTTGATTTAAATTCAAACAAATGCAGTAGACCAACCATCGCTTCAAAAATTCACACAAATACAAAAAACACACAGATGAAGTTGAATTCACACAAATTGATACATATGACAAAAGAATACATTAATTGTTACATATCGAAAAATAAAATGTATTTAATTAGGACAACTAAGCTACGATTCGACCTTCGTCATGATCGCGGCGTATGTATGTAACTTCGTCCTCACTCTCTTCCATGAGACCGAGGTCAACGTCCTCTCCGAAAGGAGGAAGCTCATCGAATTGGTTGTACTCTTCCTCGTCGACAACATTCTCAACCCCGACAATCCTTCTTTTCCTTGAATAACCACGTGGCGCTCCTTGTTAGTGGATCGGATACAAAAAGATTTGTGTAACACAATTAGCAAGTACGAATGGTTCTTCTCTCAGATCCGACCAGTTTTAGGTCCACGGTAGTGATACCGCACTTGTCGATGTTCATGCCCTTGGAAGTCTTACCCATTGGCACCGAAAGAGAGGACCTTCAAAGGTCCGTAATCAAGCTCCCAAATCTCTTCTATGAATCCGTAGTAGGTTTTCCTATCTCCGTTGTCGTGAGGCATCCATGCGGATACCGCTGCTTTTGGTTGGTGCTCTTTTTATCTTGTGCTCTTGTATAAAAAGTAAAACCATTTATATCGTATCCTTGGAATGTCCGAATTGTAGTGGACGGTCCCTGAGCCAACACTTTCAACTGAGCGCACTCTGTCTCCGTATGCATCATGTGCCTACGCAACCAATCGCCGGTTATGTCTATGCTCTCTCGCGATCCAACCCTCGACTTCGTTGGGTTTGTTCTAGATAGCATGCTCTTGTGCATGTTGACATACGGGCCACCACAACCGATTGTCCCAGGCTGCGAAATATGCTTGTGTGAATGAAGCTAGATTGTTTGTACGGAGTGATTTCTGCCATGTCCCTTTTCCTCGTAGCCTACCCTCATGTCGTGATGTAGGCACACCAATCGGTTTGAGATCCATGTAATCAACGCAGAACTCAATGACCTCCTCGGTTCCCCAACCATCGCAATGCAACCTTCCTACCGATGTCGATTCTGAACATATTTCTTTATGACCCCATGAACCTCTCAAAAGGATACATCGATGTAGAAACACGGACCTAGAATCAGATCTCTTTCACGATGTGAACAATGAGATGGACCATAATATCAAAAAAGATGGAGGAAACACATCTCGAGCTGCAGAGAGTGTGGACCACGCCTTCTGTAGCTTATCTAGTTTCAATGGATCGATGGCCTTCGTGAAATCGCGTTGAAGAATGAACACAACTTCACAATTGGGTCTCGGACTTTCTCCGCGAACACCCCTAATCGCAATTGGAAGCATCTGCGTCATCATCACGTGGCAATCGTGAGACTTCATACCAATTAATTTTAAGTCTTTCATTGAGACTAGTCTCTTTATGTTGGCGAGTATCCGGACGGAACTTTCACTCCGTGCAAGCATTCGCACAGCTAATTTTTCTTTCTTGCTCAGAGTGTAGCAGTCGCGGAAGGTACTTTTTCCCCAGTATCCATGTCTCGTGATGCAGCTCCTTCCCGAGTTTCATATCTTCAAGGTCCATCCGTACTTGGAGAGTATCTTTTGTTTTGCGGTATATCCAAGAAGATACCAAGCAAGTCATCACACACGTTCTTCTCTATGTGCATGACGTCGATTGCGTGTCGCACTTCTAAGTCTTGCCATGAGGTAGGACCCAAAATACTGATCTCTTTTTCCACAAAGGAGCCTTATCACGGGAACTCGGGATAGATGTACTGCCTGCTCCCTTTCCGTGGATAATTTTAAGATCCCTTACAGCTGCTTATCTTCAACTTTTGAAACTCTTATCGGACCAACCATTGCTTACCTTCAACTGCAGTAGTGTAAGCACGGTCTGCAATTTTTTGTGCTCCTCCTTGCATCCTGGGTACAATGGTGTCGTGGAGTCTTGTACCATATGTTGGAACTTTTGAAACTCTCTTTCACTCGTGAAGTCTCCCTCCCCATCACGCAACATTTTATCCAGATCTTCGTCGTGGCTGTCGACAAACGTATCTTCAACTGCCGTCATACCGTTGTCTCTGTCATCTTCAATAATGTGTTGCCCTTCATGTACAATCTCATCTTCGCGTGCTTGGTCCAACAGTATAGCCACCTTGAAACCTCTTGAAGCAAGTGTGCACGTGTCGACTCTATGGTAGAAAACGACTTCGATTTTTGCGAATAACGCATGGACATCACATGTAGTCCGCCAGATTCTTCGACTTGTCGCCGCAGCCACGTTTAGAAAATAACTCACACCATTAAAAAACTCTGCCCCACAACGGTCCGTGTCATACATCCACCTTCGGTCCATCTACAATTAATTAAATCAAACATTACATACGCATATAATTGCAAATAACAAATAATTGTAAACAATTAGATTTAAAAACATATGTAGCAATTTTGACTATATTAAAATACATCAACCTTTTTCCGTTATGTAAATATCCATATAGCAATTTTTTAGTATTGTAAAAAATGAAAATAATTGTAAATAGTTAGGATATATTTAGACTATATCAAAATATATCAATCTTTTTTTCATTGCGTCAATATCCATCTTGCAATTCCTTATTATTTACAAATTTGGAAAAAATTGTAAGTACTTAAGATATACTTTCAAGACATTAAAATATATCAACATTTTTTATTAGGTAAATATCCATCTAACAAGTTTTTATTATTTCAACATTTGAAAATACACCTTTTTCATTATGTAAAAATTCACGTGGTAATTTTTATTATTTACAAAAATAGAGATCAAATTACTAACCTCGAAAAGAAGCACAATACAAATTTTAACAAATTTTTCTACAGCAGATCGTTGCAATCTACAAATCGAGCAAAGACAGGCGCCTCTCTGTCTTTGCTCGATCGGCTCGGGAGGCGGGGTCTCGATTATATAAAGACTTATCACCGCCGGTTCTGCGCAGAACCGCAGTGATAAGCTCAATCTTGCGAAAAACATATTGCGCGGAAGATAATATCACCGCCGGTCCTCGCTTTAACCCGGCGGTGAAAATGCAAATATCCCCGCGGTTTAAGAACGACCGGCGATGATATATCTCTGCCGGTTGTTGTCTCAAACCGCAAAGTGATATCTTGCTTTTTACCGCGGTTGGTTGCATGAACCTGCGGTGATAAGTTCTCCCCAACTTAACTTTCGAACCGGCAGAGATACGTTATCACTGCCGGCTCAGTCCTAACCGGCAGTGATATGCCGGCAAAGATTGGCTGTTCTGTAGTAGTGAATGTTTTTAGACATTTGGGATGCTACTCCTATTCCAAAATAGACGAGTTCTAGGAAGTTGGCTTTGGTTCTCAAATAGACGTTATTTTGGGTGTTCGACGCTATATTTTCTGCGAAATGCTCATATTAATTTTTTATTGGTAGTGGCCAAATTATGTAAAAAGAACTAAAGCATTAATTAACTCATCCAATGCATGCATGGAGCTGGAAACACAACTAACCCAGACCGGAGGTAATATAACTTTGCCTGACTAGACGAGAGTATATGATTCTTCTTCAATTCAACAATAGACGAGAGCATGCACATGATTCTTCTTCAATTTAACAATTCTAAACATCGATCATCAGCAAATACCATCGTCAACTAGAGTTCTGCACCGATAGTAGTACGTAGCTAATAATCGATTGACGGCTGAGAGGAAGTGAAGCGAGGAATTAATCGACAGGGGTACGGTGCCAAAGAAACACCTCACAAATCCACACATGTCAAGTGGATGGCCATTTTTCTTCCCTTGACCAGTAGCAGTCCGGAAGCGCACAGCACACCTCGCATAATTATCCAAAAATCGCCATCTAGCCTCCCCGAAAGCGATTGAACGGGACAGCATACTCCAGGCACAGGAGGCTGCAGTGCACGGGTGTCGTGGCCATTGCTGCCATCAGTCGCGCTTAGCAGAGCTTCGCTGAGATTTTTCATGGGAAGCGACGATGTTTTCACAGCAAGACTAGAGAGAGATCCTTTGCGTCGTTAGCGATGAAGTATAAGTCGATTGTCTATCTTTACTTAGTAACTTAAGTTTTTAGATAAATGGTTTGATACATATAATTTATTATAATACCAGAGCCAATAAATTTTGTCTTAGGTCTAAGCAAGTCTACATGGGAGGTAAGCTTTTCGGTGAACTGCGGCCACAGCAGCGATCAAACATTTGTTGGACACAGGCACTCAGCTTGTAATTAACATGCGCCGAACTTCAACATTAGTTTGTCGCCGATCAATCACTCCCTACTGCCTGGTGAAGGTAATTTGTGTTCCATTTTCATGTGTCTATGTCTTTCTACGTAGTATATATAATACACTGGTTTTTATGACCTGGAGTAGTATTAGGGCTTGTTTGGAACACATAAACCTCACATGAATTTCACAAGAATTTAAGAGGAAATAGTTGAAATCTCGCACAAACCAGGAAAATTTTTCAAACAGGCCCTAAAATCGCATCATCTTGTGTTGGCAATGAATGTGTAGCAGCTAGCGACCCGTAGAAATCATGCTCATCTTGATCTAGAAATATGGAGTTATTAATGGATTGGCACGTCTTTCTACTTCCTCCGATGGGCAAGTGGCAAAAAGATCTAGAGCCCTAATGTGCGGTTGATTCAGCCACAAAAACAGATAGAGGAGTTTTGTCGCGGTCACATGCAGGATCCTAACGTTTTCGTATATGGGTGGTACTGAGCTTTAGTGAAAACCATTTCAGTTTCAAGCTAATCTTTCAGGAGCTGTGTCATTAGTTACGCACGTCGACGTGATTGTTGTCAGAAAGTCGCCGAAAGGAAATTGAGATATGCACGTGATGTGCCTTTCGAGCGGGCACTTTTAGTTCCTGTGCTTTAATTGACGAAAATGAGGTTGCATAGATAAGGAAATTGTCATTGAAGTTACATGACCCCACAGGTAAGTTCTGGTCTCATATGACATGTACTTACTAACCACACAAAAAAAGATAATGATTTTTTAGTTTTGCATATAAATTAAGAAGTGACTATAGCACACGTGTTTGTATTTTATAGACTTTACACGTAGTTTTTTTTTTACTGTAATACTACAAGTGAAACGGCAGTCAAAGGAAAAGAGGAGAAAAAGAAAAAGAAAGGTCCTCTATTCCTCAAGCGAGGCAAAATTTCAGCCACTTTTCTCCTGTCAATGGATGAGTCAGGATGACGAATTAATCACTCTCGTCACTCCTCTCACTCCCTATATATAACAGACACACTCACCTCTAGATAAAGAATGAAACAAAGAATTATTTTAACCTAGACAGAAAATATATATTTAGGTTTGGTGAGCCCCTACATAATACAAAGACAGAGATATTTGTATCCTAGATAAGAATAAAGTAAACTTAGATGAACTCAGCTAGAACTAAAAATTGGTGTAAAATTGTACTAAAACTGCAATTACTTAGCAGTACTTTCCTATGTGAAATTGTAGAACTAATAGCCACAGTGTATTTGGTCCCTTTGCACATTATTTTTGGCCTTTTTCCTGAATAAAATTACAAATTTAGTCCCTTCTCGACCACGGAAGTACGAACAGGCAGGCACACGTTTCACCTAACGCGCTCCTCTAATACAACAGGTCATCGGCACCGCAACTCTACTTCCTACCAAGCTCGGGTACCCCGGCATCCCATCCTACCGAGTTGGGTACCACGATATCATGTCCTGTCAAGCTCGTTCGGAAGGGAAGATGCGGTGCCAGGGACCTACTGCGGTAGAAAAGCATGGTAGATAACACGTGTCTCCTACCGGTATTTTCGTGGTCAAGAAGTGGACTAAATTTATAATTTCATTGAGAAAAAGGTCCAAAAAAAAGTGCAAGGTCAAAGCTTCGTACAACTACATAATGTGCAATTTTAGGTGAACGAAAGAATAAAATTTTAGGCGAAGGAGAATTAGCAAAACAAAAAAACTGGCATGCATGTTACACCGGAGGTTCAAGAGTAAACAAGGTTATTAAGCATTAGAAAGACATAATCTTTCAAAAAAAAGCATTAGAAAGACATACTCCCTCCGGTGAATGAAGAGTGACGTTTTAAAATAAGTGCGGTTAAACTCTGTAATTTTTTGTAAGGAGTACATAGATACATGACATTAAATTCGGATAAGAAAAATTGGCTGCATATCAGACCATCGTAGTAAAAAGGTAAATACATTCTGTGGGTTGGGCCAACCGCAAACCAGCCATCCTCAGATGCATTTTTTTTTGTTCCCTAGCTAGTGCCCAACCAAACTATCCTCAATTCTCTCCCTCTCACTCGCCACCGCGAGCCGCCGAGCACGGCCGCACGGCTCTCCTCGCAAACGTCAGTTTCTCGGTGATTCATGTGTTCCTAGTTCGTACAAGCTATTGTAGAACTGTATAGCTGGCTTTCTTTCTTGATTCAGTTTCCCTTTGTTATACGGAATTGCTAGCAACCGAACGTCTTATTTTTTCGAACACTCTGTAATATTTTTTCCTACGCGTGAAATATTTTTCCTTCGATAACAATAAAAATATGCACGGAAAAAAATATTGCACACGTTGAAAAAGATGTTGCACCGAGCATTCGATGCAACATGTTGAGATCGGACGTTCGGGTGGTAGTTCTCCCCTTTGTTATATCTTATTAGTCATGGGGCACACACTTAGATTTATTTCTGATGTCAGGCTAGAGTTTCCTTGGTAGCAGGAATCTAATTACTGTAAAGTTCAAAATTTGTAGAAAGTAGGAGTCTAAATCGCGCACGATCGTAACATAGTTAGCTAGCGGGCAGTTCCAGACCGCGTCGATTCTCCAGTTCTCCTCCTTGGCCTCACCTTTGCCGTGAAGTTAATTCCTTTCCCTTCTTGTTTCTCTCCGACTCCACTACTTACCCAGTGGAAGCCTTAGTTTTTCTAGCTCTTTATTTTTTTATTTTTATAAATTTAGCCTTTATGCAAGCGCAATTATAAAAATAGCCTCCTTACTGACATAGAAGTGTCAGCACATCTGCTGCGCTCGTGTACTGCGATAGGACGGTGCTGCAAGCTAGGGCAGCACGGCAAGAACTTGCCGTGCTTGGGCACCTTTGCAGGTCATGCCGCCCCTACCGCAGCTGCTGTCCTACCGAGTCTCCCTACTGCGGCAGCATAGCTGCACCTACTGCCTCGCCTATCAATCCCTACCGCGGTACACGAGGGCGGCGGGGGAGGTCAGTGCACTTCACTCACATGCCTTGCCGCTAGTACTATATCCCGTACAGGTACCATGCCCATGCCTCACAGTGTGGGGATTGCCCCGTGCCCCTGGCACGACAAGAAACCCTAACCCGCGAGCCAAAGCTCAGTACCGTCAGTCCGTCACCTGTGTGCCACCGCAACCCTAGCCGGCGCTGCTACCTCCCTAAGTGACTTTGCATGTCCACCTCCACCACTGGTGCTGGTGCAACCGCTACAAACAGCCTCGTTTGCTGGAAAGGCAAAATCACCGCTATTTTTTCTCCCAAATCTAGTGTTTAAAGTTTGTCGTACGCAGTTGGGGATTTCGAGTTGAAAGTTTGAACTTTTTAGTTGAAAATTTGAATTTATTAGTTGAAAGTTAGGCATTGATCTTGACGCCTCCTTGAACGGAGATTGGAGGTACTCCCTCCGTCCAAGCTTACAAGACATATTTCTTTTTGGCACATATACCAAAAAGATATTGCAAATGCTAGATTACATTTAATTATTACCACTAAGTATTATATTCAATGCATGTATGTGGAGAATACTATAAAGTAAAGATGGGTATGTATTAGGGTATGAGGGAACATCACACTAAAAATGCATTAGAGTATGAAATACGTTCTATATTTGTGGACAAAATTATTATAAAAATACGCCTTATAAACTTGGATGGAGACAGTATCTTATTTCTCTTAAAAATACAATTATTTCCTGTTAATCATTCTTAAGAAAAGCCATTGCTAACACATGTGACTATGTTTTTTCAAGGGTTTTATTTGCAAAAGTATAATTAATAAATCACTAAAGTGGATACGGGCATGGCCAGGGTTTACAATACCGAGTTGGACTGGAAAATCGACGACTGCTTGGCATCAATTTTCGTCGAAAATCGGTAGAAACCGAACGAATTGCAAAGTCAATCTTTTTGAATTCCGTGGTCAAAAAGCGGCGAAAAAATGAAAACCAACCATTTTGTTCGATTTTCGATCGGTTTTAGAAAATTAGAAAAAATACAGAAAATCTGAATAAATCCCAATTATTCTATAAAACACCTCAGAGAAATTTTAACAATTTTTGAATTCATTTACTGCTTCTAGAAAATCAAAAACAATAATTAATGAAAAGGAACAAAGACACTGTCAGATTTTCATAAAAATTTATGACTGATCATGCTCTGGAATTTTAATGTTATCATAAACAATGCCCAAGGATCATGTCACAAAATTTCCAGAAATACTAGACTTCATTTAGTGCCCCTAGAAAATAAAAAAACAGAAGAGTATATACAAAGACAGTAGCACTATTATAATTTTACAAAAATCCACAAGTCTATTCATCATCTAAAAATTTTACATAATCATTAACATCACATCAGGACCTCACACAAAAAATTTCAAAATTTTATAACATAATTTGATAGTTCAATTAAATCAAGAATTGCTGACTGCTTTACCCCTTTTTTCTTTTTTTTTCTATTATGTATTTTCGGATTTGCTCAAAAGCGTCTTCCAAATTCAGGTTTTCAAAAAAATTCATCTCAGATGTCAAAAAACTATTAGTATTAATTTTAAAGAAATTTTCATTAATTTTAAAAAAAATTCTAATTTTTGAAAATTTAAATTAAACTGATTTATCGATCGGGTTTCGAATATTGAGCCGGTTTGGTACGGTGGGAAATCACAATTTTTGAGCTATCTTCGTCGACTTTTGGAATCAAGCCTATGGCCCATATGTCCGTCACCCGTCCCATATATATGAGCTGTTTACAGAGACGGAAATAATTGGAAGTTAAAAAAGTTTTGCTCCTCTTTCTGGTGCAGACTGCAGACACGCGCAGAGTAACACTAGAGAGCAGAGTAACACTAGAGTGCAGGGTGGGGTGGCCCTTCGGCTTCCTCCAAGGGAAGCGAGCAGACCAAGATTGAGCTGCTTCACAAGAATTGTTCTCTCCCTCCTCTCCTCCTGGGGATCTCAGTTGCTCTCAGGTAATCTCGGCTTCGCAGAATTCTTCTGGGAATTTTTCTTGGATTTCTTGGGGTGGAATCGTTGGGATGTTGGATGTGTCCCTGTTGTTTTCTTCTGGGCGGCGAATTTTTCTTTCGTTTTTGGTGGTTTCCGGATTTGGAGTTCGAATGTGCTGGAATTGTTCAAAAGATTTGTGGGGCTCTTGCTGTTCTTCCTTTCTACGTAATTACTGGGAGAATATAATGGGTATTTGTTTCTGTTTCTTGTCCTTTTTTCTTTCCCCTTCCTGTATAAAGTCGGAATATTAGATCTGGGATTAGATTCTGCGACGAATTGTAAGTGGAATTCTTGTTCCTCCCGGAAACTGCAGCTTGTCCAAATCCCTGTAGGAATCTTGCTTTGGAATTTGAAATTTTTGTAAGCACAGTTCTTTAGGAGAAAATTCCTTCTGAAGTTAGTGCGCTTGGTATTAAGGATGCAGAAAGATTTGTTTCTTTCTGAGTTGCAGTAAAATATTTGTATCTGGTTATCGGGCCAAATGACTAGGGGCCCTTTATGTTTTAAAATAAAATTTATTGTTTGTTTCCCTACTCTTTCCAGGTTCTTGGCAGATTATAGTATTATTATAGTCCGATTTTTTTTAAAAAAATTGTGAAACTAGGTCTAATTTTGGACTGATATGTTAAATTGCAAGTTATTGTCAGTAATTTAGTATTAGACATGATGTTCTTTTTTTTCTAATTTTTGTCTTTCACTTTCTAGATCCTGAGATATTCCTAGACTAATATGTTGCAAAACCAATACATTTTCTAAGAATTAAATTTCACTTTCATCTGTGGTACGTCGGAGTTAAGATGTCAATTTTAGTGATGTCTTTCAGCGGCTGAATGGTGCTTCTTGCAGACACTACCGCTTTCATCATTAGCCATGCTTTTGTTATATGCTAATAAGTAATTCCAAACCTCTGTTAGACATTTCTTTCTATTTTCAAAACAGTTTTCGTATTATGTACTTCACGCTCAGTAGATGTGTAGATTAGTTCTTTTTGATGAAACCTGCAACAAGATTAGTTCTTGTTTATGGCTTTATGCTTCATGGACATGTACACAGCGATAATGCGATATTGGTTATGTCTACACAGCGATAATGCGATATTGGTTATGTCTAGTTTTCACTCTTTATGATGTCAAGAATATGATAGCATATTATTGGAAAAAAATTGATGATTTGCCCTCATTTACTTATGCTATTGATGATTTGCCCCGTGATGTCTAACTGACATGCGGGTCATATGGCCACATGTCAGTGAGATATATGGGGCAAATAATCAAATCTCCCTCTAGCCCCCTCCCGAGTGGAATTGCAAATCTAGCCCCCTCTTACAGCGGAAGGTGCCTCCCGCGCTCGCCGGCCGCGACAGGCCCTCCCTCGCTCCCCTACCACAGGAGGCCGCCTCCCGCACCCGCCGGCCACGACATGCCGCTGCTCCCGTGCCCAGCATCCGCAGTGGGCCAGCTGCTCCCGCGCTCCTCCCTAGCAGCCGTGCCTTCCGCTGTGGGGAAGGGAGCTAGATTTGTAATTCCGCTTGGGAGGGGGCTAATTTTGCAAAAAAAGGGGGGGGGGGGGGGAGAGGTAATGGGGCTAGAAAAGTGATCACTTCTCAAGTCAAATCTAGCAGGTTGACTGATGTTACCAATTTGATGAAGTGCCAATATTTGTTTCATCTTATGAACTTTGGAGGGCCATATTCCCAGTAGAATACCAATCCAACTTGTTTTCTCATACAGTCATACCTTAAAGGACCTTTTTGATAGTACATTATCTGTAGTAAGTTGCCATGCTTTTTTTTCTCACTATTTGATTAATTGTGAATTTCATTGGCTTCCTAGTTAAAGATGCTATAGAAACAAGAAATAATCTTGTTTCGTAGCTGAGATAGCTGATATGGCAATTTTGTAGTTAAACTTGCAGCAACAGTATTTTAGAGCTAGTGCGGTGGTTTTATGTTTGTTTTCGGCTTTTCACTCTGCTGAATAATGACACCATGTCACATGCATTGCAGCGTAACCATTGATATCTTTTTCCTATCAGGATAATTGACCCTGAACTAGCTCTTTTTTATGTCATAAGCTGCAATGAAGGATTCTCAGGTGGGTTTTGCTTGCTACTATCTTCGTTTCTAAAGGTCCTCATTTTATATTATCTTTATCTTTCAGAGTAAAAATTGTGTATGGTTGATCTAACTAAATGATGAGAGTGCATGGATTTTTTAGTCAGCAGATTACACGGTGATATGATTATGCAATGTGCATTGCATATTAGAACATAAATTTTCTATAATTTTTGTTAGTACTTGGTAGCACAATATTTATATAGTAACTAGGCTAATATAGAAGTAAACACATAATATTTGCATTTAGATGCGAAAATGAGATTCTGCTGAAAACACTTATGGATCTATGCAATTTAGCAGTAGAGTTACCAATCATGGTATTGCTACCAGTTCTTTCAAGATGATTCATTCTTTAATGCCAAGGTCTCTATTTTTTTTCTTGTTAACAGCACTCATAATTGACTGTTATTGCTTTCAGTATTAGCATTTCCTCCCTTTTTTTGCCCTGAGCAGGTGATTGATTTCTGTTACTTATGGACATTTCCAACAGGATATTCAGAGCACGACAGAGTTGCAGTCATCAGCACAAGGTACTAATGAAGTGCAAAGTAACCAACCAAATCCAATGGCCACTGATGCTCCTGCAGGAGAGTCTGGTTCGTTGTCAGTCGCTAGTAATGATAATAGAAAGGTCTCTCGTGAAGACATTGAACTTGTAAGATGTCTAGCTATTCTGTAGTCTTTGGCTCTTTGTAGGCTCAATTTTGACCAGATGACATCCCTCTACGGTGACAGTATTACACTATCACCAACTAATTAACTGAACTTGGTATCCTGTTGCAGGTCCAGAATTTGATAGAGCGCTGTCTACAACTATACATGAACAAAGGAGAGGTTGTTAGGACACTTTCAACTCGTGCAAGAATAGAACCTGGCTTCACTACTTTAGGTGATGATGCAATCAGTTGCTTATGATATTCCTGTTTAGAGTTCCTTTATGTGCTTACTGGTTTATTTTGATGTTTGTTTGTTTCACATACTTAACAGTAAAACCAGAAGGATATGGTACTATACTATTACTTCCAGTATGAAATTTAACATCTTACTCAAAGTCATAGGCAATTCCTGCCCAGCAGATTGATGACCAAATTAGCTCAATATATATGCACAGTTGCTCTTGATACAAATTTGGATTATGCCGTAAACTCAGTACCATATGCTTGCAGCGTTGTGCATACTTTAACCCTATTGATCATTGATACCAATAGGAATAGTAATTGCTCAGGACAAACAAAATGTTTGAAATGTACTCTGAGCTCAACTTCTGTTATACTGTCATACTTTGTTTCTTGAATATCAAATATCCAGATGTATCCATTAGAGTTCTGAAGTCCTGCTCCTCATTTTGTTTGATATTTTTTTGTATGTTCAGTATGGCAGAAACTCGAAGAAGAGAACTCTGAATTCTTTCGGGCTTACTATATAAGGTTGAAATTGAAAAGACAGATTATCTTGTTCAACCATTTATTGCAACACCAGTACAATTTGATGAAATATCCAGCACCTTCAAATGTTCCATTGGCTCCAATGCAAAATGGAATTCATCCTATGCCAGGTAACGTCCATTTTGACAAGTCTTGCCCTGAAGAGTAGCTAAATAAGTAGAATACAGTTTGGAATTTCTAATATCCTGTTCAGTTGTTCTCCTTAGCTGTTACTTTTTTTACTACAATTTGCCTTCAACAGGAACTGTGCTCATTTTCTATCAGGCAATTTCCTTCTTTTTCCTATGATTATGCAGTAACAATTTTTTTCTAAGTCTATAATTTCTATCGAAATTTCCAACTGGTTAGCCTCTCATCATTAGTAACTACACTTTCCCTCTGCTTTCCTCATTTGCTGCAGTGATGGTTGTTAGATATGGCAACATTTTTTGTTTTGCAGATATTGCACTTTGATATTAGACAAGTTTCTATAATTCTGCAAAGACAGATATCTAGGACACACTGTTTCAGAAATACTTTCAAAATTCTCAGTTGCTATGTCTCTAACCAGCAATAATTAGTTTGCTGCGTTTCCCATCTGCTGTCCACATAATTTTCACTTGCTGGAGTAACTGGCTCGATGTGGGCAGTTGTCATGCTAGTTTGGAAATGCATTTGGCTTCCAGATGAATATATAAATACTTACTCTGCAGTGAATGGTTATGCGTCTTAGTTTGTTAAGTCACTTTCAGATCAAATTTTCTGTTGCATTATGCTTAATAGTCTTGCATGTGAAATTTGTCGAAGTTTTGTTTCATTTTGAAGCGTATTATCATGATACAGTTTTTCTGCGCCAATACCTTGTTTTATAATGACTCTTTAGCATGATCTAACATTGGTTCAATGTTAGCTTTAACCATTGACTGATTTACATATTTATAGAAGTACTGTTATCATTCTTATTCAATGCAAACCTTGTTCTAGTGCAGTTAACACTTTACCGATGGGGTATCCAGTACTTCAGCAGCCTATAATGCCTGCTCCTGGCCAGCCTCACATTGATTTGATGGGTTGTGGTCTATCCAGTGGTCATGTAGTGAATGGGATCCCTGCACCAGGTGGCTATCACCCAATTCGCATGAACTCTGGAAATGAGTAAGCATTACCTTTATCTCAGGTTCCTGTTTCCTTCATGCTAGACATTTGCATCGCAGGCTGTATCTGTTTAATAATGTTCTTGAGTACTCCCTCCGGTCACAAAAACATGTCATTTTGGACGTTGACATGGTCCCCGAAACGCCACTTAGACCATTCATTTCTATTGTAATATATTTATAAATCCAATAAAATTATAATATTATGGAAGTACTTTTTGTGACAAATCTACACATATGATTTTCATATATCCAATATAAATATTTAAAAAGATACCGATAACCAAAGTTTTGAAAGTTTGACTGCACATATCCCAAACTGATATGTATTTGTGACTGGAGGGAGTATATTTTTGTTTGATGAAATCGTATTATGCATATTGAAAGATTGGAAAATTTTATCTTCCAAGTGGCCCCTCTGTCTATAGAGTACTTGAAGCACAATCCTGCATTTACACATACTGAATAAAAAGGCATATAAGATTTCCAGGCTTGCTTTTAAATGTGTTTAGTTTATAACTGATTAGTACTGCGCTAATCAAACTGCTAAGGAATACATGCTTACTACATTGTCGGTACTTCGAAGTAATACCACAGAATGTTCAATAATTTGTTGACTTAACTACATTGTTTATTTATCCTATTTTTATTTGTTTGTGCAACGAAAGTTTCTTGGCAGTCTTCTTGTTACTGCCAAAAATCCTGTTATTTCTTCTGCTATCTATATTTCTGGTTCATTTGATGTTGCTGAAGCATGTTCATTTTCATTGGGGCACTAATATTGTTAAGCTGTTGCTGCAAATGTAGGATTGTGGGTTGTGACTTTGTAACCTATTGTCTTAACAAAGTCATGTCTATAATTCCTTTTTTTTTTTTTTGCTTTTGCTATTCACATTCATGATTAATACGATGTTACTTTGATGTTGCTGAAGCATGGCTGTGGACAACGGTGCACCTGAAGCTGCACAAGCTGGTGCTACCTGCAGTGCTATGTCATCTGAAATGGCTGTGAGCCCCTCCTCAGCAGCATCAAGCAACCATGCTCCTTTCATTCCATCTGAGATACCAGGGATGGCCATGGATACATCAGCCCTAGATTCAACATTTGGACCTGATGTAGGGAACACAGGACCTCTGCAATTAGGACCAGATGGCTCGTCAAGGGACTCCATCAGATCCTTGGGGCAGCTTTGGAATTTCAGCATTTCTGATTTTACAGCAGATTTGACAAGTTTGGGAGGTAATCTTCTGGCTTGGGTAATTTTACCTTATGTAAAATTTGTTTTGGTAATCTTCTGACAACGTCATTGAAGTACAAACTTTAGCATTATTGATCTAATTAGGTTGAAAACATAAAGATATAACCTAATTTTATTAGCGAATTTTGTGCTGTTGCTGATTGCAGCAAAGTAGTATAGGAGTTCATTTGTGCATTAAGAAAATTGATGCGATAACAACAATATGTTTGGTACAAGTGCAACAACTGTCTTCTGTTGTCAAAGATCGACATTACTGTTTTTGCCTCTGTGCTTCGTCCACTACATATATTATTGCCTTGTTGGTAGAAACTGAATGCAAACATCTTTTGGTGCTGAATAACTAATCTTCTTTTTCTTTGCTTTTGGGGAGATAATTAAGTTCTTTGGGAAACAGTATAACTTAATTAACGTTCGAACAGCAAAATTTATTTTCTGTGTTCTTTGCTGATCATTCTAATCACTGTTGGTATTCATGTTCAGACTTGGCGGCTCTTGAGAATTACACGGGTACCCCTTTCCTGCCTTCAGACTCAGACATCTTACTTGATTCCCCAGACCAGGATGACATAGGTAATATTAATTGTCTTTGCTATTCTCCACTCATGAAGTACAATTAAACATCATACCTGACTTGCTAATTTGTGGTATGTTAAACTTTGTCCAGTCGAGTACTTTGCCGATGCCATCAATGGCCCTTCTCAATCAGATGAAGAGAAGTCATAGAGAACAGAGTTCAGTAGACCCATTCAGATTCATGCCTGGCCGAGGTGTCATCTCATGTAGCGTACGTTAGCTATATCGTGACAAATCTAACTGTATAGTCGCCCACAGGTGCGGCAATTGGCATATGCCACAAAAGAGTTTTGTAGTGGTTAATCCTAATTCTTTTGAATAAACAGTTGAGATAGTCTTCACCGGATAAAGTAGCTGGCTACAAGGATGAAAACTTTACAAATTGTCAAACCTCAGGAACAACCCTTTGTAATTGCAAAAAAACTGTTCATATGGGCTTGTGCCTTTTTCATGTCTTCTGGGTCGTCTTGTACAGCCGAATTAAGGTTCCCTGCAGAAATTTAGCCTCTTTGTTAAATAGATATGCTAGCATTTTACACAGGTTTTTAGTTGAAATCCATCTCTTTTTGCGCGTAAAATTTTAAGCAGTGTATTATATTAGCAGCAAGAAGCGTTCCATCAGTTTGTTTGCAGGTTACTGGATGAACAAGCAGATGAGTGATCGCTTTGCTGTGTACTCAGGTATTGGTAATCTGGGGTTCAGATTGGAGCTGGGAGGACATGTACTGCAACATACGTGCATGCATACATACATACATGGCCAGTTTAGAACAGTTTTTAATTGGGCAAATTCTAGTTTCTCCGAGAATTAAGTAGGTGATAGTTTTTGATTTTTTAAGAATCTAGATTCTGGATTTTTTAAGAAGCTTCTCTCACAATCAGAAGCAGATTTGTACATAAAATCAGAAGTTATCATTCACCCGATTCTTGAAGAATTCAGAATCTGCACAATCAGAAGTTGTTCCAAACTGAGCTATAGGTCCTGTTTGGCAGAGCTCTAGATCTTAGCTCCACCTTACATCTGGAGCTTGTAGGCTAAAATAAAGTGAATTAAGTTCATATTTTTAGTCTGAAATGTAAACAAGATAACCCATCTAAACACTCTTAATGTACCTTGTAGCTCTAGCTTCATAAATTTTTGGAGTTAGGAATATCCTGCTTCACCAACTTCACAGATTTTGGTAGAGTTAGAGCTATGCTAAACACCCTCATAGTGTGGAATTCAGAAAAGGTGGGATATAGACATAACGACGTGAAATTGGGGATTAGGTTCTCTAACCCAGTAATTCATGGTTACATCTTTTGAAAAATGCTGAACCTAGAGCCTACCATGCTCATTCGTTGTTAGAAGAAAGCAGCTCATGCACACGGCATAGCACATCATCTCCCGTGCAGGCTAGCATTCTCACACTCCCAATTCACAGGCAACACTCCACTTTAGTATGACAACAAATCAACAACATAACCGTCATTCTTTTTTTTCTTCTCTGATCAGTGAGAGAATGCACACTAGCATAAAGTCCTTTTGGTTTGGATAATGGCGATGCGCGTAGAGAACGCATGCGCCCAATTTGCGTATGTTTCTTTCAGTGTCCTCAAAGTTCTTGGATCGAAAAAAGGTAAAGGTCGCTAGGCCCAGACATTTGTGAATTGTGAAACAAGGTCTTAGCGTGTTCCCGTTTGTGGCGCGGATACATATCATACGCACAAGCGCTAGAGTACACGTAAATTCAGCTCTTGACTGGGACTGCCACGTCTGCGTACGTGTGGCATCGCTGCAGAAATCATGGACCAACACAATGCTCAGAGTCAATCACTGGTCAAATGCTCGATCAAAAGGGTCTGATATTGCGAAAAGAAGGATGTACATCCCATTGTGAATACAACATATATCTACACCATTTAATGTGCATTGAAGTACTTTGAAAGTGCTCTTTTCCCTCCTCTACTCATTTCAAATTTCAAAATGCATTGAATAGTGTAGATTTGAGTTGTAGATACAATGGGATGTACAAAATCCCTACTCCTGATATTGCTCAAAAGAAACCTACAGTATTTTGATGTCCTCGATAAAATTTCCTCGTAAATGAAATGATAGCTTGATCAAAAATGGGCATAATAAACTAATGAACGCTAAATAACTCATGTGCAGATTGTGAAGCAATCAACACATCTCTTATCGAAATGTTTATTTCTTCAAATTTCACGCTTTCTATAAAATATCGAATCAATATCCATCTCAAAAGTGCAATTTCTTTTGCTATTTCCAGTGCATTAAAAGAAATCCAGTGTCACTATACCCATTGAAAAAGGAAATCAGCCCTGCACTTTTTCAATAGAAACATGAATAAGCATACCATTTGAGGGTCGAGCGCCAGCTCGTTTGGCGTGGTGCTGCTGTGCACTCAGCCGATCAGGGGTTTGGACCTTAGAGCCTCACCGTAGTTTTAAAAAATATATATGGGTACACACACGCTCATGCATGTTCAGTAAGTCAGTACAGGAGGTCGTGGAGCCTCCAACTATTTAAGCGTGTGTATCAGGCGCACACGTGTGAGTGTGGTGATGTGCGTGCGTGAGTAGTGTGCGTCCTTGTACCCTCAAAGAAATGAATAAGCATACCATTTGATTGTAAGTTCTTGCTAACCAAATTTACTACAGATAGCATTTCATACCAAATGCCTATTGCTATTGAAAAATTCAAAATCACCAAGTTCATCATTCACTAAAGATTTAGCTTCACTATTCGTTTTTGGATCATTATCACTACCAATCAATACTCGAAGTAAAGCTTCATATTTACAGCAAGAACAATAAGAGGCTTCCCTAACTCACTCCCACCAAGATTGGCTGATGACTAATACTAGTGATCAAGGGTCACTTAAAATTTAGGGGCCTCTAATTTTTGGGGGTCCTGTACAGTTGGGCAGCCTACATCTGCTTGAGGTATGGGCCTAATCTCTGGTTATAGTCTCAGAATGTAAAGAAGAAACATCAACCGAAGTCGTAGTGGTATTTGACACCGTATCACCGAATGTCCTACAATTGCATTGTATCATTGCTAGTAGCTATTTCGAATGAGTAAGTGTATCGTATCCATGAGTAGTGATAGGCTTTGTATTGCAAATATCTAGTCCTAATATAATAAAAGAGATAGGAAATAAAAGGGTAATTATAATAAATTGCAGAAATACAAATTGCAAGCTATATAATAATTGAAGTCATTCTTGAGGTATTGGTTCTCCACTAGTAGAGCTCAGATGTTCGATGGGTGCCATTGTGGCATTCATAACTTCTGTATGAGGGTGGAGCTGGAGATGAATATGTATGTCAAATATATCCCCTGAAACCTTCGCTTGTAAACACTGTAACATCAATACGATATAGATTTAACGAATGCCTTATCAACCTAGGCTACAGCCTTAAGTGGATGGGTCTTCCTAATTCCCATGCATCAATGATCTAGGGATTTGAGTATAGCCTATCACTCTTCGACCTTTCGTGCACATCTCATCTAATGGTGCTGGCCTCCATATTCTGCAAGGGCAATTGGTGCATAGTCAACATTTGTTCAACCATCGTGAATAATATCATCACAAGAACTAAATAGATTACCCAATAATAAAGAAGAACGCATGAACAAGACATGTCACCAAACATGTCCTGGATATAATAGATTAAACTACAAAACCAATCCAGAAATCGTTCTGTGGACATGCAAGCCCAAGTTTGGAATGATCTAGAATAGTTTATGGCTAAATCCTATGGAGAAATATGGTGGAAATGATGATCAAGAGGTGGAAGAAGATGCTGGAGATGTTCCTCCCCTTTAGGAGGTGGTGGTGTCTCCCTATGTTGATCTGATGCAGTTCTTCCTTCGGTGTACTATATGAGGTATCACAAAGCTTCTGTGAGGAATTAACACGTGGAACCACCGCCGGCTTAATCTATTTGACAAGGTGAACCGCTTGAGGGTTGGTACGATGAAGTGGCACCCTTGGTCATATTCTCTTCTGGGAGATCTAAACATGACACGGTTTCTTCAATTGTGCTTATATATCCTAGTCATCAACCCCTGCGTTTGCATGGGCAAGCAAATTTGATGTTGTTTACTTTTCATTTATAAAACTCTAAAATCAATATTTATATTAGTACAAATATTATTTTGACTAGTAAAAGCACATACTTATTAGCTCATTCTAACTCCGTTCTTCTTACTTGTTGTTTTGGATATCAGTACTGTCTCCAATTAACACACAACTTTGACCATTGCTTTTTAATTATACGTTAGTAAAAATTATTAAAAATATTATATTATAATATGATGAAAGCATTTGTTGTAAGAAATTTAGTGATATTATATCTACATAACAAATCCAACTACTTTTATGCATATTAGCAATTAAAGTTTAAAAGGTCGAGTACATGCATTCAAAACTGATATCTTAAAAACAATGGAGTGATTATTATTTCATTGATAACTTTTATTATTATTTTTTAGTTATGTTCTACAAAAGTGAAATGTTTATATAATATAGAGCAGGGGCTAACAATTAGGTCTGTTTGGAAAGCAACAATGACAAAAACAAAGTTGGAATAGGAAATACAATAAATTTTGTATCGAACCATCCAATAATTGGAGAGTCAATTAAATCGTAATTAGCTTATTTTTTTCCAACTAATGTGGGAAATTTTAGCTCTCTTGTTTATTCAATTAAGATAGATATATCAGTTGATGCATCTATTGGTAACTTTTTTATCACATGACTTGAGGAAAAAACGTATAATGGTTCTTCCATGTCTCCCATATCAAACCACCATTCCTGGCCTCTTATAATATAAAGACACGCACATTGTCGAATTTTAGGTTACATAGCATGTACATAATCGAAACAAATATAGAAGAGCGTAATTTTTATCCCTCCTCATGTTGTTTGTGATACCAAAAGTCCTAAACCACGAAAAGCATAACTGCAAGAAGGAACCAGCATCAAATTTTCTCATAATATTTTTCTCTCCCTATACTAATTAAATCAGACTTAAGAAACAAAATATTAAGACTCATATCCTCTGAACCAATACGATGCATTAGTGATATGATAGTTTAAACATTTAAGTTGACTATTTATTATGAACCTCCTTGGGTCTAGTCCGAAAAGGACACTGTAATTTATATATGCTGCATCTTTTTTTGTGTTCAATATTTCGTTGGATTAAGAAATTCTGCAGCCTTTTTCAAACCATACAAAGCATGTGATCTTTGCTGTAAAAGGACAAATTCTGTCATATATGATGTCAGAGGCGGAGCCAGGATTCATTCAAGAGGGGGGCTGAACACAAGTACATATACTAAATATAAAAACTACCAAGCCGACATATTATAGTTGAAATTTAAATGCATGTAATATAATATTAGTATGTAAATATACAAGGGAAAAAAATTACTTTTCATTGTCACCGTCTGAAAGAAGAGATTTAACAAATAAAATTTACAGGCTGTTGCGTACGTGAGCCTAAAATTTCTCGTGGTGGGTCAGGGGGCTGGAGCCTCACCAAGCCCACCCCTTAGCTCCGCCTCTCTATGATGTAATTCCTACTTACGGTTTTACAGCAGCTATATTCTTTTGATCCACCAGCACTGAGCATGTTTGTTGTGAGAGAATAGAGAGGATAATTGTATATGGACACTGGCGTCAGTAGAGATATGGTTAGAGTTCTGGTGAAACTAAGGCTTGATTAGTAGAGCTTCAGATTTTGGATCCACCTCATATCTGAATCTTGTAGGTTAAAATAAATAGAATTAAGTTTATATTTTTAGTCTAAAATTAAATAAAATGACCTAACTAAACACTCTTAATATACCCATAGATCCAGCTTCACGGATCTGTGGAGCTACAAATACACAGCTCCACCAGATCCATGAATCTGGTGGAGCTAGAGCCGTATCAAACACGTCCTAAATAACAACACGAAAAATTATCTTGTATATATCCATGCATGGCAATAATTCATCTCACGTAGCAGCAGATTTTTTTTTTCCTTGCTAGAGTGCTACTCCGGGACATCTTAGGATCCGTATATATACATGGCATAGCAACAGTAGGAGGATACGACTTCTACAGACAGATCAGGACCACAAGCTTTGAAATAGATGTGCCTGAGATGTGGCCACAGAAAAATTGAGAAAACTTAACCCTAGCCGTACGTAGCTTACTCAATCTGGAAACATCTAATTAAAGTGAGAATTTCTAGCTTTTTAGCGCCTAGAATTAACGTGGGGGCTAAAAAAAACCTCTAATTAGTAAAGATATAAGGGCATTATAATGGTATATATTAGCTGTCTATACGACTATGCCACATAGGATTTTAAATGATGTGGAAGAGAGAGAAGAAGAAGAGATAAAGCTGTTATCTACTATTTAATAGACGGTTTTATAGACAGATTTACATTTTGTGTACCATTGTATAGACAGTTTGTTAATTGAATGAGAAACTATTGCAGACAATTATATAGACGATCTATTGCATAAGTTATTTTTAACGATGTCTGTAGATAATATGAAAATGTATTATAGACAGCTACCGTCTATTCTACTGTACATGCCCTAAGAAAGGATAGACTCTTGAATCCGCATGGCATAGGTGGTTGCCTCGAAATATCTTCCAAAAATGCATTGTATAAAGATCAAATTGTCCTTCACCCTCTTGTTTCGAAAGGTAGACTTGGTTTTAAGAAACAAGGCATTGTTAATTATTATGTTTTCCATAAATACCGTAACTATCTATCTATCTACACTAATTATGCACTCCGAGGAAGTTTTCACGTTAACTAGAAATATCTAGCCATCTATCTGGTGAACACGAACTATAACGACTCAGATTAAGAAAAAAAGAGTCCACGTTAGGTACAATCCAAATTAACCAAAATTCAGAATAAAAAATAGCAATTTGATTTCCAAAGTAACATCCATAAATAACTAAAATTTGGAACAATAAAAAAAATAAAATTAGCAATTTGATTTCAATACAAATTCCAAAGTAAAATTCCAAAATACCTAATAATAAGAATAAAAACTGAATGAAAACTTATAATTTGATTTATATGATATTTAAACTTAAATTTCAAATAAAAAATAATCCACGTCAAAGAAATTCAATTTGTTTATGAATTCAAAACTACATCCTAGAAATATTAAATTCACATAAGAACTAGATTGAAATTATGAATTTGATTTTATAAAATCATAAATTGAATTAAATGAAACTGTGGAATTCGATTCCTATACGTATAAATCAGGAGGTGCAAATCCAAAAAAATTCAAATATGTAAATAAAAAATTAGGGCATTTATTGATACTAGGCTTTTCTATCCCATGTTTTGTTTTGGCTCTTTTAATACTTTATATATGAAGGTCAATTGATACTGCATGCATCACCTAATTTTTGTGTCAGCCGGGAGAAAAAGGAAAACAAATCATTATGACATGGTTATTAGAAATATATAGAAGAATTAAATTAGGATTAAAAATTACTATGTCAACTGTTTGTGTGCCACATTAAATTGCCAACTTTTTCTTTCTTAATTAGTCATGCAAGCAAAGTAGCTAGTTTTTGTACCATCTCTCTCAATGTTGTTCTCGTTCCTTCCCTGTCGCATCAACAGAAATATTATTTACTTGGTGCATATCAATTTGTTAATTAGGGAGCACTTTCTGTTCATATAGAACTTAGACGTCAGAAATTGGTGATCAAAGTTAAAATTGAAATTATATTGTATTTAATCTACTCTCAATAATTTTAACATTAAATACTATTTTCATGACAAAAATTCATCTTTTGAGATGGACAATAAATATTTAATCTAAAAAGCTAGCCCGTGCAAATGCACGGGTTGCCGACTAGTTTATAATAATAGACTATTTTAAATTTTCTAAGAGTTATAATCTCTCTTGGACATATTGCCCAGTTGCAACATTATACATTTCTTTCAGTGGTACATCATTTTTGAAACACAAATAGAGCAGTGATATTTCATCTCAAGCATAGTATATGTATGTAGTGCCATTTTGATTAACTATATATGCTAGTTTTTGAACTATTGTTACCTCCTGATGGATGCAATACTACGAAAGATGTGGCCCTCCTCCAGCACTGTTAAAACTTGTTTTAACAGTATACATGAGCAAATGAACTAAACTAGAGGCATCAATCTCTCAGCATATTATTCGTTGTTCTCTGTAGAGTTTCATGCAAAGCCTAATAAGTTTGGAAGGTGATTTGGTCTAACTCAAATTAATTTAAGCTTGTAACCGTATGGAAGCTAACTGAAACAATTAGTACTGCACATGAAGGTCAATTGATGGCTTACAAGTTTTCAGCAACTTATAATGTAGTTTTTTCCAAATAATTTC
This sequence comes from Otatea glauca, assembly GCA_036346275.1. NCBI lineage: Eukaryota > Viridiplantae > Streptophyta > Magnoliopsida > Poales > Poaceae > Otatea > Otatea glauca. The sequence goes on along the minus strand of CM070711.1, from coordinate 10,718,593 downwards.
TAAGGGTTTGCTTATTTACAGGGCTAAATTTTAAACTATATCTAAATAAATATTCTAATAAACTCACTCACAGGTTAATGAAAACTAGACCGAAAAAACTTCTGTTCAGTTCCAATGATATAATAGTATATACTTTATACATGCATGTACAGAAGAATTAACATGTTTTATGCTTAATTTGGCTAAGGGGTGTACTTAATTGTGTCTGAATTGAAAAACAAAATACTTACAGTTCACAATTTATATGTGTGAGACCCCGTTCTGATGAACAGGAACCTACATGTGATTATTGTGCTATTCCCTGGATCAGTAGCTAGCACTCACATGTTTACAACATTCATATCATAACCATACACACAGACAAACAGAAAGACATACATAACAGTATTAATTATATAGGGTTCATTACAAATTTAAAATATTTAACAGCGGAAACCAAAAGAAAGCTGAACAACTCCGAACAGTCTTGCGGTTGCCCACTAAACCCTTAGGCAACTGACTAGGCACCCTAGAAGAGACTATCGTCGAAACCCCCGAGACCTGCCTAGAAAAGAACGTCGTCTGGCAGATCGCAGTCTTCTTCCTCTGAGACAGCAGATGCAAGATTGAGTACATTGGTACTCAGCAAGACTTATATTGGTTCACAGATGCAAATAAATAATTATGCAGGCTGAACAATAAACAGGCTATGGTTATTTTGCAGTTGCACAAAATCATTAAAGAGGTATAAGCATATTAGATTGCAACATCGCATTTTAATAAAAGCAATTTAAAGACAATATGATAAGCAATTATTCCAGATTTTCAACCCAGTCTACCCGACTGCATAGATCCCCGGTGTCGATCCTTTGACATAAAAGCTAGTTACAAAACGGTTTCCAAAACCAAATCCATTTTTTCAAAAAGACTCAAATGACTTTAGCATTGGGAGGATTTTCCCCAAGTGCCCATTACCACGGGCGCAGCTAATCGATCAGATTTATCACTCTGCAGAGGTGTACATTTTACCCACAAGAAATGATCAACCTCTTTTGCCAGGCCAGTTAACACACTTCCTTTGGTGTGTCGCAAGGAGATCATACAAAGCTGTTACATTATCTAGACGTGGCTTTACACCAGCCCGGGACGTTAACCCTTGCCCTGAAGACAGAGATACTCACCCAAGTCGTGGATCCACATTTATCACACACACACACCACGTCTCTGTCCAGGGCAAGGCGTACACCGTTGCATTGGTATGTAGAAACCCCTACAGACAGACCTGACCGGACGTCTATGCAATCTCCCGCCTTCCATAGATGCAAAGCCACATATAAACAACTTATTAAGTAAGACCCACCCATATAAGCCCTTATGGTTGCATGAAAACATGGATCTACAACATCCCAGTTGCTCGGTTCTTAATCCGACACGGGCGATACTCCACCCTAACTACGTGCATATCCTTTTGCACAACCGGCTAGTGCCAATAATCACCCGCGTCAAACCATAGTTTTGCTTGAGGGTTTTTAGCAAACTATTACCAACCATTTCCCAAAAGGACCACATACTGGTTGAAAAGACTGAAAATACCAACGATAAGCTTAAGCAGGAATATTATGCTAGCGATTATCCAAACATGACATTAAGTATGTCTAGTTCAAACTAGGGTTTACAAGGTTCACATGTCCATACAGATTGAGACAAACCATAATTTACAGGATTAACTACAGTTCTAACCCAAATTAGCACTTTTATGGAGAGTTATCTGGATGCACTGTACATAAGCAAAAGCAACATAAGGTAGGTGAATTATCGGGCTCAATATATTCAAGGAGTTGCTTGCCTTACAGCTCACTGTCAGGAATATAGTCTGGATCTGCGGAACCATTGTCTCCTTCTTCAACGACGTCGATGTCTACTCGTCGAGAAAACGAAGAACAAAAGAACATTAGCAAACTCCAAATGGCAAAAAGAAAACAGACAGACAACAAATAAACACAAGTTCGAACCAAACAAGAGGCTGCTTTATACGAATCATTCAAATTCATACATCGAATTATAGATGCTAAAATTATTTAGATTAAGAAGATAGTTCATTAGCTTCTTTCGAAGAAAGCAAGAAGAGCAGCACTAGCAAAAACAGAGCTCTCTGCCTTCTCAAACTTCAAGAAATGAGCACTCAAAAACAATGGCATTTAGGGTTATACATCCATTAAGATTTAAGTGCAACATCTAACAAAATTAGAGTTTTAATCTTGAACTAGCTAAAGCACACTTTGGTTATCAATTCTAATGATTTCTCTTAATTTTTAGGGTTTAGACAAGGCTTGAAAACCATTGCTCAAAAGGCTTAGTTGAAATCTGGACTTAGGCTACAAAATTGGCTAAGTAAAACAGACTTAAGCAATATCACTTAAGGTTGTTACCCTTATGAAAACTAAGTAAAGCACAGCTCTTAAATAAGATATTTTTCTGGAATATAGTAGGACAAACTTCAGTGATCATTTATACATTATTATTTCTAAAATTCTCACTTGGATAAGCTACTTTACACATGGTTGAAAATGCCTAATTGTTTCAAACATTCAGCAAAACATAAAAAGTAGGCTCATTCTACTAACTTGTTTTGGATACAAACCTTAGAAAAATGTCATTATTTTTCCAGAACCTATTAGTATATACTATGTGGAGTGTTTCTATACTATTTTTACATTCTTTCTCATTTATATAATCTATTTTATCAAATGTTGAAAAGGGCTATATGAACATAAAAACTGCCTTACAACATTTCAAATCTTTCACTTTCATTTACTACTAAACCACTCATCATATTTTATTCACTTTCTTCCTGACATCAGGGCATGATCTTAAAAACATTTTGAAACTGAATTTGAACTATTTTGAACCTATTCATAGTAAGTTACCTCTATATTTGCCATTATAAATGTTGTTTCTCTTTATTGAACAACTATCACATATACTTTTCCCTAAGTATTTCCACATGTGCCAGATCCTATTGGTCTATGCCCCTCCAGGATGAACTTTTAAACACTTAAACTTCAACCCTTTCTTTTATTTACATAACTTCATCTTTATGCTTAGTATTCCTTTTTGTGTAAACATGATATGCAACAAGGTATCATGCAAATATTTTTGTTTATTTGGAATACTTATAACCCAGAGGCTCCATAAAAACTCATCTTATATTAACTGGACCATCCTAAAAATATTTTATTCACATGGCCTTATTTACACCTAAGCATCTCTTTGAATTTCCTAAAATCACATATTACTAATATTCAATAAATTTTTGTATATTCTAAAACTACAGAATTTTATACGAATTTAGAAATTGGTTTCATTAAATTTGGAGTTATAGTTTAAAAGTTATTGCCATTCGAATCTACTCGGTTTCTGAAAACTATCAAAAATCAAAAATCCACTTTCTCGGCTGGAAAGCGCCTTTCTTCGCGCGCGCAGAGATGTGTTCAAATGCGCTGACCCGCTGACAACCGGGACCCACCGGTCAGTAACTCAAAACAGAGCGCTACGGTTCCTTGCTCGCCGCCGGCGAAGCAGCTCCTCCGCGGCGGAATGGGTAGCACCATGGGTACCAGCACACCCGTGCGCACCCAGGGGTGGTACCCATTCGCCGGGTGGTGGCCGGGAAGGTGGCCGCCACCGTGGGGGTGCGGCGGCACCATGACCGATCCGGCGAAACCTTCACTAACGGCCATCTTTCCGGCGAACTAGGGTTTGTACAGCTACAGTGACACTAGGGGATTCGGACTCACCGGATGGTTGGGTCGGAGGAGGCCCGAGCCGAGCTGCCACCGTGCGCCGACTGGGAGGAAGAAGGGCGGCGGTGCGGCGCTGCTGCGAGCAAAATGGGACAAAAACGACGGTTGATCAGTGATCCTGGGATGCTGAAGATGCTTCGGGAGGAATCGATTCGAAGGATTAGGGGCGGATTGACCTTGCTACCGATTCTCCCCCTTTTCGAGCTTCTGCGGCAAGGCGAGGAAGAAGACCCCGTGCGGGGCTCTCAGCTCAGTGAAAACCGAATGGGAGGAGGGGAAATGAACCTGCGATGCGAAGGGGAAGCTCAAGGATTGCGATCACACGTGCGTTGGACTCGGATTTAGGCGTTGCTTCGGTCGGCTTCTTCTGTGCCGCGCAACGACCGGAGCACATCCTCGTCTCTCGAGTGGCTCGACCACGGTCAAGCAAGCACAGGCGAGGGAGGCTTCGCGCGACGTGGAGGGCGATGAACTCGGCCGGACGGGAGTGGTTGAGCCGGACGGCGTAGCGCAGATCATGTCGGCGACTCGCCTCGGCTGGAAGAAAAGAAAGGGGAGAAGAACGGTGAGCTGAGGCTGACATGCGGGACCAGGCCCCACTGGTAGTGAGACAAGGCTTCGCCTCAGCTTTGCCAGCGCGACAACTCAACAGTGGCCGGGCCCACTTGCCAGTGAAAGGGCACGTTTAATGCGACGAGACAGGGCTAGAATTCTCCAGATTTCACATTAGTTTAAGATCTATCCTTAGTCAAACATTTACCAAAATTTTTTACCGAAACTCACTAAGAATCACACGTCTACTGAAAAAATTTGAGATAAAAACACTTCCTAGATAATTTACTAAAATTCTGACACTGTACTGCACCCTAAACCTTGATTTCGGTTTTTGATTTAATTAAAGATTCATATTTTAGGATTTATTTTTTAAACTTTTTGGAGAGGTTCATACCCTTATAAAGGGATCACCCTAAAATTTAAAGTAAAAATGATGAGTACGTATTTTATAAGAATTCTGACAACCATTTTCCCTATATTTTGAACTCTCTGTATTTGAATTTTTAAGAGGTTTAACCCAGCTTATTAAATTATAAAAATTTTACCAGTGGAGTGTTATACAGTCAGGGCTTTATAGAAATTTTCTTGGCTTTACTTGACATTGGTTATTTTTCATTTTCCTTTTTGATTCACTGTTTCTAGTCAAAGCTGGTCATACTAGTTATTTATTCTAATTTCTTATGCATGAAAAATTTATTTGTTGGTCCCACTGAAATACCAGTGCATCTTGGGTTACTAGAAATTTTTATTACTTTAACCATCTCCCTTTTTATCTTTTTACCCCTTTTCTTTTCTCATCCTTTGTTTTCCTTTTATTTATTCTTTTCTCACAACACTAAAAATCTAAGGAAATTCCATCTGGAGCAAATAATACTAAGAAACTCCAGAAATACTTATTTTTAAATTTATACCGTACATTTTTTACTGTTCTAAATTTCCAGGACGTTACAGTATGTATATATGCACAGCCAAATCGGCCAGATGAGAAGCAGCGTGTGGAAAACGCCGGAGGTCGCGCGGTTGAATCTACCTGCAAAATCGACGACCTTCTGTCAACTTCTCGCGCATTTGGTACCCAAACAACAAGCACTTCCTCCTAAAACTGCTAATATCCCTGTTTTCTGCCATGCTATAATGGTCTACTTGATTGTAACTTCTTGCAGGGGGCTCGCTGTACAAGCCGTGTGTAATGGGGGACCGGGAGTCGGAGGACTAGCTAGTTCCTGATACTGGCCACCGACGGGATCATACAACTCTGTTGATTTTAGTAAAGGGTGCTTCAGATGCACGCGGTTCCAAGTTAATGCTGGATAAAAAGGATTTTGGGTATAGTTTTGCATGTGACGCCCAGGGCGGTGGTAGGAGCCGAGGCTGGGCAGCAGGGGCTCGCCGACCATACTCGCCAAACATCTGACCGATCACGAGATCTGTGCGGGCAGCCAGGACAACGTAAGCATCGTTCAATTCTCATCTTGTTCAGGAAGTTCTGGGATGAGCGTCGTCCCAGAACATTTAAGAAGTAATTCATTTGCTCCATGCTGATCTTTATGTGGGATGTACTGGTGTTGCGGAAGGTTTGTTGTCTGTTTGTTTTAAGGATTTAGAGAGTGACATTTAAAAAGAAAAAAGAAACGACGAGAGCTCTACCATGCATTAAAGAAGGAGAGCAAATGATACAACACCAGTTTAGACAATGTTGCTAGCAACAGTTTGAGCGAATAATACAACATGAACGGAAAAGCTACTGCACTAACAGAGATCACTAATTTGACAAGTAGCAGTGAGCAGCCTTCAGACATTTTCCATTTGTCGATGAGCGGTGCGTTTGTGGAGATCATCCTCCTGGTTGGGCCAGCATTCTGTTAAGAACCTCGCTATCGAATAGTCCGGGGTTCCCGAACAGATCTATAATTGGAGAATAGAAATAGAGAGACACGTGTTTAGGGAGAGCAACAGTGGAATACTTTACTGTTTTATGATTGCTTGTATATAGGGGGACCCCCTCCTCCTTTTATAGCGCTCACCTAGGGTTTCGGTTAAGGGACCACCGTGGGCTTTCTATTGGGCCACGTGGTTTCCCAACACTCCCCCTTGGGCCCTTTGCCGCGAGATGCATATGCCTCATTAAAACTCCAGAAAAACCCAGTGGGAAAAATACTTGGGGAAAGAGTACATAGCATACGCTTACTATGTTGCACGAATTGCCTCGTTAAAACCTTATGCAAGAAAACTTCATGAAAAACTTGCTAAGGAAAAAGAGTACAATTCACCCAACTTCAATTGCCAATCTTCGAGACTCATGTTGGGTATTCATAATTCATCTTCGAGATTTATGTTGGGAGTATGTGAAATATCTCCCTCTGAAATCTGCACTTCTCTAAGTCTCATCATCCCAATTCCTTTTACGCACCTTTCAAAGGTAGATGCTGAGAGTGATTTAGTGAACAAATCTGCAAGATTTTCACATGACTTAGTATGCAATATCTTGATCTCGTTCATCTTATGCAATTCGTGAGCATAGAAGAACTTGGGGTTGATATGCTTCGTGAGATTACTCTTCACATAACCCATCTGTGCTTAGGCAACACATGCTGCATTATCTTCATAAATGATTGTGGGAGTTTGCTCAATGTTCAAGCCACATGACTTCTGGATGTGGTGAACCATTCTTCTGAGTCATGCACATTCACGAGATGCTTCATACTAAGCGATGATTTCCGAGTGGTTTGTCGACGTCGAGACGAGAGTCTGCTTAGACGACTTCCAAGAAATTGCTGTTCCTCCACATAGGAAAACATAGCCAGTTTGGGACTTGCCAGTATGCGGGTCTGATAAGTACCCAGCATCGGCGTAGCCAACCAAATTCAATTCATTATTTTTTCTAAAGAACAAACCAAGATCTTTGCTTCCTTGGAGGTAGCGGAAGATGTCCTTGATCCCTTTCCAATGCCTTTTGGTGGGTTCTGCACTGTACCGGGCTAGCAAATTCACAGCAAACGCAATGTCCGGCCTAGTGCTATTCGCAAGGTACATGAGCGCTCCAACTGCACTCAGATATAGGAATTCTGCTCCCAGGACTTCCTCCCCCTCTTCTCTAGGTCTGTATGGGTCTAGGTCTGCTTGGAGTGACCTTCCGACATTTGGAGTCTTCGCAGGATATGCCTTTTCAAAACCAAACCTTTCCAATACTTTCTACGTGTAGGTTGATTGATGTACCAGGATTCCTCTTTGGACATGTTCAAGCTGCAAGCCTAAACAAAACTTGGTTTTACCCAAGTCCTTCATTTCAAACTCAGACTTCAAGTATGAGCATGCCTCTTCAATTTCTTCATCCGTCCCAATGATGTTCAAGTCATCTACATAGACGGAGATTATACATAATCCATTCGGAGATCGCTGTATAAACACACATGGACAATCTTCGCTGTTTGTGTAGCCTTTCTTGCAGAGAAAATCACTCAGGCGATTGTACCACATTCTTCCTGACTGCTTTAGGTCATACAGTGATTTCTCCAATTTCACATCAGCATGTGTTTCTATTTGCTCCGTCCTTGGTTCGGATAGGAATTCCTTCCTAGACTTTCATGTATATCTCCAATCCAAGTTTCCATACAAATATGTTTGTGACAACATCCATTAGCTTCATTCTCAACTTCAAGTTGATCGCCATTGAGATCAAATATCTAAAGGTAATTCCTCCCATGACCGGAGAATAGGTTTCTTCATAATCAACTCCAGGACGTTGAGTGAAACCTTGAGCTACGAGCCTTGCCTTATACCTTACAACTTCGTTGTTTTCATTCCTCTTCCGAACAAAGACCCATTTGTGACCTACAGGGTTTATATGGGGATGTATGCGATATCTGGGCCCAAACACCTCTCTCTTGTTCGGAGAGACTAACTCTGCAGTGATTGCCTTTTCCATTCTTCCCAATCTAGCCTTTTCTTGCACTCTGCGAGATGCGTGCTCGGGATCATGATCAATGATCGAGGCAATTTTCTTTGCAAAGTATGCATCAACGTTGGCTGTTGCTCTATTCAGGGATTCTCCTGTTATTACAAAGTTTATGGCCATTTCTTCATGGGTGCTTCATGCACTTCTACTTGCTCTTCACTGCTATTCCCTATCGCAGGAGCAAGTTCCTTTAGCTTTTCATCGCCTATGTGTGCGCACACATTATTTCTGGCGGCTTCCTGTAGTGGAAGATTCAAGTCTGGAATTGCCTTTTTCGTTGGCTTCTTTCCAATGCCAGGTCTCAACTGGCTCCCCTTCTTTCCTTGGGGCATTTTCGTGATTGGTTGTGGTAAGTCCTCTCGCCCAGTTTTCTCCAGACGTCTCCGGGTATTTTGGGTTTGAGGAGCCAGATTTTCTGCTCTTTTTCTTTGAGGCCTCTGAACAGGTTGAGGGATACCTTCTATTTTCTTTGGTATTTTCACCCTCTCTGGTGCATTCCTTGCGGGTACATGCGACTTAACCACGCCCTTCAGATCACAAAAATGATCAGACAGTTCATTTGCTAAATTTTGCAAATCAATTATCTTCTGGACTTCTTGATTTGCTTCATTAGTGCGGGGGTCATGTGCGGGGATCCCAGTGGAATGCCATATGATTTCCCGGTATTTTTCATCCAAAGGTTGATTTCTCCCTAATGACGGAAACGATCCTCGTCAAAAATGCAATCGAATCGATCGGTCAGATGCAAGTCTCCAATCATGGGTTCCAAATACCGATTATGGATGCACTCTCATAACCAACGATATCCTGACTTACGGAGAGGGCCCATTGCTGTCCGCTGAGAGGGTGGTATAGGTACATATACCATACACCCAAATTGTCTAAGATGGGAGATCTTCGGGATGATCCCGTGCACAAGCTGCATAGGAGAATGGATGTTATAGACCGACGGTCTGAAATTGATAAGAGCTGCTGCGTGCAGGACTGCGTGTCCCCAACAAGTATTGGGCAAGTTACAACTCTGCAAAAGCGGTCTGGCAATAAACTTAATCCTCTTTATTAGTGCTTCTGCTAGTCCATTCTGCGTATGGACGTGCGGTACGGAGTGCTCAACTGCTATCCCTGTTGCCGTGCAATAATCGTCAAATGCCTTTGAAGTAAATTCTCCGGCATTGTCCATTCTAATGGACTTCACGCGATGATCAGGGAAAGCATTCTTAATTCTTATGATCTGCGAGATCAACTTTGCAAAAGCATGGTTTCTTGTTGACAATAAGTATACATGCGACCATTTCGAGGAAGCATCAATGAGCACCATAAAGTATCGAAACGGCTCTGATAGGGGCTGAATCGGGCCACAAATATCCCCCTGAATGCGTTTCAGGAATGCAGGAATTTCACTTTGCACTTTCATGACAGAGTGTCTAGTTATTAATTTCCTGGTGGCACATGCAGGGCACACAAAATCTTCTTGATTCGGGAAATTTTTAACATTAATACCATGACCTTGTGAGTTGTTCACTATATTTCTTATCATTCTAAGACCAGGATGGCCTAATCTACCATGCCATAAAGAAAATAACTCAGAGCTTCTAAAAACAGTCTTCAAGGAAGTATACACTTCGGGTGCATGAATATTCGTGTAGTACAACCCAGATTCATATGAGGGACATTTTTCTAATACCATTTTTCCGCATACCGCGTGCTTCACAATGCACAAGTATTCTTTGCCATTTTCTTCATTGGTTTCTACATGAAAACCATTGGTGCGGATGACTTTAAAGCTTAAGAGAGTGCGCGTTGATTCCGGGTACAAAAGGGCTTCTTCAATTACCAAAGTTGTACCCATAGGCAATATAATAGTGGCTCTTCCTGAGCCGATTACATATGAGTCGCTTCCTGCGATCGTAGTAATCTTTCCAGCAAATCTTCGTGATCGACTGGAAGTATTTAGACTCTCTTAAGATGGTATTTGTTGTGCCACTATCAACAATGCATATCTCTTCCATTTGGGCGCTACACGATTTCTAGATAAAAGAAATATAATTATAATCAGATAGAGGCAAAAACAATCCAAATATTGCTTGCAAATTTGAAGAATACTAGAATAAAGAATAAATTGCATATTTATTCATGAAGGAAGTATGCTCTTCTAGAGCTTACAATTTATTATTCAAAAGAAAAAGCTAACAACCATAATCTAAAAAAAATACATTAAACAGAATCTGTAAAATATGCATTAATTTCTGCTTCTATGTCATCGGCAGAAGTTTTCTCTTCATTTACCATAATAATGGCTGCAGCATCGATGTTCAGGCTATTCTGTGAGGATGAGACAAGTGGGGTATCTACATCCATGACATCATCATCACCGATGTTGGCGAAGTGTGCCTCTGCGGGGGCGTTTTCTTTTGCCTTCTTCTTAGCCTGATATGCATTGATCACTTCCTTGGATTCCCGACATATCTTCGACCAGTGTCCCCAAGTGTCGCACTTGAAGCACGTTTGGTTCTGCTGTCCATACGGCTTAGCATGCGCTTTCTCTTTGTCATCCCTCTTCACTGGGGCTTTGGACTTTCCTTTGGCCTGAGTCCTCTCTTTTCCACCCTGCTTGCCCTTCTTTCTATTAATGGGCTTTCTCACCTTGTAGCTATTGGCATTGACTTCTGTGCCAATGCCTCGTCCAGGTGGCTGCGAAACATAGTTCTTGCGTAGAACATCGTCTTGCGATTCCGCAACTTGCATTACATCAATCAGTTCGCTATACTCCTTGTATGCGTCCTGACGATAGCTGCGTGCACTCTGAATAGCATTTGGGTGGAAGGTGGAGAGAGTTTTCTCAATCTTCTCCTCATCAGTGATCTTCTTGCCACATAGGGAGAGATTGGTACAAATTCTGTGCAAGGCGTAATTGTACTCGCCATCGCTTTAAAGTCTGCAAACCTCAAGCGTACCCAATCTTGCTGTGCTTGGGGCAAGATGGTGTACTTGAGCTTTTCGAACCGCTTCTGGAGTGCAGTCCAAAGCTCATGTGCACTCTCCTCAGCCATGTATTCGTTCTTCAAAGTGGCTGATAGGTGGTGCCTGAGAAAATACAGGGCTTGATCGTTCTGCTCGGCGGTAGGTTTCGCGTCCTGCGAGGACCCTAGATCAATCGCTGCACGGAGCTTCTTGCCCTCAAAAACAATCTTTACATCCGATACCCAAGTGAGATAGTTCTGACCGTGCGAGGCCAGTTCTTCAAACTCACGATTCACAATGCCGGACATCTGCATGATTTCAAAATTCCGATTTAGATTACTGCGTGTAATCTGGTAGAAAATGGTTGCAAAAACATAAAGTGCAGAAAAAAATAAATTGCTATGCATTGCAATATCTTAAATAAAGCAATGGATTCATAATTCATAAAGAATATTCATAAAACAGAGAAAATAAAGCTAGAAAAATTAAAACCATAGCCAATTTAATCTTCTGGATTTTCTGGCAATTTTTTCAAAAGAATTCTGCTATTTTTCTCTTTTTTTCTTTTCTTTTTCTTTCTTTTGCTTCTTTTTCAGTAATTAACCTACCGGGTTGGGCCTCCTTTTCGCCCCAAGACCACGCTGCGCTAGGGAAAAGCCGCCACTTCCATTTTTTTTTCTCGTGCGCGTTCCTTTTCTTCCCCATGCACTCTCCTTTGCGCCGCTGCCTTCTCTTCTTCCTCCGTGCGCTCCCCTTTTGCCGCCGCCATCTCTCGCGATGCTCTTCTCTTGCGCGCCGTGGCGAGGCCAGCGACATGCGCCCGAGGCGGCTGCGGGCATGCATGCAGGCCGGCGGCGCAGCGGGCGAGGCGGCGGGCGGCACCGGTGGTGCCGTGCATACGCGGCGACGACGGCGTACGGCGGCTTCGAGCCGGCGGATTCGAGCGATCGCGACGCGAGCCGAGATCGGTGGCACGGCGCGACCGAGGCGAGGCGGCTCGGCGAGGCCGAGGCGGAGGCGGCGCGGCACTTCATGCGCGCGTGGAGCTTCAAGCCGGGCGGTCGGTGTGGCGGGTGCGGCGGCGAGATTCTCGAGGGCGACGGACGGCGCTTCTGGCCGGCATGGCGCCGCGGCCAGGCCCGGCCTGTCTTGGCGCGCGCGGGCTCGATTCCGCACGGCGGCTAGGCGACGCGGCGGGCCGACGGCCGGCGGCGGCGCGGGCGACGCGCAAAGGCGGCGCGCGAATGCGCGACCAGCCGGCGGAGTGGCTTCAAGCCGAACCGACGGCGCGCGGCCGCAAGCCGTCTTGGCGCCGCCGATGTGGCGACGGCGGGCGAGGAGGGAAGCGCGGCGGCTGGTTTGCCGGCGCCGCCGCCACTTCGTCGGGCGCAGCCGCCACCGCCTCCTCTTCGAACAACGGCCGGGCGTCGCTGCTTCGAGCAACGCCATCTCTTCGTGCGTGGAAGCCGAGGTGGCGACGCAGCCGAGGAGGCGCCGCGCAGACGAACTTGGCGGGTAACGCGCTGCGAAGGCAGGCGCGCGCCAGACCGCCGACGACCGGGTGCTGCGAGCGTGAAGCAGCCGGCGGCGGCGGCGGCGCTCTGAGCGCAAGGCGACGGCGGCGGCTTCGTGCTCAGCGGGGAGGGCTGGCTTCGAGTGCGGGTCCCCATGCTGTTGCCGTCGTTTTTCTTTTGTGTATGAACAGCAAATTCATGTACTGTGGCTTCGTGTCGAGTAGCTTCGTGCCACGTAGGATAGATGCATGCATAGAAGAAGAATCGATTAGATTCAATCGCTAATTCCCACCTTTTATCACCTTTTCAATTCTGAACTCCGGTAGAGCTTCATGCTGATAACGTGTTAAGGAATCTCGCTATCGAATAGTCCGGGGTTCCCGAACAGATCTATAATTGGAGAACAGAAATAGAGAGACACGTGTTTAAGGAGAGCAACAGTGGAATACTTTACTGCTTTATGATTGCTTGTACATAGGGGGGACCCCCCTCCTCCTTTTATGGCGCTCACCTAGGGTTTCGGCTAAGGGATCACCGTGGGCTTTCTATTGGGCCACGTGGTTTCCCAACACATTCTACCTCAAATTCTCCCTATGTGTGGTTCCGGTTCTGGAAGGCCCTAATCCATGCTTGTCCATCGCCTAGAAGGGGAAACCAGCAGGTGATGCGGGATGGTGTCCAGCAAGGCGGCCGGTAGCTACAAAGGAGTAGACAGGCCGCGGGGATAGAGATCAAAATGAGAGCACAATCCTATGGCACGGAGTCGGCTGCCACGTGCCTAGTGACGATCCCAATCCGCCCAGCCACCAGTATCCTCAGACGCTGCGGAAAGCGTTTGTTCCGTTCTGCACACCATCTGCACTGTTCGGTATGAATCGTTGAAAATCCTATTATGTCTTTCTTTCCAAAGATTTCAAAAGGTGTCTATCAGGATGCCATCCACTTCTTTCCGACGTTGCCTGACAGTAGTAGCGTGGACTATGTGCCACCATGCGGTGGCACTGAGCACCACCGAGTTAGGCTGTGGAACTGGGTGGCTTATCTGCATCCAACGGAAGACCTCCCTCCAAACCTGCTTTGCAAAAGAACAAAGCAAGAGCAAATGGCTTGCCGATTCAGGCTCCGATCCACAGAATGCGCAAAATGTGCTATGTAGCCTGCTGCTAGATGCAAGTTTGTCGGCTATTAGGATTCTGTCCTGAATAAGTAGCCATGTAAAGAACTTACATCTTCCTTCCGTGCTCGCGTGCCAGATAATTTTGTAGTTGTGATCCTGTACAGAGCCATGGAATTGGATCTATAAGCTGTTTGGCTGAGTACTCCCCGTTTGGCGTCTATTTCTAGGCAATGTCATCTTGCACAACTATTTGAAAATGAACCTATTGAATGGCTCGCCATAAACGAATGAATTCATCAAGGTATGTTTTGGTTCTGATTCTATGTAGTGGCCTAAGTCAGTTCTTGCTAGCTAGCTCCTCCTGAACTATTCGTCCTCTCCTCCGGACCAGTTGGAAGCAGGTAGGGGCCAACTTGCGTGGGGAGACTCCATGAAGCCAATTGGATTCCCAGAATTTTGCCATTTCGCCATTTCCCAGTGTTAGCTTGGTGCTCGCATTGAATAAGCTTCGATCGATGTTGTCACATGGCACTGCCGTCCCTGCCTATGGTCTGTGCCGCTCCTTCCAACCATGTCATAGCCATCAAACATGGAGCTCCCATCCAAACCTATCGAGGTCCTTTACCCCAAGGCCTCCTAGTGTCTTTGGTCTGTAGAATTTCTCCTAATTTACTTAATAATGCCCTCTTTTGCAGTCCTGCTCGTCTCTCCAAATGAAGTTTCTTTGAAGCTTGTCTAGTTTTTTTGTTGCCTATTTGTTGAGTGGATACACCGTTAAATGATAGACTGCTAGGGATGTGAGGACCGAGTTTGTCAAAACCATCCTGGCAGCCCTGGAGAGCAACTTCCCTTTCCATCCCGCCAAACGGGTTTGAACTTTATCGATCAGTGGTTGTAGGTCTAATCATTTCAGTTTTGTAGGGCACAAGGGGAGCCCTAAGTACCTGCACAGGAAGGATTCAGCGCGGGTAGGGAATTCCTATAGTATTGCCGTCATGTCAAGGGCCTCACATCTTATGGGATATACCTCACTCTTTTGAAGGTTAGTCTCTAGCCATGTTGCCCCGCCAAAAATATTAGGAAATTTGATGATTTGCCATGCTTTTCCTTTGCCATTGTTCATTTGCCCCGTATGTCTCACTGACATACGGGCCTTGGAGTCACATGCATGTCATTGAGACATGCGGGGCAAATAATCAATTGCACCCAGAAAAACGGGGCAAATCATCTAATCTCCCAAAATATTAAGGACCTCTTGTATTGTCTTCAACTCCTCCCTATCAGGGTTTGCAAAAATGGCGGCGTCATTGACATATAAGGAGATGTGCATCGTAGCACACTTGGATGGAATATGTTTGATGCGGTTTTCCCGGGCTTCCTTAGAGATCAATCGGTGTAGCAGGTCCATAGCCAAGATGAAGAGCATGGGTGTTAGAGGATCTCCCTACCAGAGACCTCTCCTGTGCTGGATCGGCCTTCCAGGAATGCCATTGAGCAAAACTCGGGAGGAGGTGGATGCTAGGATCATTGAGATCCACTCTCTCCAGCGTCGCCCGAACCCAAGATGGTGTAAAAGCTTCAGTATGTACTCCCAACATATAGAGTCGAAAGCCTTGGCTATGTCCAATTTGGTGAAGAGCACCGGAATTTTTTTCGTGTTTAGATCGTTGACTAGGTTCTTTGCATATAGGAAGTTGTCATGTATTGATCTTTTCTTGATGAATGTGCTTTGGTACTATTTCCTGCAGAAAGGGCGCTAATATGTTCGCAAGGAGCTTGGAGAATATCTTTCCTACGCTGTGGATGAGGCTAATAGGTTTGCAATCCGAGATCCTAGAGGCGTCCTATTTCTTTGGCACCAACACTATATTGGCCGAGTTTAGAAGCTATAACTATCGGCCGTTGAGGTTGTACAACTGATGGATTGCCGAGGTCATCATTGACGATATTCTAGCAAAGCCTATAGAATAGACCTATAAAACCGTCAGGCTTGGTGCCTTCTCGGTGGGCATGGAGAAGACCGCCTCCCTGACCTCTTTGGTATGGAATGGTTCTTCTAGTTTACTCAAATCATGTTGTGGCATATCCAGCGCATTCCAATTGAAGGTGTGCAGCCCCTCAAATCATGTTTAAGGATTTGGGAATTGAGCTAATACTGGTTTGCTTAATGAACAATATTTGAGAATTAAATGAATTTGTGAACTTGTTGACGTTGATATTGAGATTGTGCATATATTTGCTAGGGTTTAGATAATTGTGTCTGTGCCAAGTTGAGCATGGATGCCAGGCCGAGGGCATGCATATAGCTGATTGACGTTGATATTGAGATTGTGCATATATTTGCTAGGGTTTAGATAATTGTGTCTGTGCCAAGTTGAGCATGGATGATGTCAGGCCGAGGGCATGCATATAGCTGATTTGCGAGAGACATGACATATTGACGTAGCTTGCTTGTTGCTGCTTCTGGAATACAGTTTCAGCTACTGGTTGTGCAAATTTCAGACTTTTTTCTCTTATAATTTTTTGAAGCACGAACTCTTGAACGTTTATTGTATGAAAATAGCAAGGTCTATTTACTTGTACAGACATAATGAAACTCATTCAGCAAGAAGACACCATACTTTATTCAAAAGCACACAAATACTAGTCTAAAAACACATAAAAGAAACTTGACACAGCGCGTTTAAAGTAGCTAAACAGTAGCACATTCATGATCTAATGCCCTTGATCAGTCTAGCTCGCACATTTTTTATTTTGGTCCAATCGTAATGCGCCACATGAACTTCTGTAACTTGTTCTCTAGTTGTCATGGTTCCTCTGCAACTCTGAATGCAGGCAACGATCGACGTCGAAGGAAGCGAAAAAGAGAACAAGTCAGTAGTGCCGATCAAGCAGATGATTCCTGGAGCAAGATGTCAGAAACATGCATGCATTCATGGAATTGAGGGAAGGTAGTTAGTGGTGCGTACTGGCTACAGTCCATGTTGGCGGAGACGGTGAAGCTGATGGACAGCCCGCAGGCGGCGGGGAGCCCTGCGGCGCGGCCGAAGTCGGCCGCGGGGAAGCCCCCGGCCGCCGCCTTGACGCAGTTGCAGGCGGCGACGCGGTCGGCCGTGGTAGCCGCGAGCTGGTTGAGCACCCCGAGGCTGTTGCAGCAGAGGCCATAGGGCGTCATCCCCGGGGCGCCGGCGAGGTACGGCATGCAGGGCGCCATCAGCTGGGCGACCTGCCCGCACTGCACCTCGGCCGAGGCGCGGGTCGCGGCCAGCGCCGCCGCGAGGAGGAACACGGCAAGGGCGCTGCTGGTCCTGGTGCTCATCCTGAAGAAACTGCTTGTACTTCAGGCCGTGCAGGTGCTGTAGGCTGACGAACCTGTCACGGCGAGGAGATATGTAGAGGGCGCAACGCATGCACGTACGTGATTTGAGTGTGATGTACACACATGTAGACGTACGTGTTTTGTCATGTCGACGCTGTGACCAGCGGGTGTGGTGACCCTGGGGCCGTTGGGCAGGGAGAAACGCGTGAATGGGACGCGAGCGCGCGCGTTCGGTTCACCCTGCCCTGACCTGACGCCCGCGGCCTGAAGGCGTCCAGCCATGCATACCCGGCGCGCCCGAACATGGAGCGCCTACTAGGCCGTAGTCAAACGAACGGCGGCCGAGACAGCGTTGGAGATAGGGCTGTAAACAGCGAGCCTGGCCTCCAAAGGTCGATCTCCATAAAAGGTCGAGCTTGGCTTAAGTAAACTTGATAACAATAGAAAATCAATATATATACTAATTTTCAATAATAAAAAAAAGCTTAAGTTCAAGCTGGACTCAAACAAAATTGGTAAAAGTTGGCTCGCGTGCTATTATTAATTAAACTCGAACTCGATTAGTTTAGAGCTTAAGCCGAACTCGAATAAAGACTAGAATAGACCTCGAGCTTGTTTTTACGGCCCTATTTAGAGAACCAGCGCGCGGGTCGCCGGCGCGTGACGCGGACACCGAGATGCGGGTTGCAAGAAGGAACTAATAACTGGCTGCGGCGCTTCCGGCCAGCGAGCATCAAGGCGGGCGGGCGTCCAAACAGCGTAATTGGCCCGGCCCGGTCCATCCGAGTATCGGACCCGTCGTCCGATCAACTGGGAGACGTATGTGGATGGGCCAACGTTCGAGACTTCGTCCGTTGTATCCAGACGCTGTTGGTTTTTGATGTGATGGATCGTGGGATGGAAGAAGACAAGAGGGTAGGTCGAACAATTGGCCCTGTCCCTTGGGGCGTTGCCCAGGGGAGAATGCATGCATGAAGGCCGGCGGAAAGCAAACCACGACATGTATGACCATACCATATAGCAGGGTCTTCAGTGGGCTGACATAGCCAACAACGACAAAAGCGGCATGCTGGCCTAGCTCTGCACGTCCGCGTCCAGCCTTACTCGGCCGAGCCGACAAAAGCACTAAGCCTGAAGCAATCCAAGTATAAATCCTTTCCCACCTCCACCAAGTCCTCTTGGCCCAACCTGAGCACGCGGTGGTGGCATAGTGGACCGGCGAGCGCCCGGAGGCCTCAAGCGAGCGCGGGGGCGGCCTCGAGCGAGCGCCATGGCGTCCGGCGAGCGCGCGGCGGCTTGGAGCGAGCCCGGCGGCGGCCAGCTCGTACATCTCCGAGGACACGAAGAAGAGCGCGTCTTCCTCCTGCTGCGACGGTGCCGTGTCGAGCCACAAGATCTCAGCTTCTTGGAACTCGTCCATGGCTCTTGCAGCTAGGAGCTTCTGACTGTGGCCGTGGAATATTACAGGAAATCCTTACTCTTGAGAATTTCGGGAGGGGGTGGAGATGATCGAGGCCGACAGGACCCACGGTTTACAGATCGAGCTTATGGGCACGGGTTCACGGATCTACAACGAACTCAATTCACAGCTAGAGCTTCACGTAGGGTCCACGTGTCATAGAGCGGGTTCATGATAAACATACTTTACGCGGAATCGATATAAGGTTAGGGTGAGATGGCGGTTTGCGTGGCGCTGAAGTCGTGACAACGTCGGCAACACATCAGCGACAATGCACGGGAACCAATGGTCAACGACGACGGCACTCTGGTGAACAACAACGGATACAATTGCGCGAAGGGGTGTCTTCCGAGAGAACACAACAAGGCAATCTAGGTGACGTTGTTGGCTCTACCCACGGAGACCGATAGCAAGCGGTGGCGTGGCAAAAGCAATGGCGACGATGACCTTCGGCCATGCTTTGATAACGGGAAAGGGAGCACCGAGTAGAATGCTAGACGGCGAACCCAACGGTGAGATCGTTGGCGATGAAGACTCATCGGCGGCGGCGGGATCTAGTTGTGAAGAGGCGGCGGCGAAAAAGATTGAAACGGCTTGATCTCTGCGCACCGAGAACTAAACTCAAATTAAGGTGAACAAATCGAAGCCTAGAACACAAGATGACGCGGGTGGATTTGTGATTGGCTTATCAAGCTGACGAGGAATGGCAAATGAAGCGGCGTGGCACGACGGGATTTCCTCCATAGATGAAGAAGACGACCGGTGGTGCGGCTCCTCGCGGCGTAGACGATGATGGTAGGGCTCGGGGTTGGCGGCGGATGATGAGGCGTTGATGCAGGACCGACTTGGTGTTATTTATAGCCTTCAGCTAGGACATGCACGTACGCGTGAGACGTGGCATCGCATGGCGGCTCAGGTTGGGTTGTGCCCAAGTTAGGTACATAGGCGGGGCAGTGCAGGGACAGGGACGGGGGCAACGAGGTGAGTCGACCCCGATGGCGTGTGGGTCGGTCGGTGTGGCGTGAGTAGGCTGGAAGAGAGAGATGTGGGCCGAAATAGCATGAATAAAATAGTAAATACACTCAACAAATTCCTAAAAATATAAAAAATACTTCCAAGCACATAGAACCGTAATAAAATAGTTTTGACATTAGTTGATGTTGGATTTAATCACATTATTTTTCATTTAGAAAAATTATGATTAAGCTTTAATTAGCGAGAAAAATAAGTGAGAATTTTCAGAGGAACTAAGTTACGCAAAGGAACTTTAAACGAGAAAAAAAATAAAATGTTACAGATTCTCTGCCGCATCGTAGCAAAGTCACCAACTGCTCGCTTTTTTAGGTCATTGATCCAGATCGGATGGTCTGAATCACACAACACGAGAAATTGTTGTCTACCCAAAATTGGCAATTTATCGCTCACCTGATTCAGACCGTCCGTTGAGTTGTCCGATGACCCCGGGCTGCCCCCAACGGCACGCTACAGTGCCCCCTTGGAGTCTGACTTCTCTTCCCATGCGTGGGGAATTTTACGGCAACATATCGAACTTTTTTTAAAAATAATACATTTTTTTATTCAAATTGCAAAAATATACCACGATCTTAAAAAATTGCAAAAATATACCTTTGTCGCCCTTTGAACGGACGACAGAGGCTTCTGTCGCCCTTTGAATGGGCGACATGTCCCTTTTCCTGTAGCCAGTTTCTAAAGAAAATCATAACTTTTTCATATGATCTCGGATGGAGATGAACTTTATATGAAAATTGTAGCTCTCGACGAGATCTACAACTTTGGTATATAAGTTTTTTTTCATTTGAATCCATTTGGACTACCAAAAACGAGATAGAAGTTTCAGATCTAGTTTAGATCTGAACTTTCCATCCTATTTTTGGCCATCTAAATGAATTCAAATGAAAAAAATTTGTATACCAATATTGTAGATCTCGTCGAGAGCTACAATTTTCATATAAAGTTCATCTCCATCTGAGATCACATGAAAAAGTTATGATTTTATTTAGAAACTGGCTACAGGAAAGGAGACATGTCGCCCATTCAGAGGGCGACAGAGGCTACAGAGGCCTCTGTCGCCCGTTCAAAGGGCGACATAGATATACTTTTGCAATTTTTTGAGATCGAGATATATTTTTGTAATTTAAATAAAAAATGTATTATTTAAAAAAAATTCCAACATATCCACTACGCGGCTCTGCCTTTGCCCAAGAACAGTATGCTACCTTTGGTTTCTTTTCAGTAGTTGTATTCAAACGTTCGGTATAAAGCGGCTGATGATGCTCTTCCCTGTAAGGGTAAAAATGGATCGGATATGTGTGGATCAGAACCGGATACGGGTTAGTCAGATACGAATACGGATTCGAGTTATTCGGGATACGGATACGGGACGGATATGTGACGGATTCGGGTTGAAAACAGGTAAAGATATACGAATAATACACGTATATATGGAGTAACATATATTGAATTAAAACTATATGAGTACATGACTATAATAATAAGTTATATATCAATCAAACTCAATAGACGTCGTAAAAAGAATATGCTACATGAGGATCAATAGAACCAACTAATTGTTAAAATAAATGGGCTGATACGAAAAAAATATGATAAAAATGGGCTATGCTTTACTGATATCCGAATAGGGAAATCCAAATATCCAATCCGAATATCCGATCCGATATCCGAATAGGAAAAATCCGGATATCCGAATGGGAAAAATCCGAATATCCGAATCCTGTCCCGTATTTACTGGATATTGGATGCTCCGGATCCGATTCTAAATCCGGTCCCGGATCCGACCAGATAATAAAATCCGATCCTGAATCCGATTCTGATTAGATTCAGTTTCAAATCAGACAAAAAAAAAATATCGGATCTGTTTTCATCGGTACTTCCCTGCCCTCGGTACCTTAGAATGCTCCCAAGAAAATCCCATGACACGGTGAAAGGCGGCGCAACTGAAACTGCAGAACAAGACACGTGTTGGTGCAACACACTCCCTGCCACCGTCTAAGAAACGGCCATGTGCTAATGCGGAATCCTTGCCCCAGGGCCGCTTCGGGTTAGGAACCGAGGATTAGACCAAACAACCGAAACAAATTAAGCCACCCGGCCTCAATCAAAGGCGAACGCAGAAAAGGACACAAAGAGGTTAGAACACATGTTTTGATCGTCGTGTCTCTGTCTCTGATAACCTCTTAGTTCTATAATTTTTTTTATGGTAGTCTTCACGATACCGTACCGATTACCAGCCATGCACACAAGAAGCACAGCAACACTGAGCACCTCCTCTATTTTTCTAGAATGCACACCGCCGCCCTAAGATAGTTGCCCCCACCGATGATGTACAAATATGGACCGATCACATGTGCATAGAACGCAACCACCGCTGCCGCAACAGAACAACGAAAGCAAAGCTCGCATGTGGAATCAAGACTGCACCTTACCAAATTTGATCGATAGACCACACGTTCTCATATGATAAGGCTATATACAATGGTGTGATGCCAATCGTCTATATGCTTTACCACAAATGATTTTTGCTGATATAGGGGATAGAAAAGGAGAAGAGGAAGTATAGTTGTCTCTTCATGGAGATGTGACTACATAGACGGTATAAATCACCATTGTATGAGTCATGTCTGTGAAAACACTTTTTTTGTATTATAATTAAAAGATTATAGAATCTCACAGAAACAATCTTAAGATATCATCCATTGTAGAATTTGTATTTAATTTTATCTTTAGATGGTATGGAGTGGTATATGGTATCTACTATTGCACATATTCTTATATTCTGCTGTCTGCAAGGCGCAAGCAGCTGACTACGCGCGCTTTCTTAGAGGTAGGGGTCGTCGTCTCCGGGCGAAGAACACAAGTCCCCAAGATTACGCGAGATCAGAGACAAAATTCGGTACGCATGTCTGTTCATGCACCACTGCGTGCATTGCACACCAGGCAGTACACCACCATTGTTGTTTGCAGTTTACTCTCGGGGATCAAAAGCCAACACGAGCTAAAGGTCTTAGGGTCGATGGATTCTGGATTCTGATTTAAAAGCTGAATCAAAAATAATTAGTTTGATTCTAAGAATTTATTTTTATAATCCAGCCCACCATATACACTAGAATCCACGATCCATTTCATATGTGCTCCTGTGGATTTTGAGGAATACAAATATGAGAATACCACTGAAAGTTTCAAGTAATTACCCATCAAATATCATCCCATAATCTAGAACCCGAAAACAGCTTTTCTAAAGCACAATCTAGAATCATCTTTTGAAAAATCCAAAACAAAAACAAACAGTCCGGTATTCATAAGGAAAAAAAGTACGCTTGGTGAGTATCGATTGCTTGTCTCTTCTTTAGGAAATGCTTGGTAAACAACACTGATGGAATCTCCACAGAAAAGCTCAAATTTTTTAGAAAAATGTGTCCGCTAGGCGGTATATTCGCAGTCACGTTGCTAACAAACGAAGCTCTCAACTTATAAATAATAATTAAAAGTAGATAAGAACACATGATATAGTCATAGCCTTATCTCTTTATTCATCTTTTTTGCTCGTAACCTTGTGTGTAAAATAAAAGCCTCTTGCCCTTTTATATAGGCAGAGAAGGTTCCCTTTCATAGCTAAAAAAATAATATGGGACTAAACTAGCTAATAGTCCTTGTGAGTCGGTAGTCTTCTAATAGGTTTTCCTTTAGGTAAAATGTCTAAACATATTTGGATCTCGAATTGAACCTATATACAAGACACTATTATAATTAGAAATCGTGCTGAGCCATTGTCGCTAAGAACCATAGCCGCTGGCCAAAACTTCATCAGCCCACCGTTGGCCCTTGTTCACTAGTGTTCACGCCAGAGTTGAGTGGGTGGACTGGGTACCCATTGAATTTTAGAAGTAAGTTTAGATTTCTTTAGTTTTTTATGTTTTGTTCCTAGATCAAATTATTCTAGTTTTGTTCTTTTCTGATGAGTTCATAACCGGATATTCTTTACCTATGATGGATTTTATCGGACTGTCTCACCTGGACGACGACGGCGACGTCTACGTCGAAGATCGACACCGGGCCGAGTTGGGTATAAATAAATACCCTCTAATTTTATTTTGCCAAACAACATTGCTACCGAAGTGTAAGTTCTACACATCAATGGAGATTATCAACGTTTTACTTCCCGTTGCTGTGATTGTTGTCAATCATGAAACCGTTGCAAAATATGGAGTCAAGCACGTTCATCGACTAAGAACTTGATGGTAACATATTGTTCATCTAGTTGGGTACTTATGACTTTACCTAAGTTATCGATACAAATTAGAGGGGTTTTTTCTAAAAAAAACGTGCTACAATTTAAGAAAATGTTCACTCGGTTAGAATTAGAAATCGTGCTACAATTTTGCGAAGGGAAGAAACGTGAAAAATATCTGGCAATAAACAACGCTTTCGCGAGGAGATCACCGCCCACCACCACTCAACCACAACCCTGTTTATTTGCAAATTGCAAGCTAAGGATTTGTATATTCCTCCTAACCCACTAGCCAGTCCTATCAAGCTAACAAGAGAGCAACTGCACATGGGCGCCCGCCTATCAAGCTATCAATATCGTCAATCCGATTGCACGAGTTATGTTCCAAGACAAACACACTGCATTATTTTTCATATCGCAACCGACGGATGCTGAATCTTCAAATCAGTCTCGTCAGCTTCCTTCCTTTCTCTCTTTCTGCAAAGTATACGCTGATATATTGGCAGGTATATATATACCATCAACTTATATGCCGTGAGTATGTACGCACGTAACCAATTCAGTGCGTTTTAACGGCGAGAGGTCAGTTATTTTCCAGAATAAAGAACAAAAGCACAAATGATTGATGAAGAAGCGAAACTTCACTAATTCCAGTTATTTCACTTGGTGAGTACGGGTGAGACGAAGAGCAGGGAGCGGTACAGAAGAGAGAAGCTTCAAAAAAAGGGAAGCTGTAAACCAGCACGGCGCGACCAACCAACGCCGTGCGCGTGCGTGGATGCATGGGAGGGGGAGCATACATTGTCTTCGCCTCGCCTCTCAACCCAAATGCTCTCTCTCTCCTCCGTTCTCTCTGCTGACCTGATCTCTCTTACAATGCTACGTCGTACTCGTACACAAGCATGTGTAGTGCAACTACCAGGCGGTCTATCCTAGGGCGACTCCTCGGGGATGCTCTCCAGCTCCGGGCGCCACGCCGGCGCGGCGGCGGCGGCATTGGCTGCGCGGCGGGCCTCCATCCTATTGATCTCGGCCACGATCTGCGCGGCTGTCTTCTGGCCCCCGACGGTCGTCAGCGACAGCAGCCGCGCCGCCTCCTCCTTGGTCAGGACCACCTTGACTCTGACGACGCCCTTCCTGTGGACACCACCACCCCGGCCAGCATGAGCTGCTCTCCTCGGGGACACATGCGTGGAGCTGGCCTTGCTCTTCACTTCCCTCTCTTCTCGCTTTTCTCCTCCTGCTGCTGTTGCTGACTCTGATGGTGACGACTTGCTGGCTATCTTGGCCTTGTTGCAGGGCCGCCCCTTCTTCATCTTGTTCAGGGCCTTCATGAGCAGCTTCAGGGAGCGGAGCCTCTGCTTGGGGCTCATGGAGGTTGGGAGAGTTGTGCCTTGGACCAAGCATGGCAGCATGTTGCCCATTTCTTCCTTTACCTTGCTTGAGTTTGGCTTTGTGCTAGCTTGTGGTTTGGGTATGGGTGAGCTTGGGAAAAGAAATATACAGAAGGGAGGGACAGGGCTAAATGGCTAATACTGCCCCTGGTGGTGACAACCATGGTGTTCATATAAGGCCAGAGATCAGCACAGGGCTTATAATATGTGAGGAGTAGGTTGCACTGCCCAATGAAGTGTTTACATTGCAGGAGTTTGAGGTCAAAATGGGTTTTGACAGTAAGCACTTGTCCACGGCAAACACAAATTAATTAGCAGTACGGTGCAATGAAAATTAATCAAAACAAGTCGGCAAGTAGTTTATTGCAAATTAATTTAGTTAACATTTGTATAGTAGTACCTCATGAATGTGGGGGTTGCATGGAATTTTCTGATGACTACATTCCTACGGGAAAGGGGGAGAAAAAGGAGGCCGCATGAGCTGCAAAGGCAACGAATACATCTATTATGCATGGCCGGAATAAATTTTGTGCGCTGGTACTTGTGAGTAGGCCATACATTGCATTTTGCATTGGATTAGACTCCCTAATTGCAGAGCAAGTTGACCACAACTACTCTGATTAAGCCTGCTAAGCTCCACGTGTATGCGTACAACGGCAGTTGCTATTGCTGATTTGCCTAACTCAGCGTCCTGGTGTGTTTTGCATGTATCAGTACAGTAAAGCACGTGATTAATAACCGGCCATTCAGCTGAGCTTGCCCAAAATGGATGTAGCATTTCAGCCTCCAAATGAGCAGCCTTGGCAAGCTAAGTGGGAGCAAAAAAAAAAGTCGATTTGGTGTGAGAAGTTTGCAGTTTTGCACCCTTCAGAATCGCTAAGCTCAGGTTTAGATCTCGGACAGAGGCAGTGATCTGCAGTTACGAGTTCATTCAGAATTTTCAGCTCAACACAACCAACTTAAAGCTCCACTAGTGCACAAAGTGGCAAGGGATTCTAGTGTGCACTTCTACAAAACTTACCGGTGATTATAATCACATTTGCTGAATTGTACTTTCAGGTTGCTACTAGCTATCTAGGAGTAGACGACTAGTTGGTGTTGCTTGTGCGCTCTGGATGCATAATTGTGCATTTGTACCAGTAAGTCAGCTACCCAGTAAACTTGCAAAGAAGAAATCTAACAGAAGTAGAGGAATCTAGGTTTCACGAATTGAAAGCTGAATTTACCAACAAGGAGAGATCAATCTATTCTCAGACTTTGTTTGGCTAGGCCACAATCTCGGCCCATCCACGTGGATGAACCATGATTTTAGTTCAAATTCCTGATCCACCCATATAGATCTCAGCCGGAATCAGACTTCCCAAACAAGACCTCAAGGTACAGCAGGAACCCCAAGCATTGGTCGCTTGTTCAAGTTTTATGTATTCATCGAACCAGAAATCAGTACAGAAAACTGAACTTTATTGTGCACGTTTTAACAGGAGACGGCTTTTCCTTGAATCTGGGCTAGCTACTAGCTGTCTACTCCTATACCCTGCAACTTATGCTAACCAAGCACTGACATCTACAGATGATCAAATTTGCGCATCAGTTTCATACTATTATACATACAAAGAACTCCAAGCCCAAATGCGTAAGGAATAAAACAGATATCACAAGAATCATCATCTTTGGGCTGCTAGGCGCTACATTTGCATAAACAAAAACATAAGCAGAAGAGATTTTTCAGGTTTTGTTCAGTTTATGTCCTGATGTAATAGTATATGGGGAAACTAGAAAGAACCAGCATCGAAAGTTCAGCAGCGCCAGTGCTGGTTGAAGGCTGACAAACAGCCCATATCTGGAGACAAGAACTCTATTGTTCCGAACACTTCAGTTGCAATTCGAAGGATCTCTACAACCTGGATCTCAAATTATCCATTATGCAGCATTGCCCAATCTATTTTGCAAACAGTAGAGCGGCAGATAAACAACCAAGCAAGCAGTCAGTCCAGTACATGCAATATTAAGCTCAAAGAATCCGCACAACGCTATGCTAAAAAAATTATGCAGCTTTTCAACGAAGTACGCAATAGACAATACTACATTAAACACTGTTCGATACAAACAACAGAAAGCCTGCACCGTTTGTTCCTTTCCCTATTCTCATTTCTAAAATGTAAAGTCTTAAGACAAATGTAATCATAACAAAGAGGCCAAGTTACGTACTCTAGCATACCTGTATTCTCTTCATGACTATCTCTGTCAGCACTAATATCACAGCAAACTACGCTTTAGCACATTCTACTACAATGCAGCAGGAACCCAGAACCAAGAACCCAATCAGAAGAGCTGCTGTGTGATCCTGATAGACACGATCTGCCCATCCCTTGTCGTGTCCCGCATCGCCTGGAACCTTGTCAGCAACCCTGCGATCCAAGAGAGACGCATTGCAAAGATTCATGTCAGAATTAGACTCGAGTCAGATGATCGATGCTTGCTTCAGTGTTCAGTTGTTCATGCGCATACCCTGGTTGTGCTGGAGGTTGGTGTTGAGGGCAACAGCGTATGGCCTGATGCACGCCTTGGGCATCATGTTGTTGCGTCTCCTGATCCAAGACTTGGTGTTGAGAACACCTGCACCGGCAGCAGCAACTCCATCCATGTCACAGTCAGTGTGAGAGTGTCATCCTCACGTCAATCATGCATGTACGAGTGAACAAAGTACTGGAATTACTGGCCAAATGGTTCGGGAACGAACGGGCAGCGGATTGGGAAGCGAGGTTCCTGCCGTTGAAGATGGCGCAGGCAGCGGCGGCCGCCTCCTCGTCGAGGAAGTGCTCGCCGAGTTCCTCGTACTCCCAGGTTCCATCCCTGAAGCTCTCCTCCAGGTACAGCTCGCAGTGCCGTGCGTCCAGAACCTGCATCGTCCCTGCACCACCCATTCCATCCGAACCAGATTCAGTAACCAGCACATTTTTCAAAAAAAAAACCAGAGAAACCACAATGGACGGACCAAGAACAACCCCCCAGCATCTGCCTACTCACCTGTGCAGGAGTTGATGTTGCACACGGGGCAGCGCACCAGATTGAAGTCTGCAGCATTCGAGGAGGGTTAAGAACAGTGAGAAGGGATCAAACAGTTTAACAAGACCGGCAAGTGAGCGAGGAATTGGCGACAAGACGGGAATCGGCAAGTACCGGCGATCCAGATGCCAGGGCGGGAGTTACTGAGCGCACAGGCGCCGGTCATCTCGATGGCGACCTGCGGGCCGTCGTCCAGCTGGGGCAACCACGGCGGCACCGCCAGCATCCCCGTCAGCAGCACGCACGGCGTGTCCATCAGGAACCCACCAATCCGAAACCACTCTGCACCACACCAGCGACACGTAAACCGATCTACAATCACAAGTAAACGGCGGTGGCAGAAGAACCAGGGAGAGAATTTCTGCGACGTCGCCGGCGCCGAGCCGCGCGGCACTTACCGATGTGCTTCTCGCGCTGGCGGAAGCAGTACGAGTGGGAGCCGTCTGGAAGAGCACACGTGTCAGTACGTGGGACCGGGTGTCAGTGGGGGGAGAGAGGAGGACACGCTTGGTGCTTGCTTACCAAAGGCGGCGGAGTAGAGGCGGCGCCAGGAGCTGTGGCGCGGGCGGGGTGGGTGCAGGTTGGCGTACTCAGCGGGGAGCGAGAGGTCGCGGATGAAGGCATAGCGCCAGATGGAGTCGTCGGCGAGGAGGCGGCGGAACCAGCGGCAGGTGGCGGAGAGGCGCACCAGGTCCCAGCCGTGCAGGTACTTGGCCACCTCCGTCCACATGTCCGGCTCATACCTGCACCAACAAAACAGGCC
Source organism: Otatea glauca (assembly GCA_036346275.1). Classification (NCBI taxonomy): domain Eukaryota; kingdom Viridiplantae; phylum Streptophyta; class Magnoliopsida; order Poales; family Poaceae; genus Otatea; species Otatea glauca. The sequence goes on along the minus strand of CM070711.1, from coordinate 10,689,442 downwards.
TAGTCTTCAAATTTCAAATCTCTTGGACCAAAGCTAAAGCAAATTCAAAATCGGAAGAGAAAATTTGCAGCGCGAATCCCAGAACACGTAGATAGATGACACGAATTCCTAAATTCGAACGCGAAGCAGCAAAACATCAATCGAACCCCAGAAGTTTCAACCCGCAGAGCTGAAGCATCGAAATCACAAGCAATTCGAACTAACTTGCAGCCATTGATTAACTTGAGGCACTGTGCTCCAACGAATTCGACTTCTAATCCAAACAAATGAAAAATGTTACAAAAGTTCACCCAATCTGACTACCAAAAATGCGATTACATGGTTCAAACAGCAATGCAGGCCACCTTGGACCGATTCGAAGAACTCCTGTTGCTTCAAAACCAACTCGGCGCCAACAAAAGCCCATCCAAATCACTTCAAACGCACAACCGTAAGCGTAGCAATTCTAAATTTCCAAATCGGAGGCGATAAGTAGAAAAATGCAACGGGTTCTTATACAATCACATCCAACGCAACAAAATTCGAATCATCCCCTAAATTCGTTGTACCCACATCAAGAGGCACGCACTTTAATTACGAGAATGGAACAAATGGAAGAGTTAAGTCAAAACAAGGATTCAAACAGCAGCCAAACTGCTAGGTGTGTTAAGTTGCGATCGCTTCAAAACCGAACTGAATTGACAGCAGCGAGATGCAAATCACTACAAGCGCAAACGCAAACAAGCGATTCAGAAGGCGAAACTGCAAGGTGATTTGCACCGATTCATCACAAATGCGAAAATCCAACTCGACAAATTTCGAAGTCATTTCAAACCAATTTCCTCCCTCCAATCCACCAACTTCCGGAAGCAAACACATCGCAACAGGAGGGTTCAACTAAGATCTTAGAATTTGAATCGATACAAAGTGCAGTAGTTTGAAAGCCAAAATAAATCCACCACCGAAAAAATTCAAGTCGACATGCACGAACACACACCCGGGGGGAAGGGGGGGGAGGGTGCAGCTTACCAGTTGAAGGGGTGGCGAGCGATGAAAGAGAAATGCGGCAACGTGTACCGCGAGATCGGCGCCGCTTGCTGGCCGCACCTGGAAGGCTGGAGCCCAGCCACCGGACTCCGGATGCCCACCCCCGCACACCTCGGCCTCTTCCTCGCCGCTGCCTCCCGCGGCTTCTTCGGCGCGGCCTGCCTCCGCGCCCGCTTCCTCGGCGGCAGCTGCTGTGGGGACGAGACGAAGTCGGGGTCGATGCGGGGCGGCCTCGGGCGATTCCTCAGCTCCATCTCCCTCCTCTCCCTCTCGCTCTCTCGCGGTGGTTGCGGTGGCCGGAGAAGAGAGATTGTTTTGCCCATGCAGCGGTGGAAGGCGACGTGTTTGCTGCGTGTGGGCGAGGGAGGGATGCTTATATATGCGCCGGGGAGGACGGGGGTTTCGAAATTTGAAGCAGAGCAGCTGAGACGCTGAGGTGGGCAAGAGGGGTAAGGGGTGTGATTCTGACTTTCTGAGGGTGCTCGAAGGGTAGTTTTGGTATTCCCGCCAATGTCCACGCCGTTTTCCACTGACATGTAGACCTACCGCGACATCCAGGCTGATTGGGGCCCCACACGCCAATGGAAGGCGTGTATCTGCTGGCAGTGCAACACAGTGACTTCAGAGCCATCTGCGTTTTGGAATTTGGACACCGGTGAGAAAATATTTTTTCTGCATAAGAGAGATAAGAAATGCACGATTAACCCCTGTGAAAATTTCTGAAATTTTACAATGTACATAGGTAAGGTGCAGTAGAGCAAAGATGTCAAAGTGGATGTCATGTAGCAAGACACGCAGAGTTTTGCAGCAGCAAATTTATACAGAAATACAGAATCTGATTTAGACAAGCAGAGGTATCAAGAATTTCAGACAGAGATAAAGTTGAACAAACAAATGCATAATGTGGTACATACATTTATACAGAATACATAGCTTGATCTGTTCATCATCAAATCTGGACCCAGAGGAAATGGGTGAAAGAGCAATCAAAACTGGAGCGGGAGAGATGCAGTAGCACGGGGCAGGCATCCAAAGCATCACTGATTTCAGGCGCTGAAGAATGTTGAAAATAGTCCGTCTCAGCTCAAAGTTCAGTGTCACAAAACTTCACCATGAGGTCAGAAACCATTCGTCGAGCGAAAGGGATGTAGCTCAAACTATACCTGGGGTGGAAAAAGGAAAATATGGAAAATCATAGTCAGTTAACTAGTTCAGAAGATTTTGCTCTAGTAGGCCAATAGATTAAAAGGAAAGACCGGAAACAAAGATACAAGCAGCCCATTGTTTCCTGGGCAAAGATTTACGGTGTCAAAATACCACCTGCGTCTAGCTTCATCGCATGCTATACACTGTTAAATCTTGGCCTCTTTAAGGATAAAAAAGAAATTGGATTCTGACCTTGAATTTTGAACTCGTATCCAAGTTTGCCTGGCCCAACTAAGTCAGTTCAAATATAGCATTCATATCCCATTTTTCTTTCCGGGAGGTATTGAGATACATGATCCTACTGTATGCTGCTACTGCACCTCCAACACAAGAAGAAACAGTTCCTACAGGCTACAGTCTTCCAGGTGATGTTTTACGAGATTCAAATGGTGGATTTAAGATGACCGCTGGTAAGAAAAAGAGAACTACATGCAGCGATTCGGCATGGAAATCACCATGCCATCATGCATGCCAGCTTAAATGGTAACTTTAGTTCTATTACCGCTCCAGTAACTTTTCGGCATTACTTAGATGTTACTCCGATCACCAGTTTTTGGGTACCTACTTGCTCACTCTTGGCTGCTGGCAAGACCTTGCACACTGCAGTTTCCAAAGCCCTGAGGAGCAAATAGTCAGGCGGTGCTTACTCCTTGTTTGCACATGCCACTTAGACCTGCCCCCTTCCAGGGACATATTCCTCACAGAACTGTTTTTACAGAGGTGATGGTATGACCACTCACAGTCTACAATCTACTAATCTAGAGTCGCACTTTGGTAAATAGTCATGACATTAAAATCTCCGTAGACAGAGAGCATGAGAGATTAACAGAAAGTCTTGAAACAAAAACAGGTGATTGTCAGGTGATCAATATAACAAATCCCCAACTATTGAACACATTTAGATTTGACCAGACTAACTACCAACCCTCTAATTAAAAAAAATATAAATCTATATCATTTATTGAAGCTGTTTAGAGCATTGAAAGACAGCTACCAGCCTGTCATATACTTTAAAATGTGGAAAGCCCAGCCAAATAAATTTGAATATGTGTTTCATCAATTAATTTTATTTTTAGCAATTTAAATGAGAAGGATGCCATGCAAATTGCACATCATCACTTAATGCTATTACATAAAACATGTTACCGTTTTATACTTGTATATGTTAGGTACAAGAATGAACATTACCCAAAAAAAAAGTCAAGCCCCCTATATAACAGAGTACAATAAAGGAATAGTACTTCCACCACCTGAACCTCAAACAATAAGGTAGAGGTGTTGCTCTATCAGGTACTCCCGGTGTTGTTTCTCTGACATTTAATATGGATGGAATTTAACATGCTACCCATATACCATGATTTCAATAATAAATCGGAGTAAGGCACACATGACACAAACAAACACTCAGAGGAACACCTGAAGTCGATCCATGCAAACTAAAGAGGATATAACAATTTTCCATCATCCCGGTAGTGTAGGGTAATAACAGTTACGCTAATGTTCCTTTATACACACATTCAGTATGCAATAGCACTCAAGAATCAAACCAGTGCAGATAATTAATTGCGCCCACATTTATGCTTGCGATTTTCATGGAACACAGGAAAGGAAAATGGATAAGACTAAATGTTGGAAGCCCCAGGGGTTATCCTAGCACATGCAGGAGAATAACTTTCTAGACATTGTGTTGGCTAACATAGTACCTAAAGGCAAGTTTCACTTACTTTTTTCTATATGCAAAAATACAGAAGATATTTTTCTAGTGTTGTGTTCCTTTTGTTTCACTTACTTTTTTCTATATGCAAAAATACAGAAAATATTTTTCTAGTGTTGTGTTCCTTTTGTGAAACATACCTTAATTTAAGTAAGGCATACATGCAAGTGGTACTGGTACTATAATGATAGCCTTATGACTTACAAGTCACTAGCATTATTTTAAAGAAAGGTGGCTTACCAAAACAGCGCACAGATCTCAATTATGACTGCGATCAGTGTTAGAAGCTTGTCATGAACCTGCACAGTTAAACCATATGCGGAACACATGGTTATGTGTGGGATTTGAATAGTTGTTCATAAAAGAAGTGATTTGCTTGCATAAATAAGGCCATAATAAAAAAATAACAGTTCAGATATTACTAACCCAAAGAGCAAAAATTAGAGCCAAAACAACACATCCAACATAAATAGCAGTTGCATACACACGAACTGGGTCAAGCATCATCCTCAATTGTTGATTTGGCCCCATTAGGAAGGCAGTGCTGCCAAACAAAGGTTCAAATCAACATATGGCAAATATTCAAGAAAGAAAAATAGTACAGTACAAATGCACTAATGTAACATACATATCAATCTGGTATTTGATAGGATTCACACTTAAAGTTTGGCAGTAACGATTGTAGAAATAGCAACACACCAAATATAGGGGATGGTACTAAGGTAATCTGAAAAACAGTGAGAAAGTTATATGAGTGAAAATATGTGTAATCACCTCCCAACTGCCATTATGTTTCCAAATGTAAACATGACTGCAAATTTGATAGGTCTGGCGAAAACAAGAAGAGACTGCGCAAGGAAAATGAAGGTAAGTATTGTATTACTTGACAGGAATAATTTAAAATCATCATCAAAAACTAACAATATGAAGTCCAGACATGTTTTGTACGACTAAATTCTGTTAAATAGTATACCAGTAAGTCATAATTATAATTTTATAATAACTTATGGTTCTAAGTACCTAATGATACAATTATTTCACCCACATGGAATTAACAATTTTCTCATCCAGGATCAAATCAGAACGAATTATGCACAAGCATGGCAATCAAGATCTAAAATTGCAACTAATGCTCTAGCGCCGACAAAACAAAAACTAAGGATGTGCTTTTTGTGACCAGTAACTTTCGCAAAGAATTGACAATTGCGACTAATCTAAATTCTTATTTCTATAAAAAACATTTATTCATGTGACAATGTCGCAAGTTAGAACTTCGAACCTGGTTTACTAAGCCTAAATGTCGAATGACATATTTCCATGTGAATAATCCAAGAAGCATAAATGTAACTCTCGTTCTTAATCATTTAATGTATAGGATCCAATTGCTGAAACTAGCATCACCTAGGAGGCTAATTCTTCACCTACATGAGAAACTAGCAACCCTCCCCAACTACAATACTACACCAAGAACCGTGCGGGCGACGAATTATAGGCGGAAATCGCAGCAGCGTACCAGGATCATCAGGGCGAGTCCAGCAACCAAGCACGCCGCAAAGCCGTAGACCCGCTGAACCAGGCGAAACAAATCAGATCGACACAAACCAAGAAACGGTCCCTGCATTATATGGTTCTTCAGTTCTTGTGTTTGACCTGGAGAGGGGAGAGAGAGCAGAGGCCCTCGGTGTCGCCCAAGATGGCGTCTTCCGGCTGCTCGTCGTCGCCACCGGCGAGGGAGCGGTGGAGGCGGGTGAGGGCGTCCATTGATGTCTTGGGTCGAACTGGAGACCGGAGAGGAGATCAGGGAGGCGACGAGTCTTCGAGCCTTCGACATCGTACGGAAAATTGGAAAAAAAACTAGTTAGTTACCCAGGCCCACCTGGACCTGAGCATATTTAGCCCGGCCCAAGACTAGGTGTAGGGCTAAGGGTGATAATCGCCTGAAGCCCAGCACAAGTCTGATCAAGTCCAAATTTTTGTTTCTTTGATCCAGTCCGGTCCAAGTCTAAAACTAATAAGCCTATGTCCAATCTAGGCCCAAATAAAGGCTTGGACTTTGATCTAAGCCATTTACATGTACAACATTCATGGATATGTGACCAGAATTAACACATAATACGTGCATAAGTGCAATTTAGTAGAAAAACGTAAGGTCCATGCCTGGTCCAATCCGGTCTAGATCTGATCCAAATAGCTATGGATCCAAAATAAGTTCAATCCATTGACAGTTTTGGACCGATCTAATCCAAAAGTCTAACCGATCCAAGCCCATTATCACCCCTGGGCGGGATCATAGAGTCAGGCCGAAATTCACTGGCTCAAAAGGATCGGGCTGGATCAGTGAATGAGGCCTGTTGGACCAATATGGACAGGGCTTAGTGGGCTGATGAGTCATGATTTGCTTAGGTTTGGGTGCAGAGTGGAGTCACGATTTTTCTAGGGGTAGAGCCGCCACATTTTTCAAATGTTATACTGCACTAATAATTTTCAGTATTGTTTGGTTCAAACAAATTCCTAAAAATATTAGTTTGTTGATTAAAGCATCGAAGTATCCACATTTATTTAACCAAATCTTTGTTAGTTTGACTGACGGCAATTTAACGTTAATACACAGGACTTCAAATCAGATGCCAACTAACTTAAGAACGACCTTGCTGTCCAAAAGTTGGTAGATTTTCTTTCCTTCTGCGGCATGACTCACAAGGCTAACTTTGTCCAAACCAAGTTTAAGATCTAGCTAGACGTACTACACCGGTTAAAAAACTACATTTTTAAAAATCTACTTAAAATTAACATAGTTATCGAATTTGAACTTTTCAACTTAACACATTCAGACAGAGCTACTAGCCTACTACACTGGTTAAAAAACTATTTTTTCAAATCTACTTAAAATTAACATAGTTGTCGAATTTAAACTTTTCAACATAACACATTCGGGCAGAGCTACCTCCATTGACAACCTCTACCACACTTATAGAACAACATTAGACTAGGTCCACTAGGATATAAAAGTGTGGATGCAATTGGGCTCGTGCAACCTAGCATCAACTCAAAGATGGATGAGTGTACCATGAACCAACTCTTATGCTTATTCCCAGACTCCCAGTGTCTTTAGGGTTACTTTAGAGTATGTCAAAATTTTAAAGTTCCTATACTCTCTTTTGCATAGTTGGACCACCTTCAAGAAAGTTCATCCATTCATTGCCTCTTGCCGTTTTTATATGGTTTGGATAAGAAAACGTTCTTTTAGAGGTTCTTCGCCTCCACCGAAAATTGTTCATCTTGAACTATCGTTAGAAGAGTTAGGGGCAAATTTAACCATTTTCCCAAAACTTATCTCATTCTCATTCATATATTGTTTCCACAACTCGCAAAGTAATGAATCTTAGAACAAAGAATACCAAAGTTGAACTTATCCTTACAAGTTATAAATGTTGGGAAATTAACATGGCATAACATTAATTTAATTCCAAAGATACGCAATAAGAACATAAAGATAAATATTGCGTCTACAACATAGTTACTAGCAGCCAGCAAATTGACAGAACATGCTAGTAAAGAAAATATGCATGCAGATGCTAGATAGCCCAAAACATACATAAATGTAAACAAAACTATCATAGCAGCATGCATCCTCAACAGATCTAATCACAAAAAGAATCACTTGGACCAAGAACTGCCTAGTCCAGAACACTCACTGAGGGCTTGACGAAGAACGGGAAGCTGCGCAGAAGCGATGCGACGAACGAAGAAGATGAAGACGAGCAGTCGCGCGGTACGGCGCTTCCCAGAAACCTGATCGTCGATCTCCTGTGCAGGGCGACAAGTCACTGGTGTCATAACGGAGACACTGCTCTCCCTCACGCTTGTTGCACAACAAGCGAAGGGATCGGATGACTCGAAAGCAGCAAGAATTGGAGGAAGCGTCGGAGAGAACGAGATTGATTTCTGTCGCATCTCTTCTCATGAACAGGGACGTCTCCCTTAAGAAACTGCGAACCGAAAACTGCCTCGCGAAAAATCAACCGAACTTCCATAATTCCAGGAACCGCCCCCTAGAATCTTGCAATGCGGACAAACGGACTAACCGCACGAAAATGTGCATCTCCCTGAGTCCGCGGTGCCACGCAAACAGTTGAGGTGTAAGGTGATGTGGTATAGCCGGTACACAAGGCAAAAAGTTTAAGTACACTTAGCACGTCTCAGTCATGGTCGACGACAAGTCACAAGTCACGCGATATATGTGCACGCGTGTACATAGCCTAGCAAAACCAACCATGTGTACCTCTAGCCTTGCCACCAACTCATACTAGAGTCCATACATAAACTCCCCTTATAAGTTGGTTGCACTCCACCTAGCTAAGCAATATAATACTAAAGACCATACACTCGACTCAACACCCCTTTGATTTCTTCCATTGAATTAATTCAGCATTAATTCCAACAATAAAAACCAAGTTAAATATACGGATAAAGATTGCACCAAAAATGGCAACTCTCAAAGCAGACCCGCCTGTGAAGGAACGAGAATGTGGAGAATCTAGAAGCATTGCAATGATTGTGTATTCAACGGTAGAGTGGCCATTGTCTGTGCATTAGTGACCTAGATTGATGCGGTCCCAATTACCAACACTACTTCAGTTGGTGATTCTAGGCCACAATCAAGACTCATATCTCAATTGGGTGTTGTTTTAAACAAGAAAGAGCAAATCAAAGAGGAGCCCAAGAGAGCGGTGAGGGTGGCCAGGGCAAGGAGTAAATGTGAAACCTTATTGCCTAAACCGCATGGGCAGCAAGAGATGTATGTGTTTGTGCCTGCATTACATATATCGTATGGAGTGCGTAAATTGCGTGGAGTGCCGCATGGGAAAATGGACTTGGCATGGGGCGTGTGCATGTGTGTGTTCATATGTATGGCATGTGGCTAGGGCACCGAATCGGAGTGGAAATCAAGCCGAAGCCGAAATGGGAAGGATCAACACGCGGGAGAAGAAAGAAAGGAAAATGAAATAAAAATGAGAAGGAAAAAAAACAAAGAAGCCAAATCTAGTATGAAGAGAAAAGGAAAGGAGAGAGTTTTGATTGCACATAAAGAAAGAGGGAAAGCAACTCGGATTGAAAAAAACCAACTCGGACTGCCAAAACAACCCAACTTAAAAAATGCCATAACTCTCACGTCCAAAGTCGTATTGGGTGTTATAAGACCTTATGGAAAGTCTAGAACATCACCTACATTCATTCAACTATGACAAATCTAGATTATGTTTCCTTTTCTGATTCAATCTGTCTGCAAGTTTTAGTCTGCTAGTTGGCTGAAATTACTTAAACTATTTTTTTTGTATTTGGAGTCCAGTCCTAAATATGATATAGAGTCTACGAGTTAGAGTATGATTCGGCCCCTTGCCAAATCAAAGGTGGAGTCAGCTACCTTTGGCTGCCCCGCCCAAGTGTTCCCTATATGTTTGTGTGTTCCCCTTTTGTAAAAGTTATAGAGTTAAAGTGTGTGTGTATGCACCATAATTTTAAATGCGTGAGTTCAAGACAAATTCAGGTTTATTTTTTGAAACTTTCAGTTTTAGGGTATACACCCATATATAACAAATTCAAATAAAACACATACCTTTGAAAAAATATACTTGAATTCAAAGATTTGAACGAATTTAGATCACATGCTTTTCTGATTTATATATATAATCAGCACATACCTACAATCAAACTATCATATAAAAAAAGGAAACTCTAGTTTGGATTTCAGTTCAAACTTGTTTGAACTAGTTAGTAAACTGGTTAAACTCAACATCCTAAAATTTTTAAAAAATTTCGCATGCAAATACATAAGGGAAACTAGTAAGGTGCTCATGCGTTGCAACGGAGTCTTAAAAAAGGGTGATACATATCATCTAGCATAAGCCAAATGGAGCAATAAACATTAAAACTCTTATACACACATATCAAGCAAAGTACACATTTGTAGTTGATGTCATTTCTTGTCCAACTTAAATATAAAGAAAACATCATAATTAGTACATAAAGGTGAGGGCTTTCACTATTATAATGCCATCGTGGCTGGTGGATCGATCCGGCGAACAAACTCACAAGCCTTTAACATGCAGCGCACCGTGAACCACCACACATCACTTCATTGGTTCGTCTTGTGCAGCTCTGACCGTGGTAGACAGATATTTACTACCCTAACAATGGTCCATATGAACAATAGCTCTCTAATTATTCCAAATCCATTTTTTGTATCTACTGCCCTGCAAATAAATTGGAAATTGTACCAATTAGTATGGAGCTCTTCAAACTTAAGATGTCACTACTATCAATCTAATATGAAGAGTTATGCACCTATTATGAGCATGCATACTAATCAGTTGCACTGATAAATGTTAATATGATCAACGCATGATTAAAAAAGAAATTAAATAATCAGATTTTGAACTTCAAGGACCAGAAAAACATAAATTGAATTTATGTGAAAGAACCATGATAGAAATTTACCAGTTAGATATACCTCTAACATCTTCTGATACGACGTGAGACCTACTCCTATGTAGAAGAAGATGCCAGCTCAATACAAAAAAAATTAGGCAATTTTCTATAATACATGAAATAATATCTGCATTTTTAAATCAACATTTGGTACAAAAACAAGAAAAAGATTCACCTGAATGAGCCAGAAGCACTCCTAATCTAAAATATCGACAACTGCCCCAGGATCCAACACAAGAACTTACATCCATATTAATGCCAACAGTGTCTTGCTCCAACAAAATACATAGGAATGGCACATACATGCTGTTGAGCCTGAACATACCAAATCTAGACCAAAATTAGACCATCATCAGATCCCAACATCATAAGAGTTTAGATAGCTTATGTACATCCTGAATATGCTGTAGTAGAAGCTAACAAGTAGGTTGCTCAATAGGCAGTTTATATCATACCCCTGTTTGCTACAAGTTCAAGGCCCGCTCATTCTAATTCCTAACAATTCTTCCCCATACAAAATTCCCCATGTACATAAAGAAACCAAAATGATTATAAGTAACATGTACCAGCGAACTCCTTGGTGGCATTGCAGTAGCCAAAGTAGTTGTTCATAGCCTTCGATTCCCACAGGTCTTACCCAGCTTGCTCCTACCAGCCATTTTCCTATAGAAAAAAAGAACAAATAAACCAAACATAGAGAATTGCATATCATCGCATCTCTCCCTGCTTGCTCCAACACAAAAATGCACAGCACCAACTACATAACAACACAGTTCTCTTCTCCCCTAGCCTGTTCAACCATTTGATAAAACATATCAAGGTGAGAAAAAAAAGAATCCATGTAATGTTAGGAACTGAATTAAAGATCAACACTATGCATGAACCGACAACTCCTATTTTCCCAAAATCGCATAACATGAATGGGGCCTTTGGCTCTTGGACAACACGATCGCCGCCGCGGCTGCAACGATAGGAGTAGTGGAATGTGTTGACAACAAGCAACAACCCAGCCACCCAATCCGAGCAGCTGCCTGTAGATCCAGCTAGAAATTTTGCCTGTGTCTGTTGCTGTGTTGCAGTGTGAGCACAGAGGTGGACAAGGGGAAGCGACCCGGGGCAAGCGAGTGTTCCACCAGCGGCAGCGTCCAAGAGTAGGAGATGACCAGTGTTGAGCTGAATTAGCAATACTACTGTAGTTAATGTTTGCATGTTGTAACAGACTAATCTCATACCTTAATTGAAATTCCATATCAGAAGACACATGCCTACAATCAGTTTCCAAGATCAAAATTCCAAATTGCCAATAACAAATTTCAAGATTCAATGGAAGAGAGTGCTTACAGGAGGACCCTGGAGAGGAACCCGCCAATCATCTTCTCCGATCTTCTTTTCACAGAAAGATCCAGAAAAACAAACACAAACAAAATCCCGTCACCAACAGCATCACATCTGCAGGAGTCGCAAGAAATGGAGGGGTTATATAGATTCAGCAACCGAAAGAGAGGCGATAAAAGGGAAAGAGGCGAGAAGAGACTCAACTCCATGAATCGGAACTCTGCTTCCTTCAGAAGGGAATCAATCGATCCAATCCAATCCGAAAAGCACCGGGAGCAAGGAAAGCACCGATTTGAAGGCAGATCGATGGGAGAAAGGAAAATAATAAATGAGCAATATTCATTTACCTCCCGCGACGGGATGATCCAATCCAATCTACTCAAGTCCAGTCGGGATCCAACGGACCCTCCCCTTCCACGCTACGGTTGTCGGCGTCGGCTCCCCTCGTCAGAGAAGAGTACCCAAACCGACGTCGCCAGGACCTCCAGCTGCCTCGCCAACGACGTCTCCCCATCGGGCTCTGACTCTGGGGAGGTGACATCTGCGCATAGCGGTGGAGGCTGTGGCGCTCCGCCGACAGACGCTCGATGTTCATGGAAGCTTCGCGAGGGACAAACACTTGGGACGGGATCGATCTAATTGGCCGGCGAATTCCAGGTGGTTTCGTTTGCGGTGCGGAAAATGCGAGGAGGAAGTGGAAAACTGGAGGAAGGGGAACGACGGTGAAAGAAATGCGATAAGGAAGTGGAAAACTAGAGGAAGGGGAACGACGGTGAAAGAAATGCGATGAGGAAGTGGAAAACTGGAGGAAGGGGAACGACGGTGCAAGAAATGCGATGAGGAAGTGGAAAACTGGAGAAAGGGGAACGTATGCGCGCACTAAGTGGAAGTTGAAAACTCCTTATTTTTAGAATGGGCCGAAAGACTTTGTCTTACAATTCCATCTACTTCATATCGGTTTGCAAGATTCGTGTGTGTGGTATCGTGAAAGATCTGACATCTCATACATCAATTAATGATTTTCGCTAGTTGATCCGTATCACAAATATTTGAGGAAGCTAATCAGTGGATCCTAGCGGGAGCACGTAAACTGCAAAGATCATTGCCGGCAATAGACCATTAACAGTAGGGTCGCGGGTCGCCTCAGACCTCATTGTAGGCGACGTTGGTTGTTTCCTTCTGGCGAGAATAGTGTATCGGGATTGAAGTGTTTTTACTAGCTAGGTACTCGGTTTGTGCCGGTGTTTAGCCTTGTGTACTACTTTTCTTCTAAGTAATGCAAATATGTGTAGCCTTAGCCTGCATAATTAGAAAAAATAGAAGCACAATAGTCAAAATCGGCATAATGCACAAAATATACTAAACACAATTCCTCCGCTGTACACACAAGAACTACAAAGTTATAAAAAAAAACCAATTTAAACACATAAAAATAAAGCTAGCGCTCAAATTGACGACACTCAAAGCAGATTCACCCACGTACACAACTCGAAACGTGTATATACTGCACGGAATATGCTAAACACAACACAGCCTCTCCGCTATACGCATGAGAAACAACCGCCCATAAAGGACCAGAGTTTAAACCGGAAACAAAAAGAGAAATAAACTCCCCGTAGACGGATGTGGCAGTTCCTCTCCAACATTACTGTGTTACCCCTGAACTGCCCCTACATTAATCGCGAACCACGAGCAGTATCCGCGAACCGCACGGTGGGCATTAAGGTCACTTCACACGACCAACGGGGCGGCGTTGCGAAAACCAGAGTTCTCGAAAGAAATATAGAATAAATCCCCCGAAAATCCGCGTGGCGATCGCGTCTCTCCGCCTCCTCCGATTCCCAATCCCTTCTTCTCCAACCCGGCGACTACTCGTATCCCATGATTCCATCCCATTCGATTCGATTTCTTCCGAGATTCTTCCCCGCCTGCTCCCGAATCCTTGTAGGCTTCGCTTCCTCCCACTCCTCGCGCTGATCCCCGCCGCGTCGTCCGGCTCTAGCACGCCCGATTCCGGCGAATTCCTGCGGCTTCCTGGCAAGTTTTGCATCTGTTTGTACGTTGTTTGGAGGATTTTGGCTGGTTTCTGTGGCGAGGCGAGGAGTTTTGTTGGTTTTGCCTCCGGTTCGCTCAGATTCCGCTGCGGTGGGGATTCCAGGATTCTGTTGAGGATTTTGGGGGACGAGGGGATCTATTTTGAGGAGCAATTTGGGAGCAGAGGATTCAGATCGGTGCGGTTAAGGTGAGCCCTTGACCGTGGGATTGAGGTTTGGAGGCTGGGATGCCGAGGAGCTCGCGACGCAGGTCCCGCAAGCACGATGGGTATCGGGAGGAGCGGGACAGGTTTGACTCCGACGAGGAACCGCGGCCGCGGGAGCAGCAGGAGAAGAGGGGATCAGCTAGGGCTTCCAAGGGCTCGGAGCAGCACGAGCAGCGGCTGTCCTCAGCATGGGCGAAGCTTTCCGACGCTGGTGACGCGTCTGGTTCATCAGTGGAGGGGCAGAAGAAGAGGAAGGGCAGAGAGGAGCAGGAGGCTGTCCCTGGGGATGGCCTGTGGAGTGGTGGCGGCCGTGGGGAAGATGATGGGTCCGGTTATTATGACTCGAAAAAGTCGAAAAATTCAGATGGTGATGTGAAGAGAAAGTCCACAAGGAAGTTCGAGGAATCTGATAGGTCCAGCGAGGTTGGCAGAAGGAAGTCAGAGAGAGGGGCATTATTGGAGGAAGATAGTGCCGGTGAGCATAACCTAATGAAAGTGGGGGCTAGGGAATATGAGGCAGAGAAGTCGAAAGAAAGCAAGCAAGTGGTTGTGCTGAAGGAAGACAGTATGGATCAGCAGTATAAGATGGTGAAGGACAGGAGTAGGGAGCATGGGGTGGAAAAGACTGAGAGCGGGTTTGATGCATCATCGAAAGTTTTGTCGAGAAACAAAGAGGTGAAAACACGAGATTCTGAAGGGGATAGAGAGAGGAATAAGTCTAATGGAACTGACGGTAGGTATCTTTCAGCTTGCCCTTCATAGTTAAGCTTGTCAGTGGATAGCAATGATGAAATATCACTTGCTATACTGAACAAAACATCATATGGAACATGAGCTCATGCCGGATTGCATAGTTCTGGTTGATGATATTGATTGCAAAAGAAGTAGAAATTAGGAATGTTGAAGTTAATAAACTAGAAATTAGAAACTGATATTATATGACATTATGACCATCTGAAGGGTTTTCATGTTATTTTCCCCCTGTTTTAAGTTCTTGCAGAAAACATAACATCTAATTATGACATTGGAATTCATCTGGTCATACCGTCATACCTGTCCCCTATCTTATACTTTCTTGGCTAGTATTTATTTTGATATAGTAGGAATCACTAGCTTTGGTTTCATGGAGGTCCAAATTGCATGGATTTTTAATAGTGGCAGCAAATGTGTCTTGCAAAGACCCTATTGTTTGTCTTATACATTTAACTGTATGGTAATATAACCTTCTTCCCCTGATAGGCTAGTGAGCGTTAGGGTTATATTTGCCATTTGTGCCTTCTCTTGTACTTGCTTATTTTCCTATCGTATAATATTCACTTTAATCAGAAATCCATACTGGATGCAACCTAAAAATGTAGTTCTCATGTTATTTTGTGAAATAATCATGGTTCTATCTCTTATCTGTTGCCATGCTCCCTAGCAGTGTGTAATGTACAGAAAATTTATTTACTTTTTAAATATGTTGGTTCCCATGAGTTGTCCACCTTGCATGGGGATACTGAATGCATAGAAGAAGATATAAAAGCTAACATTTACTTGCTTGTGCTGAAGTTTACACTAAGTGTTAACTAAACCATAAGGACTACTACTGGCAATCACGAACATTTCGCATGGATTTGTATGCCATTGTTGGTGCATACTTGTGGAAAGTGATGGATGGCACAGTGATGTATGCACAGCCAAAGTTGTCATAATGTTGTATGCTTTTGTGCTGTGTAGAGACTAGGGAGGGTGGTTATGGTATGGTGTATGTGCGCACATGTATGAATTTTAGAGTTGTCGTATTGTTTTTGGCGGCATATCATTTTTTTCGATGTGCTTAGAAAATCAGATTTTCTATAACTATTTTCTTTGTAACTTATCAAGTAGAGATTTTCTATAACTATTTTCTTTGTAACTTATCAAGTAGAAAGTTTACTCTTTAGAAAGGCCTAAACCTTAATAGTCCTTAAATTTATAATTGAGTAGCACTTTTATTTTTTAGCTGTCGTCAACTCACCATATAATGAAGTAGCTGTATTGAAGAGACATTTCATAGATAACCGGGTATGTTCAACATTAGCATTAGGGAAAAAATATAGTAGTGCACATGTTCATTGGATTCTTCCATGCCGGTATTCGGAAATTTTGATGGACATAGAATATTGACATGATTTGATGTTAGAATATCGACATGATTTAATGTTGATACATAAGTGCATAGTGTCAGATGCGTAGTGCATAGTCTTCGGAAATTTTTTGGACATACAAAAGCGCATTGTGTGTGTTGGGGAGGCAAGTCCTCATTCATTTCCAATTCTGAACAATGTTTTATTTTGTGTGTATTATACATGTATCATTCATATATGGAGTCAGGATGGATTTGTTGTAAAATAGGTTATGCATGAACTGTTCCTATGTAGCGCTAAGATGTATGTGGTTTGAAATAGTTTATTCAGCCTAATTTGTTAGCTAATTTTCGTAGCAAGTTCTCTGACAAACGTAGCATCTGAACAACTCTTGCATTGTACATCGGTTCATTGTTCTATTTGTCCATATTCTATTGTTAGCACCTTCTCATAAGGACACTGCCTACCTGCTGATTTATCCAATTGACTTATTAAAACGGTGTTATACTTTTGTTGTCTGCTTACTAGCCCATCTGTCCCAGCACTAAATAATATACTTGCATAAGTATATGGTTGTTTTATGATTATTTGTGCTATTCTGCTCCTGGAACTCCCACTGTACTTCTATTCATTTCAGTATTGAATGAGAGGAGATAGTGGTGCAAAATATTCTAATTCATTCAGTCTTCTCCTCATTTTTAATCTTCTATGCCATATTTTAATTAGCCTACCAAATCCAAACGAGGTGTATTTCATTGTCATCATCTTAGGATTTTTGCATTAATCTCGTATTGTTTTCATTGTGTATTAGCAGGCCATCAATTTCAAGATGAGTTGCACTATGGTGAGTTAGAGAAGAATGGGAGGCATAGGAAAACAAAGGACCAACCGGATGGGAAAGATGAACCACAAAGCGGCAGCAGGGACAGGCAAACCATGTCTAGGGATGTCCATACCAAAATTGATGGATGTTATGAGCAACAACATAGAGATGTAAAGTTCAAAGATGAAATGTCTAGAGGTGTGGAAAAACGCGAAGGAAAATATAAGGATGAAAGGTCCAAACCTGAGGACAGACACAAAGATAATAATAAATATAAAGATGATAGGTATAACTATAAGGAAGAGGATAGGCACAGAGATCAAAGGTATAAAGAGGAAAGGCCTATAAATGAAGATAGACATAGGGATGGAAAATACAAAGAGGAAATATCTAAAGAGCATAATGATGAAAGATACAAAGAGAAGTTTAGAGATGTAGAGAAACCTAGGAATGAAAGATCTGATGACAGATCAAAAGAGAAACACCGAGACGATATTTATAGAAACCATAGGCATCAAAATGGTAGATCATGGGATGCACGATACTCAAAGGACAACACTAGAGACAGATCTTTGGAAAAGCACTACAAAGAGGAACATAATTACTCAGAGATCAGGCACAATAAAAATAGACTACATGACAGTGTGGGTGACACACCAGCTGCTGATAATAGAAGCTCTAAGTATAGAGATGATAGCAAAAGGAAGAAAAGATCCTATGAAGAAAGTGTTGATGACAGTGATCTGGAACCCCGAAATGCAGAAGAACATCATGGAGATGCTACTAAACGCAGGTCAGAAGTTGGTTCATTTGTATCTAGTGCGGACCATAGACGGGAATATGTCATACAAGAGAAGGTTGATTCTCGGAGGAGGGATTATGAGAAGAAGAGCCCCACTAGATACAGCACATATCCTGTCAGGGAGCAAAGCAGGTAATTTTCTTCCATTGTTGGCCAAGCTCTTCTTTGCATGCAATATTACATTGCACTTAACTGGTCCAAGTAGCATGAACCTGTCTTGGTATGTGTCTTGCACCTTTGGATTCTATTGTGTTTAAATGAATATGTTCTGTAATGCTGCAAATACACAAGCATTAAAGCATAGGAAGACTAATGTGAACAGTACACGTAACAAATGAACTAAAAAAGAACTCATTTCTCATCTGGCAAAGAATAAAATACCACTACCTCATTATAAAGACAGATAGATTATAGATTATATGAAGATGATGTGTTAAGCTAATTTTGTGTGAAGTTCAGTTTTTACCTTTTGAAATGCATTTGCAGCCTCTTTTAACAGAGTTAGGCATTGTTATTACTGAAAACATGCAATTAGTTCTAGTAATTGTATGCACTTGTCATCGTTTGTTCCTCTATGTGACTGTGCTACTGAAGTTCCAAGTTTTTCCTCTGTATTTTGGAAGGCTGTCTATAGTTACCAGATTCGTTGTAAGCCTATAAACCCCCGCGAATCATGAACCAGATTTGTCAAACCCGAACCGGTTTAGGGTACGGGGTTTGTGTTCACCATGTAAATTGGAAGAAAAAGTGGCGAACCATGAACCCGAATCCCGTAGCGCTACTCGGATGAGCTGTGTTTCCGGCTGTCTTTTTGGTCACACTGTAAGACCATTTCAAGTTAGAAATTGCATGGATGTAGCTATGTGGAATTTCACCGTATTATTATTTATTTCAGGCATTTCCCGAAACAAGAGGAATCCTCACCCAAGGAATATAGACGAACATCTGAATTTCAATCAGTTGAGGGTCAGAGCAAAACTGATGTGAACATGAATGAATCCTCTCTTGCCTCAAAAGATGGTAGAAGTTTTAGATCTGATGATCGACCAATCCATTTTGCTGACAGATCGCCATCAGCAAGTGATCGGCAAGTTTTGAACCGAAGCAATCTGAGGCGTAGTCATGATACTGCTGATGTCTTACTGAAGAAAGGCAATGCTAGACACCATGATTTACCATTGAATCGTCAAGCTACCGGGAACTATCAAAGTGCATCACTAGGACACCTCCCTCCACCACCTGATAGATTTGAGGTGGACACTCGAAGATCCTTTGAAGAGGATAACACGAGCCACACTAGAGAACGCAGATCAAGCAGCCGCTCTACAAGAAGTGTTACTGTTGATAATGCAAGACGACATGGTAATGTTTGGAATAATCCTCCTTCACGGCCTTCGCCAATACCTAATGGTTTTGGTCCTTTCCAGCATGGACCTCCACTCGCTGGTTTTCATCCAGCTATGCACCAATTCCCTCAATCTTTCTTTGGGATGCCGCCATCTATGGATATGAGTCATACTGGGGTTCCTTATCCTTTGCATGAACATCCTGAAAGTTTTTCTCATCGTGCACAACCATTTCCATGGCATAATCCTGCTGAAGACCCATACCTCCCTCGATTGCCAGGATGGGATGCAAACAGAAATGTCTTTGAAGAATACTCACACAGCTATGACAAACAAGAACTTGGCAGAAATGAAGATCTTGAATTCCAACAGCAGCCAGAGGTGCCATTTTCAGCGCATGGTACTTCCGACAAGCCTTCATTAATGCAATTCCCAGGTTTCCGAAGTGAACAGTTTAACTCAGAGAGTTCTGAGATAAAAACAGTTGATGAGGCCAATGCTGGAAAAACTGATGCACAGGCTCCAAAATATAAATCTGAGAGAAAGCCTGGGCCTTCTAATGTAGAAGTGGCTAATTCTCAGTTTTGCTCTAACTACTTTAAGAGGCTTGGCATTTCTACAAGCCTTGCTTCACCAGAGTTGTACAAAAAATGTGTTACAATGGTGGGGACTTTGGACCCAGCTGGATCAAGTAAACCGACCATGCTTCGGAGATTGCAGGTATTTGCAATGATACTTCTTTAATATACTGTTAACAAATCGCTCTGTTTTTTATTAACAACTCGGTTCCCTTTTACAGAATAATAAATATGATCATGGATGTCAAGCGAAGTGTTCAAAGTACATGATCAAATCTATATTTTCTGGGAAGAAAACTTCCATATGCGAGGTACATTTCTCCAAGGTTAACCATGATTTTGGGAAGACAGCTTCCAACTTCAAGCATTTACGACAGCATCCCCACCAGCACATGCATGGTGCTGCTCAACATCTGTTGCATCTGCAAATCATCATGTCATTCAAGTCTCTTGAATAGGGCCTTTTTCTTCATGTGATAAGCTTCTGGGAAAAATGTCATCTTCAAACCTGCCTAACATAGGTTTGCCTTCTAAGCTAAAACCCACACAAAGCCACCTATGCAATGAACATTTGGCAAAATTTGGCTATAAGCTTTGAAAGCTCCTATTGGGTATCGAGCAGCTTCTACCTATACCACCCTAGAACCGAAGGCAAAGCTGGCTATTTCTGGTTGACTTGTTTGGCTTGAGAATTATTGTTCTGTATCTGAGCTCAATGTCATCTTTATGTTGTTTTATTTTTGCAGTCAAAACTTTTTTAAAATTCAATTATGGGTATATAGAAAATTATCTGGATTAGATGCATGAAGATGTTATTACAAGATTTCTTGTGATAGTATATTCATAATATTATATTGTATGAAAATAAAAAAAAAGCTGTATTGAATTCAGTATAGGATATGTTACTGTATCTCAAATAAAATTTCAGTACTACTTCCTCCAATCACAAGTATACGTCGTTTTTAACATTGACACGGTCACCAAATCACAACTTTGACCACTAATTTATATTATGATATATTTGTAAAACCCAATAAACTTATAATATCGCAAAAGTACTTTTTGAGACAAAGCTATACATATGAATTTCATGTATCCAATCTAAATGCTTAAAGAGATATCGATAGTCAAAGTTTCGAAAGTTTGACCGCATGCATTCCAAAACGACATATATTTGCGACTGGAGTGAGTATAAAACAAATGCCTGGTGTCCTAATGGAACAATTTTATTGTTCGTGGGAATTGTTACCTCAGAACCTCCTTAACTGCATCTATTGCTACGACATGTTTCTCTACTTTGGTTATTGCCCTCGCTCATAAAACTACAGCAGTCTTTGAATGCAGTACTCCATGTTGGACCTGCGATAATTGTTGATGTGGTTTAATTTCCACAGAGTGCCATGGCGCTATATAGATCAAGTACTGGATCTATGAAGTCCAAAATTCCTGCATCATCCGCACATCCAGATAGTGAAGAGGTGATTAAGCAGGCTTCTGACGACATGGTGGGGGAAGGCAATGTTATTGCCCCTCAAGATCAAGCATTGCCTTGTACTGGTACGTGTGATGTAGGACACAATAATGACCAGCCTCATGATGGAATGGATTTGAGCATGCCTGGGGAATCCGGGTTGGCAAAAGATTGCAGCAACAGAGAAGACAAGGTAGGCTCAAATACTGGAGACAAAAGCCTCTGCAACCATGGTGAGGGCCATGTGTGTAATACTGCAGAGCAGCAATCTCCGAGTAACAACGAGGGGGAGCTCCCTCATGACGCCAAAGCTTTGCAACCTTCTTGTTGCAATTCTGAAGGCAGTCTTTCTGACGTTGCAAAAGAGCAGTTTTCTGGTGTCATTTCTGATGCTGCTTTTGCCTCAAGTTCTCAGGCATGCGAAGTTGTCATGCCAGGTTGTAGGGTTATTTTAAACCGGATACCTTGCTCTCCCGGGAGTACTTAAAAACAATTAATTCCATTTATTGGGCCAATAAGTATCCCATTTCCTTTGGCTGGTATCCCCTTGCATTCTCCTATCCTCTTTTCCACGTCATCTCTGTTACTCTTGGGGAATGGCAGCACTCCGTGTGTCCCTCTTGTTATGCCGCGGTGTGAGTGGCAGCTTAAATGACATCAATAATAGAAGTTGTTTTCTTCATCTCAAGAATTTCTTTTAGAATTTCCCAACCTGGAACTAGCAAGCTATTGCTTCCTTTTTCGGAGCGGCCACTGATCAGGTAGGTTTACTATCATTGCTTTGGCTTTTGCTATGCTTTCTTTTGTTCCGGAGAAAAGTTTGTGGGGATGAAGCCATGAAGGTTCCATATAGCGGTTTTGGAAAATTTTCTGAACCTTGGGGGTCATCTCTGTGCGTATTTGCTGGAAGCTGCACGTATGCACGTTTTCTCAAATCCTAGGGGCTGGCCGGTTAGCGGTTGCTACTGGAAAACCGAGCAGCAACTTTTAATGCAAGTTAGAATTTAAAATTTTGAGTTTGAATTGAATAAAAAAAAACGTTTGGTTTGGAGCAACATCCTAGCCCCTCCTGGGACTTTGGTCCAGATTCAAAATCTTGGTGAAATTTTGGCCCGGATGAGATTCTAAATACTGGCCGAATAAAAAAATTGATTTTTTTTTCAAATTGAAACAGTGGTTGTAATCTCGGTAATTTTGATCGGATTTAGGTCAATACCCCTTAAGAATGTCATTTTCCATGAAAATATTTGAAAACAGTGAATTTTTGAGACATTTAATAAAAATGTAACAAAAACACTGTCAAATTTGTATAAAAATGTACAAGTTTGATCATACTCTGAAAAAATTGTGGTATTATCTTTAGCAGTGTAGGATCATATAGAGATTTTTTCAAAAGAATTGAACTTTATTTGTTCTTTAAAAAATCAAAAATGGAATGAACATAAATGAGACAATAACGTTGTCAGAATTTTATAAGTTCACTCGAGTATGATCATGATCCAAAATTTTATGAGAGTTTAAGCATTGTCTCAGAACACTTCTCTAAAAGTTTCAAAAATTCTAAACCTTATTTGGTTGCTCAATCAAATATATGAAAGCAATACATTTACTCGGTCAGGCTTTTATCAAGATAGTAGTAAGTCAGAAATTTTTAAAATTCCTCATCTTGATCATTATTTGAAAATTTTATGGAAACTTTAGTGACACTTAAGGAACATCCACAAATTTTTTTAAAATTTTCTAACGTGGTTTAAACCATTTTTCATTAGGTTGAAATTTTGCTGATCAGCCTTTTATCGGGGCAGTAGCACTATCTGAATTTTTTAAAATTCCTCAATATTGATCATCATTTGAAATAGGAACATTATTGATGTGATGGATCACCCACAAAAAATCTCAAAATTTTATAACGTGGTTTGAACTATTTTTTCATTCGGTTGCAATTTCCCGGTTAGCCTTTTATCAAGACAATAGCACTGTCAGAATTTTTAAAAATTCCTCAGATTTGATCATCATCTGAAATTTTTATGAGAACATTAGTGATGTGTCAGGACCATCAAAAAAAATTCTAACATCGTTTTGACTATTTTTCACTCGGTTGAATTTTGCTGAGATTTTGACAATTTCGGTAATTTCGTTTAAAAAATTATGGATTTCAAATTTGCTTTTTGAATTTTCACTAGATTTCGTTTGAAATTTCGGATTTCGCGTATATCCGAGATGTGATCCGAAAACGAAATTTTAAACCCTGACTCTAGCTGGCTATATAAGTATCAACGTGGCAGTGTTTACAATCACTATTGATTGTCTAAATAGAAAGCTGAATGCATGATCCGCTTGCGCGGGGATCAAATGTTAGATCAGTGCCGCACTTCGGGTTTATTTGGGATATTGGTAAGGGCGTAGGTTGCTAGACAGCAGGTTCTTGGTACAAGCACGGCGACAACAAAAATGCAACGATGACAGCGATGTCACAAAAACTGAAATGGAGTAGCATCTTGGTGTTTTGCATATCAAGAATCCTTATAGTAGATTGTCCCGAACACGGAATCATCTCTCCTGAATCCCGATATATCTCAGATTTATCTCGAATTTCCCTTCTTAAATACATAGCTCATGGTACCATTCAGTTATTCACCACAGCTGACGAACCAAGAACAGAGAAGTAAAAGGACATGTTAGGTATACAGCGCATCCAGCTCCGCGTGACCCCGAATTCCATCGGCCTAGCGCCCGCCGGCCACGTCACCACCACGCTCGCCGCCTTCCCTCGCATCTCGCACTCCACCATCATTGCTGCGTCGAGCCCGTCCACCACGCTCCCTGACGGCGCCACGCCCCTGGCAGCGCCCACCCCTCCCCGACACCGCGCCGTCCTCGTCTCCAGTTTCCCCTCCATCGGCTCGCCTGTAGCTAGCCTGCCCTTGTATGCCCCGCTCCGGACCGCATCCAGGACCAGCACCTCCTCCAGCTGTAGTACGGAGACAAGGCTCTTGGCAGCGGCGCAGGCGGTTGACTGGGACAACACCATGGAGGGCGCCGGTGGGGTGGTGGAGGTAGACGCGGATGGGCGCGTGGGACTGCGACAGGGGAAGGTTCGGGAGGTGGAGGGAGGCATGGATGGGAGGCGCGGAGGGGAGATGAGGGAGGAGGGCGAGGGAGGTGGGGGAGATGAGGACGATGAGGAGGAGCGGGACGAGGCTAGGGTTGGGGGAGACGACGAGGATTGGGGTGGGTTGCGGTGGGGGAGTGGCGAAGCTGTCGAGGTTGTCGGGGGAGAAGCGGGATGGCGGCGGTGCATCGATGACGATGTCCTCCATGGTTACGGTGCGATGCGATCGGTGGCGAGGGGTCGGGGGAGACCTGCTGTGTCTTGGTGTGGTTTTTTCATTCTTGGGCTTCAGGTCAAGCCATCAAGGCTCGAGAGTGACAAAAGACAAGGAGTTCGACCAATGGAACATTCGGATAAGCATTCAATTTGCATATATATAATATACTAGTTTAAACCCTTAATAGCTTGTTTACTATAGGGTATTTTATGAATGAGTGAAGAAAGTTTCTTCTATGGTAACTACGAGTACTCCCTTTGTTCACAACTCTAGGTGACGGATAGAACAGACGGTGGACAACAACTAGGACGTGATGTCAAGGTCGATGATTAGGTTATGTTGGGTGGTGGCAACGGAGGAGAGACGGTGGAGCAACGAGGTGGTTAGGGTGCAGCGCCATGTGTGTTTGTGGAAACTGTCATTAGTGACATAGAGGGCAGCTACGGCCCTTATGGTAGTGCTAGTGGTTGTGTCGAGCAATGATTTATCATGAAGGATGAAGTTAAAGTTGATGACTTTGAGAAGGAGAAAAACAAAACAATGATGTTTACGTCTTATGATGATGGGGAAGGATACAACTATCGTCAACCAATTATATCACACTATCACTCCTTACCAAACACAGCTAAAATCCAGGTACTCTCGTCTCATTCTCTAGCCACTCCATTGTTGTGTAACCACCAATCTTATCTCACACATCGATTCCACGATTCCTTTCTCCACCTTTGTTCGCTTTGGCATTCATATAGGATTTGCCTTTTCCATCCTTGTTGACCCTCCCCTCCTCTCCTATAACCAAACGCCAATTCCACTCCATTGCACTTGTCACCACGTTATCATTGGCTCTGACACCTCCCTCGATTGCTAGGGTGTGTTTAGTTGTTTGTACCAAACGGTACATGTATGAGATGGTTCAAGAAAAACGTTATCTGTGTGTTTTGTTACTTGAATAGAACATTTCATTCTAGACGGTGAAATACAAATTCGAAAAATATTCTCTATAGATGTTGAACCATTCTATTCAACTAAAATAACGAAACTAAGTAGTACATTACTATCCCATCCTATTTAACCTCGTCTCACCGACTGAACCCACCCTAGTCATCCTCTACTTAAAAGAGAAGTCACTGCTCACTACTAGTGATCTTAGTCGTTCTTCTCCTTTTAAAAGAAAAAATTACTATTTACATTACTATCCCATCCTATCCTGTTTAACCTCTGTCTCACCGATCGACTGAACCCACCCTAGTCATCCTCTACTTAAAAAGAGAAGTCACTACTCACTAGTAGCGACCTTAGTCGTTCTTCTCCTTTTAAAACAAAAAAATCACTATTAGCGAAGTGCACATCGGACGCTTCCACCAGCAGCAAAGCGTACGACGGACGTACGTGACCTTATCCGCGACGAACCCAGATCCGCGCGAAAACTCCCTTTGTTTCCCCCACCTGGCCACCCGCCTCTCTCGTAACACCGTGACGTCGAGTCGTCTTCCCCACCTCACTCCGCCTCGCCTCCCCTCCCCTCCCCTCCCCCGACGTCGCGTTCGAAAGTTTCATTCAAAACCCTCATCCCCGCAATCCCTCGGAGAGAAACCAAATTTTTCGCCCCGGCGTCGGCGCGCACCGTCCCAATCCACTCGAGAGAGCTGAACCTCCCCCGCCTTAAATCCTAACCCGGTGCTCTCGGGGTCGGAACCCTAAGCGCGTCGATCCCCCGAGCCCTCGCGCCGCAATTCGCCGACCTGATTTGGGATGCCCGGTGGGGGTGGGTGGTAGTGCGATGCTCGCTTCCCGCATCCCGCTCAAGCGCTGCACCGCTGCCGTCCCCGGCGAGGGGGAGCCTCCCGCCGCCGAGAGCATGGCGCCCGCCAAGCGCCGCCGCGAGCGCGTCCTCCCGTCGCGGTTCAGGGATTCGGTGGTGCCGCCGTCCGCGAAGAAGGGTTGCATGGCTGGGGCGGCGGGGGTGGAGGTGGGCGGGGACGGGGAGGTGTACGATGTGGAGGTGCGTGCCGTCGCACCCAAAGGCGCCGCCTTCGGGGCCGTACAGACCGTGGTGTGGACTTGCGAGGACCAGCCGGCGCAGACGGAGGAGGAGCTGTACCGGGCTTGCCGGAATATTAGCAGGAGCAGCAGCTCCGGTGGTTTCGGCGGTAGTGTGGTCACGTCCGTGAGCAGTGCCGGCGGGAATGGCGGGCTGGAGGGGAGGCCCGTGGTGGTGGAGTGCAAGCCAAAGAGGGAGGGTGGCGAGAGGAGGGAAGATTTCTACTGGCCAGAGGATTTCGTGCTTGGGGACGTCGTGTGGGCGAGGTCAGGGAAGAAGTGTCCAGCGTGGCCTGCGCTCGTGATTGACCCGCTGCTGCACGCGCCCGTGGTCGTGCTCAACTCCTGCATTCCCGGTGCCCTCTGCGTCATGTTCTTCGGGTATTCTGCAGGCGGCCATGGCAGGGTAATTAATCACAATTTCCTGGTTAAGCGTTGCAGGGCGGTGGTGTTTTTGTTGTTGTTGTTGTTGTCTGTATGGTTCATGAAACTCGCAACTTAAACATAAAAGTGTAAAACTCCTTTAATACTGCGTCAGTTGCACACATGCACGAGATGCAATTGAAACAGGGTAATATATGCGAGGACACATGGACCTAAAAGTTCCTTTCTGTTTTTGGTTCGTGTGGGCTCACATTGCCACGTTTCTTTGCAGGACTATGGATGGGTTAAGCAAGGGATGATCTTTCCCTTTGTGGATTACCTAGACAGGTAAACTTCTGGCATGTGGAGGTGAACAGGGCTTACCTTACTTGGGCTGTGTTTGAAGTTTCTCTCTTCTGCCAGGTTCCAGGGACAGCCTCTGTATAAGCTCAAGCCAAGCAAATTCCGTGCAGCAATTGAGGAGGCTTTCCTTACTGAGCGTGGCTTTTTTGAGCTCCATACAGATGGGGGGTGCTCACTGGAGAAGTCTGTTCATGACCAGTCTGTCGCTGATGGCATACATGAAAGGACTGGTTCTAATAATGAGCAAGAGTGCCAGTCTGAGGCTATGGTAACTGGATGTGGTGAAATTGTAAAAATTGAGCTTGTAGCTGTTTCATTTATTACTTCTCAGCTAGGCTGCAATATAATCTTATTGTATTGCAGGTTGTAGGTAAATCATCAGCATGCTGTGATAGTTGTGGTAATCGTCCTCCATCCAAGATTTCAAAGAAAAAGAAGCAAGATGGAGAACAGTTACTTTGTAGGCATTGTGAAAAGGTATGCGTCTGGCTCGCGACTTCTGAGAAGTGTTTTTGTGTTCCATTAACTTGTTTCTTTTGGTTTGGTGTCTTACATGTGTAAACATTATTATACCTGCAGCTATTGCAATCGAAACAATACTGTGGCATATGCAAGAAAATTTGGCACCACACAGATGGTGGAAATTGGGTAAGAGCATGGAAGGATATGCTTTGGTGATGTTATATTCTATGTTCTCTTGATTGTTCTTGGCACTGACCTGTAATGCACTTATTGGCAGGTTTGTTGTGATGATTGTCAGATTTGGGTTCACGTAGAATGTGACCGGACATGCAGCAACATGGAGGTTATTTATTCATTTTGTTTTGATGTCGATATCTTGAAGCCCTATTGCTTGATATCTATATGTAATACTTCTATTAATAGGTTTTGCTGATTGAACATTATTTTGTAGGACTTAGAAAATACTGATTATTTCTGTCCAGATTGCAAATCAAAACACAAGAGAGCATCAACAGTTGAACAAATGAACACATCCAAAAGTTCAGAGTGAGTCCTTTACTTTTTTTTGCCAGCCTATGGACGTTTATTGACTACTAGAGTAAATAAGCATTTCTAACGTGTCTATGCACAAATGTGCTAGCACTTCAAAGGAAAAATTGCCTGAAATGGTACCTGTGTGCTGCTTTGGGATGGAGGCATTGTATTTACCTGAGAAGCACATGTAAGCATTTGTCATATCTTCTAGCGAATATTCAGATTACGTGTTTCTTTAGTTTTCTCAGTTACCAATACTCTACGTCAATTTTAATGTGTTCTATTTTGCTCAATCCGTCAAGTTGCTTGAGGTCAACTGCTCATAAAGAAAGAAAGAAAACATATTGAATGTGCCTGTGGTTATTATTTATTGTTATTATTTCTTGGAGCAGTACCCTTCTCTTTTGGTTCATTTATTGGGCATGAAAATTGACCTGTGGGTGGAGTAGCATCAAATGATATGGAATTTGTCTGGCTATTGTATTGGAACCATTGTTATTACGTCGTCGCCTAGTCGACGCCTAGTCGCCGACTAGGCGTCCAGGCGGCCGGCGGGAGGCGCCATGGCCCGGCGCCTCCCCTAAAGAGTGACAGGCGACCGCCTGGAGTCCTGGCGTCGCGGCGGCGGCGACTAGGCGTCTGGGTGTCCGACTGGAGTTAGGGTAGGCTGACCGGGGAAGGGAAGAGGGGCTTCAGGTGAGGCTGACCGGGGAAGGGAAGATGAACCAACTCACCGGTTGTCGCTTCTCCGCCAGATCTGGAGCTAGAATCACCGGCCATCGACTCGCTGGCGCCAGATTGGGGCTCACCGGCACCGGATCCGCGTCGCCTCCAGTTGGCTTCACCGTGCCACCTCTGCTCCATCACCGATGCCGGTCGCAAGATCGATGGGGGAGGCGACGGGGGACTGGGAGAGGAAGGGAAAGGGAAAGGGGGTGGCGACGTGGGGGGATCGGGGGAGGGAAGGTGGTGGTGGAGATGGCGCGACTTGGCGGCGTGGCATGTGCGGGAGGCGAGGGTGAAGGACGCGTGCGGGTCGCGGCGGCGATGCGGTCGCGGATGAGGAAGAGGATGATGCGGACGCGGTCGCGGGAGGCGAGGGTGAAGGACGCGATTGCTTGGGTGGTGGGTTGCGGTCGCGGATGAGGAAGTGCTGCTCGCTTGGTTGGCTACTCGGTTGCGGGCCACTCGGTTGGGCTGGCCAGGTGGGCCGGCGAATTGGCCAATGGGGATTTAAGACTGAGAGAAAAAGGGGGTATACTGATATTGCTATGTATGTATTGGTAATATACAGATATTAATGGATTTTTTTGGTCGCCTAATCCTCTTCTAGGCGTCCGCCTAGACGCTTAGGTGTCTAAGCGCCCCGGAGGCGACTCGCCTCGCCGGGGCGCCGTGATAACCATGATTGGAACTTATTTGCAATTGGCCGTTTAATCTATTGTTAGTGCATAAATTTGGCTGGTTCTTACTGTAGCAACCAAGGTCACTTGTGATGGAAATTGATATGTTCTGTAGAGACCAGAAGCACTGAAAACCATTTCACACTTGCTAGCAGTCTTTATGTTACATTAATTTTGTTATATGTATCTGGCACCATTATTGGTATTTGAGTTATTGTTGTTGCTTGCAGGATACTATGTCAATGTAAGTCGTGCAAGGAAAGGATAATGAGTCTGAGTGAGTGGGAGAGACATACTGGCTCAAGGAAAAAGAATTGGAAGATGAGTGTTAAACTCAAGAGCACTGGGGAGCCACTAATTACCTTGGTAAGCCCTCAAGATCTTCATCAACTTGAAAGTTCATGGCCCAACATGATCTGCTGATGTTTATGTACACCTTTTTTTTATTTATCAAAAGACATGAAAAAATTGACACATGGTTCGTTCTTTGTCATTTGTCATTACCTGCAGCTGGACGATATTCCTGGTGGAAATTTCAAGTCTTCTATCCCAAGTATTAAGAAAGAAGAGCTACTAAAATTGCAAGGTACATTGACTCTCGAGTTTGTGTTTGGCTGTGAGGTTGTTAGTTGTTACAACATTGTGATAACCCGGGGGTTATCGAAGTTAATAGAAATAATTAAGCAACTAAGCAAGCAATAAAAGTGATTAGGCAAGATAATTAAAATGTAAGGGATTTGAGAATTGCCGTTAGTCCCGCAGTGAAGGTATTGCTCATTGATATACTTGATTTGTCCGGGGGCCAGATCGGCACCTCTCGCTAGACCGGGGTTCATCATTCGACAATTAGGATCTTACCTGGTACGGTTGTGGGTACCGTTAGTAAAATGAGTGAGAAATGGCCGAAGGGCAAGATGGTCAATATGCCCACAGTGAAAAGTGAATAAAGGCAGCCAGCCTCTTGCCAACCGAATGCCCAGCTCACAGCCAGCCCATTCACTTCTGTCACACCCTCTCAAACCGAGAAAGCCAAAGCTAGCCTCCCCATTTCCATCCAAGAACACAGCAAGCCTCCAACTGATGCAAGCAAGCAGGAAGCCAAGAAAAGGGGCATCCAGAAGAGTAGCAATAAGGAGAATCCAGAAGAGGAGTAAGGAGAGCCCAGAAGCTAGCTCGGCCAGGAAGAGGAGGTCAAGCCCAGCATCTGCAGCTTCTTCCTCAGCACCATCAGTGCATAGCACCTCCACCGAACCAACCCCAGGTGCGCCTTAGCAGTAGAGCTAGTAGCATGCAAAGAGGGTAGATCGGGCTAGACCCTAGTGGTCTCAGTAGTCGGGGATAGCCTTAAGGGCAGTGAGGGGCGTCCTAGCTTCACCTCGCACTCCCCCGGCGTGTGGGTAAAGCTAGTGTCGTCTCCCTCTGTCCACGAGCTAGATCAACCCCAACGATCATCATAGACCCTCTCTTCTTAAGCATTAACCAGAAAATAAGCAAAGCAAAATGTGGAAAAATGAAATGGGTAGAACCCTAGCCTAGCCTCCAGTGAGCTAGTGCGCAGTAGAGGAGAAGGCGGCCGGGCCTGAGCCGGTGGAGCTTTGGCCGGCGCCAAACCATAGGAGTAGCTCGGCCGGGTAGAGGAGTCGGCCAGTTGGAGAGGAAGAGTAGAGCGACAGGTGGGGAGGAGAAGCCAGGTAGGTGAGTAGCCATGGGGAGGAAGATCGGTCCGGGGTGAGGCCAAGGTTGGGCTGCAGCACGGCCGTTGCATGCATGGGCAGCCGGCCGCCCCGACCGAGCGAAGGTGGACCAAGCGGTGTCTTGGCCGGCCGTCGGGGAAGAAGCGCGAGGAGCTGCGCCGAGCCGTGTCTGATCGTCGGCCGAGAGGAGGTGGTGGGGTAGATCCGGCGGTCGAGTGGCGCAGGCCAAGGCCAGGTCGGCGCCGAGAGGCCGGAAGAGACGCAGAGGAGAAGTAGAGGGAGCAGCCAGCCGCAGGGAGAAGAGCTAGAGGGAGAGCTCGGGCCTGATCTGGAAGAGAGTAGAGGGAGAGTGGAGGTAGGAGGAGAGGAAGCAGTCGACAGGAGGAGAGCAAGGGCGAAGCAGTCGAGCGCAGGAGGCTGTCGGCCAAGGAAAAGGCAGGCAGAGAGAAAAGGGAGAAGAAAGAAAAA
This sequence comes from Otatea glauca, assembly GCA_036346275.1. Classification (NCBI taxonomy): domain Eukaryota; kingdom Viridiplantae; phylum Streptophyta; class Magnoliopsida; order Poales; family Poaceae; genus Otatea; species Otatea glauca. Next base: position 10,657,628 of record CM070711.1, on the reverse strand, counting down.
GAGAAGGAAAGAAAAAGAAGAAAATGGGGAGAGAAAAGAAAAGAGAAAAAGTAAGGAAGTAGAAAAATAAACTTGTGCTGCGAACCGCGGTGGTTTTGTTAATCAACTTGCGGATCGCGTAAAAATCGAAATATGATATTAACTGAAATGTGCCAGAATAATAATTCACAGCAGATCAGAAAATGGTTGGACGCCATAAATGATATTCAAATTATTGTCATAGATTTAATGCTCTATGATTTCAGGATCTAAATTGAATCCAGTAGAAGGCCTCTTTCCAAATCCGAGTGAGGTCGTGTATATCAATCCTAATCCAGGCAAGCTTTCCTTTAATCATGTCTTGTTAAATGTTTTCAACTAATTTTATGCACTTATCTATATCATCATTGCATTGAAAAAAACATATATTGCAATTGAAAACCTTGAATCGGACTTGGATGGAAATATGGTTTGTGAATGAGTTGATGAGATGGTAAATGGTATTTTGGAAATGATGTTTGGCTCATCCAACGAATGGAGTCGTGAATGTGTTCGTATCTTTATGTATGGTGGGTAGAGGGCGCCGAAGAGTAGGTAATAGCCTGCGAGGTCCTCTACATAGGCTATAATATAATGTCAATCAACTACACTCGGGCAATGAGCCGTATTCCAGTATCAATTATAGTGAGTGAAATCGGTCAGAAAAGGTTGTCCTATGAAAGCATTATGATCTCCACATTGGTGGTTAGGTAGTTATCTAGAAGTGTGAAGCTGGGTATGCCGGGAGCCCCAGTGACGGACATAATATCAGCTGCGATTGATCAGGCACTACATTTAAAGTCTAGGGGAGTATCAGTGCTGCTGTGGTAGCATGATACAACTGGTACGCTGAGGGTATGTGGAGAACAGTCGAGGACACCACTACTCGTTGGCTACCAGGGTTGGATATCTGGATTAGTGAGAAACGTTCTGGGGCCTCACAGGATGGGGTCGCAATGGCTAAAAATGATACAAACCTGTGCAGGGTTAAAAATCATGAATTCATGCCTGTCTCCTGGATTGGAGGGTACGGAAGCTAAGCTTGCCTCATATACGAGTGCTAGTAGCTGGTTTTGAAAATTTAAAATAAACAACCTTTAAAGAAAACCAAAAACCTAATGGATGTTGAGGGAAGGTGAGTATTAGTTGGAGTTTGGATGGATTAAGAGAAAATCATTTACTGCATTTGTTAATAATACTTGCTGAGTATTTTTGTACTCACTCTTGCTAAATCTCTCTTTTCTAGAGAATGGCTCCGGTGCTCGAGCTTCTGGATGGTTTGACGAGGCGGCTGAGTTCTACCAGGAGGGATAGAAGGGATGAGTAGTCGTGCATCGGCTTTGTCAATCTTTTGGTGTAAATAGTATCTATGTAATATCCTTTTGTTGCTTTTGGATCTGATGTATCCTTATGGTACTGGACATATAGCCCTGCGTGGCTTAGTTTGTAATATATTTACATTCAGTCTTTAATTATTGTTCTATTGCAACACTCTGAACACGACGTACTAACTAATAAAATATCGAGTGCGCTTGATGTTTTGATTAGCTAGTATGCCGAGATTCGCGTAATTATCTCGGTGTGGTGACAGTGCTACTGTCGTTACCTTGGGCTAATTATGCGGTTCGTCACAAACATGACCTCATGTGATTGATTGTTCTGATGTTTGCAGCAAACTCTTATAGTCCAGTCTACGCTAAATGGACAACTGAACATTGTGCTGTTTGTCGATGGGTTGAGGATTGGGACTACAATAAAATTATCATTTGTAACAGGCATTTCCTGATAGTCATTCAGTTCTTTTAACATTCTTATTTTAAGAATTCATTTGATGTTTTAAGACTACCATGTAATCTGTTATGATTAGTAGTTGACAAAAGTTTCTTTCCAAAATTCATATGTTCAGATGTCAAATAGCTGTTCACCAAGAGTGCTATGGAGTACGTGTTGTACAAGATTTTACAACTTGGGTTTGTCGAGCATGTGAATCGCCCCAACAAAAAAGGGAGTGCTGCCTATGTCCCGTAAAAGGTATTGTTTTTGTCTTAATGAATAGCCTATAATACATTGAGGCCGTGTTTGAAATGGCGTAACTTTTTTAGAGTTCTATAGGAAATGATCAGTTTCCTGTGAAATCCCTGCATTCCAAACGGGGCCTCATTGTATGTTCTTCGTAGTTTCATCAATCACGCATAATTGTTTGGTCAGTTCAGGAATTGCCTAAAGTGTCGCACTTATTGCTGTGGCTTTCCAATGTTCCTCATTCATGTTTAATATTGTACCTCTTGTATGATAAAGTTTGATTGGTGTTCAATGGCATCTATTTTTCAGTAGTCTTGTTTTTTTTACATCATTTCTGGGTCATATAAATCATTCATGCTACTAACTTGGTACTTCTCTTTTGCATTGCTGTAGGGGGTGCTCTTAAGCCAACAGATGTTGACCAACTGTGGGTTCATGTCACTTGCGCTTGGTATCAACCTAAAGTCTCTTTTCCTGTTGACGATACGATGGAGCTAGCTATGGGCATATTGAGCATCCCTTCAGAGTACTTTAAAAAGGTTAGGATTTCAATCTGGTATTTTTCATAATGTTACCTAGAGGGTATTTAGTTTCTGTGCTTCTGTGTTCAAATCTCACCTTGCTCTTTGTTTAACTGTATGTTTTTTTTTGTTAACTCCAGACATGCATTATATGCAAGCAGATGCACGGTGCCTGCACCCAGTGCTACAATTGCTCTACTTATTATCATGCAATGTGTGCATCAAGAGCAGGATATCGCATGGAGGTAGATTGCTGCTGTCACCTTTCATAATGGACATCTATGATTATAAATTTTTTTGCATGTTCATTATTTATTTATTCAACATGCACAAACTCTTTTATTGCTTAAATGAAATCAAAATTAATATTATCAGCCATATTATGCTCGGTTAAAAGGTTAGGTTTGGATCACTGACCACTCAACAGGCTGATGTTCTTTACCGCTGTGTAGTGTTACTGTGGATTAGCAAGCTTTTTACCACCTATCTTTTGTGTTTAAGCTAAGCCGTGGCAAAGTTTCTTTTGTGGCTACTTCATACCTATGTATCACCGATACGCAATACCGGTACGACGATCCGCAATTTCCCCAAAACAAGAATCCGGCGATACGGTGAGTATATATGTGTTTAAAAAAATAAAAAAATGTAAGAGGGAAAAGGCAACAACGGAGGGAGAAGGCGATGGTGGCTTGCAAAGGGAGAAAGTGGTAGCGAGATTGTAGAGGGGGAAGACGGCGGTGATTAGCAGGCTGGGTGGCAGGCTGGCGGTAGAAGAAGGGAGGGGAGGCGACGGCGGCTTGTAGAGGGAGAAGACGACGGCGGTGAGATTGCAAAGGGAGAAGGCGGCGGTGGCCGCTGGGCTAGGTAGAGAGGTGGCGGCCACGAGACTGTAGAGGGAGAAGGGTGGGGAGGCGGCAGTGGTGGCCCATAGGCTCGGTAGAGTCTGAAGGGGAGGGGCAGTTAGTAGCAGTCATCGATCGGCTGGGTGGAGGGCAGTGGCTACCGGGTCTAGGGATTTTAGAAGAGTTAGCGATAGAAGAGATGACTGGGTGGGAGAGAGGGAGGGAGGGAGAGATAGATGGTTTGGATTGGGCTTGGCTTTGTATTTATAGCCTAGAAGTATCGCGGAGTATCGGAGAAGGATCGGGATTATTTTTATTAGTGATTCATAGCTTCATACGTACCATTGCTCAAATACTTCCATTGGAGCTAATGCCTAATATAATTTAGCATTCAAGCAGGACATTTTACATTTGTTTGAACTATGCATCATTTGATGTACTAGTTTACTGGCAATTGTTTCTTCATTAATCCATTTTTTTGAAAGCTGATTAAAATTGACATTTTTATGTGCTTGTAGTTGCAATACTCCGAAAGAAATGGCAGGCATGCGACAAAAATGGTTTCCTACTGTGCATTTCACTGGTAATATTACCTTTTCACCTTAGTGTTTCCTTTTTTTGGGTTAAATTTACATAAATTCACGAAGTGGTCTCTATTTTTCTAAAAGAATAATTCTACTGTGGCTTCATGACCCTTATCGACTTCCTTTTGCGTTTTTTTGGAAGGTTGAGGTCAATATCATGGTCAAACATATTTTAAGCAAAAACAATTATAGTGAAATCCATCAAGCTGACAGGATCTTGGAACTATGTTATTTGCAAAAGTGAGAATTTACTCTGAAGGATGAATACCACAAATTCGTGTTGCTGATACCTGCTATGCTTCTCTTTTGTCCCTTTTTAGTACTCCCGACCCAGATAATGTGTTGGTAGTGAAGACACCTGAAGGAGTTTTCTCTACCAAATTCTTTCTCCAAAATAATGAGAACCAGTTTGCGACAGGACTTGACAGGAAGGAAAACCACAAGGAGAAGGTCTTTCCTGTTATAATGTCTGACTGCCCAGCTGCAAGGTGCTTACCTTATGAAATGTTGAAAAGAAAGGTACTTTTCTTTCACCTGTGCTCTGTGTAACCCCCCCCCCACCCACCCACCCACCCAATTCGAGAAAAGATGGTGCTAGTTGTCAGAAGTCTCATTGGTAATTTACAAATTGTCCATATGAAGTCCACTTGCTTTTACTAATCCTTTCCTAGCTCATCTATCGGACATTACTTTCGTTTTACTTTGTGATCATTTCCCTGCTAGTTCATCAATACTAAGTTTGGCTTCTCAGCTTACATGTAATATTCCTAGTGCAAGCAAGAATAAGTGCTTTCTTTTGCTGCATTCCATGTCCTGCTTTTGTTGGTTCAATTGTTCAAAGATGCTCTTAGTAACAGATGTATTCACCGCTTGTTTTTGGAATAACAGGCTCTAGCATTAGGATTAACTCATTAACTGTGTTCTACATGTTTCATGTATACTTTCTTATCTTTGGGTATGTGTGTTGATTTTCAAAATTGCGGTTACACTGTTATGTGTGACATTCAGACATACGTTTACGGGCAATTTATGTTGTTACTGTTAATTTCTAGTGCTGTTTTCATTGACTTGTTTCAGTTGGATAACTATTTTGCTTATCCCATGGATCTTTGTCTAGGTTTTATATCTGTTGCTTTGTCAGCAAGTCTTTAGTACTAAATTATCTGCATGTTCCAGAAAGAACCAGGAGAAGCAATTGCCCACCGAATAATGGGACCCCAACGCCACTCCCAGGATTTGGTCGAGGACTTGAACGCATGCATGGTAATTGACTAATTGTCCCATTCTGAGCTCTGGCGTTTTCTTTCTTTTCGGCCACTGTTGAATGCTAGAAGCATTTATGCAACTTATTTCACTTGTTAATAGGATCAGAAAGATGACCAACCTTTTTCTACGTTTAAAGAACGACTTTGTTATTTACAGGTTTAGTTTCTAAGTAATTGCTGTTCTTACAAGGCTATGTCAGCATGCCGATAAACTCTACATTTGTTGATTTCAGAGGACTGAATAAAAGGATCTCTTGTGGTCGATCTGGAATACATGGATGGGGGCTCTTTGCTTCTAGGAAAATTCAAGAGGGGCAAGTGGTATATCACTTCAAGCCAAAGCTCTTGTGGCATTATGATAAATTGTTTAATTCGCTGATCCAATTAGTTTGTTAAGCATACCAAGGATGACATTTCAAGCACATGCACTGACACGCCATGTTAATATGGGCACAAAACCTAAAAAAACAGCTACAGGCTGCATTTATAGCAATAAGTCGATTAACCGTGCTATATAGAATTGTAGATTTCTTGTATCTAGATTACAGCAGAGCATTGTTGGTGATCTGCATTGCTTGAAATCCATTTCATGAATATCAATAATCTGCTGTGCAAAATTATGGGGAATGTATATATATATATCAGGTTACATAAATATCACCTAATGAGTCAAGACTATATTGGTATTATGCTGTTTTTGTTGTTTCATTTGAGTAAACAATGTTAGAGCCCTAAAAATGAAAAATCCTCATTTTCCTCAGCTAATAGCAGTGTTTTCTGTATATCTTACTGAAATGTGTTAAATCAGTAGCATGAACTTTTTTAGCAGATCATTTTGCATTTTCACATGTTTATCACTTTATCCTACATTACAATACACAAATTTATCATGGTAATGTTAATGATCATTTTTTCTTGAAGCGCTTATTCGAAATTTATTGTGCATCCATATGCAAGGAGTTTGTTCTTAATATGTCAGCTAACCAATCTTGTGCTAGGTTATCGAATATCATGGCGACCAAGTTAGACGGAGCGTTGCTGATTTGAGGGAAGCACGGTATCATAGGGAAAATAAAGATTGCTATGTGAGTTATTTTTTACCGTGTTTGTTCTAAGTTCTAGTGTTCTATTTCAACTTGTAAGGTTTAAGTGGTGCAACCTATCAGAAAGTAATGCCTCTAGTTTAGCAACGAGCGACCAATGTAACTAATTTCTTGCACACAGACAAGAACTCTGCCCTATGCTACCGTGTTTGAAGTTTTACTAGCCCATTGTACTGCTTTGGCTGACTTTTCTACCTGAGCGGTAATGCGAAGATTAGTATTTATTTGTTCCGTAGTTAAAGACTTGAACTATTATTTTGGTAGTGCATTAATTACTCAAGGCCCTGTTTGGAACACGGGTAAAAAATCCCAATTCCTGCTAGAATTGAACCATTTCCTGTGAAATTCCTGTGTTACAAACAGGGCCTAAGAGTGGGGTAATGAGCAGTATGTATGCAACTGTTGTTATGGGTATTACAAAAAGGTGCTTAATTTGGTGGACACTATGAATAGTGAATGTGTTTTTTTTAAAAATTCCATTGACTGTGTTCTATCCATTTCAATCCATTCAAAATTGCTGAAGCAAATTAACTATTGTTAATGTTAGGCATTGCTAAATAAAATAGTGTTATATGTTTTGCACGGATGATTTTGTACAGTCATATTTGTTTTTTTATGTGCTCCAACTTTGAGTAGTGCAACAGAAATCCTTTATGAAATATTGCAGTTTTGTTTTCTCTTTTCTGGCATGTTGTATTGATTCTCTTTTCTGTTGTGCAGTTGTTCAAAATAAGTGAAGATGTAGTGATTGATGCTACGGAGAAAGGAAACATAGCCCGTCTAATTAATCACTCGGTAAACTATCAGATTTCGCACCTTCATC